>JABMCL010002848.1:675000-682500 GCA_018857735.1 Alviniconcha marisindica | reverse complement strand
CGGGAAACAGGAAACGAATGTACCAAACGCTAAATGGTCTCCCGTTGAGCGAGTGTGTGTTAAGATGGCCGCTGGCAGGGACCGTTTTTCAGCCGTTGTAGTGTTTTTATTTTCACCGATTTTGGCCTTGAACCACAAGCTTTGAAAGGGAAGGTGAGCGGGACTGGTTCCGAACCTGAATCCGTCTGTTTACTTGACAAGAATCTTACCGCCAGGCCGAACCGGGCCTGTGCCATGCGCATGGTCGAACGAAGGCCGGTTATGGAGTAGAAGGGAAGTAATTCTGTCTGATTTCCCCGCCGAGCCTTTACTGCTCAAGAAGAGCGCTAGTGACAGCATCAAACGCCCCCTGCATTCGTACGCCTCTACCATGGACCACCTATATGTATATATATATAGGTCCATGCTTCTACGCTGTATAGCAGTGGTACGTGGCTGTCGCCCCTGATCCACAGTTGCAACATCAGATCATCTTGTCGCTGCATAATGAACAATGCATCTGCAAATTAACGGCCGTTTGCAGAGCTGTGCAAACGTGAACTTGCAGCGACTGACAAATAATGTAAGGCTATATCTACATCTGGAGCTGCAGATAAAAAAAAGGAGAATCAGAGTTCAGGAGCTGTGTGAAAGTCCAGGTGGCCGTCCTGGGCTTTCCGTCCTAATGAGCCTTACAGTTTATGTGAACGTAATGCAACATTGAACCGTGCTTCGGCATTGGTCACAGTTTGTCCCTAATATGTCAACCCGACATCCGAGGATATGAAGCTCAACATCATCATCATCATCATCATCATAAAAAGGAGGCGATTTTGCAGCGACAACGCTTGCGCTCCAGTGTGTACGAAAGTGACTTGTGGCGTCGAAACCTTATGCCTGTTCGTTCACAGGTCAAATGTTTCTCGGTGCAAAAACCTGCGTCACTGAACTTGTGTCATGGCAAAATTCATTTAGCTTCTGCCAGATTGCATCCCATTAATTTTTAACAGCTGCATAAGTAGGCCTCACTTTGTCGTTTCAAAGCGCACGCTTGCATGTCTGTGCTGTGATGTTGGGTATTGTTCCCGTAATGTAAGGCCAGTCCCCAGTTGGCGTAACTCAATGGTTAGACGAGAGTACTTTCCTCCACAATCGCAGTGGCTTCCCCGTCCTCTCTCTCTGAAAACGTGTGTCAAACAGCGGTAACGTGTTTTGCGGTTTGAAAATAGGGTCGCCATCTTTTTTTTTCTTTTTCTTTTTTACATGGGACCTTGTGTCTGTAAGCGACTGGATTTGTGTGTCGGGAACGCAGCATCGTAATCGAAGAGACACATAGAGACAAATGCGATTATGCAAAATAGTGTCAAACTGATAAACATTCTATTACGGTTTCGGCGGAAGGCATGTCTAAGTATATTATGCGGTTTAAGCGAAATTTAGATGAAGCCTAAAACTTTGTCAACCACCAGCAGGCAAAGACATGGTTCAGCGGCGGTGGGACACGAAATTCATTTTCCTTTTTTTCATTTCCTTCCTTCCCATAACAACAAACTAATTTGATACCTTCGCACCCCGCCCCCCCCCCCCCGCCCCCCCCCCCCAAGCGATCTCCATCTCCACACCTAAGGGTCCTACGCCGCCCCCTACACACACCACTCACACTCTGTCTCTGTCTCTCTCTCACACCACACACACACACACACACACACACACACACACCCCACGCACACACGGATCCCACCCCCACCCTACACATGACTGTCCTCTTCGCGCCCCTCTCACCCCCCCCCCCCCCCCCTCTCCCACCATCGACCTCCACCTCCCCCCCCCCACACACCACACACACAAGACCACCCCCACCTCCGCCACCCCCCCCCCCCCCCCCCCCCCCCCCCGCAAACACACTCTCTCCATTGCAACTTACTGCAGAAAAGCGGGTCAAGGCCAAAGCGCTCAAGCTGTCTCCATTACAGAGAACGGTAATTGAATTGCGTTCACTGTACGCGGGTCAGTAATTCATTAAAACTGCACCTCTCCAATCTTCTCTTCCACCGAGCGAGCTTCCCCGGCTTTCGCTGGCTTTCCAGGGCTTGGTGTTGGTGCCCGTGTGTCCAAGAGAAGGCTTCCCATGGAACCGTTGCTTCCTTTCATCTTCGTTCTTGTTTCGCTGATCCTAAAAATTCACGTTGTCAGTTCGCTACGATATAACTGTCATGGATGACTGGGCGTAAAAAGGTGTGTGTCACAGCACTGAGACGGCTCTACTCAAAATGACTAACGCGAACGACGTTATGTTTGCTCTGGGTGTTGGTGATGTGTCTGTCTTCATTCTTCTCGATCTGTCTTCTGCTTTTGATACAATAAACTACCATATTCTCTTCCGCCGCAGACTTCAGTCTCTCTGTGGCATTTCTGGCACAGCTCCGTTTCGTGGTTTGGGTCTTACCTCACTGATAGGACTCAGACTGTGACTGTCAATGGCCAGAGATCCAGATTTGCGGACGTTTTCTTTGGTGTCCCGTAGGGCTTAGTTCTTGGTCCTGTGCTGTTCTTCATTCTCCAGTCTTCAACTCGCTGCTCACTGACTGGAACTCATTTCTGTCTCCATCCAATCTTTTGCTGATGACACACAGCTACTTCAGTCCTGTCCTCCTGATCAGATACACGCCACTGTCTTGACCATGCAGACATGCAGTTCTGATGTAAAGACCTGGGTGACACAAAGCGAACTGAAACTGAATGACAAGACAGAGGCTCTCGTCATGAAGTCAAACAGAACCACTTTTCCCTGACGCCCAGTCCGCTTCTCTTCGTGTTGGCACTCCCGATATTCCGTTCACGACCTGTGCTCGCAACCTTGCTATCGTGATTTCAGATAACGTGACTCTTGGCAAGCGCATTTTAACTGTCTGCCGTTCTGCTTACGTGGAAATCAGACACATCAGCTTTATCCGCCAATACCTGACTGTTGAGGCAACCCGAACTGTCATTTGTGCCTTTGTTCTCTCCTGGTTAGTCTGTTGTAATTCTTTTATCTGGCTGACCACTTTACCTTCTCACTAAACTAGAGAAAATTCATAACTCTGCAGCAAAACTCGTTTTCAAGACACGCAAACATGTTTATGTGTAACCTATTCTGCAGTCTCTCCATTGATTACCGGTCCAAACCAGAATAGACTACAAGCTGTCAACTATCTGTCACAACTTTCCTTCTCTGACTCATCTCCTACCTATTTCTCTGACATTCTCATTGTGTAACCCCTCCCAGACAGCTTCGTTCTTCGGCAGACACAGGGATACTTCGTATTCCCCATGTTAGAACAACCTTTGGCCAACGCTGTTTCGCCTACTGTACTCCAAAGCAATGGAATTCCCGTCTGACATCTGTCACATTCAGACCTCCCATGCCTTCAGAACTGCATTAAAAACTCACCTCTACAAACAATACCACAACGAGTGATTTCAAATTCTGTCTTCTAATTTGCGATTGAGGTTTTTGTGGTTGTACCCCTTGTCATTTACATGTGTAGTGGAGTGGAGTGGTAGAAGGACAGGACACAGGCAGTGGAGTCAGTAAAATGGAGACCACAGCAGGCGTACGGCAGTAATCAGGCTTTATTCTACAGCAGCAGACAACTTTTCAGCACACACAAAATCCTCACGCGCACGCATAGATAAGAGAACTGCGCGGGCCGCAAGGAACACACGCTATCGCTACAATGAAATCGGCCCTCTGGACCACAAAATGGCTGACAATTGTGTTTCCTTGGCCCGCACAAATACAGTTTCCTCAACAATAACTAAACTAATTAAAACATGAAAAACATCAAATAAAAGCTACAGGTTACAATCTTTTAAACCGTATAAACAAAATGTACACAACATGACTTATTTTATTTACAACAAGAGTGGGAAGCGTGGCTTGCACCTGTCTATAAACAGATTCGTACAACTAAATCACAACTAACACAATGTACAAAATATAACTTCACTAAAACTTACATCAGAATAAAGAACACGCTCCCACGGTTAAAACTGTACATAACAATTACAATACAACGCTCTGTAAGAGAAGCAAGACACAATCAAAGACTAGTACTAAAACAATCGGTGCGAACTTTGCCTGGGGCGCGTATTTTAGTCGCATCAGCGCTGATAGTGATACCAAGTAGTCTATGAATATAACTTAGCTTCTACAGTACACAATACTCAATAAGTTAATTTCAACCCAAAATAAACACTAAACATGAAGTCAGCTAAGCAAAATACTATACGACAAAGCATTGATCGACACAGAATTACTTTAATCGAGTCAAAACAACGATTCACTACTCTTCACTAGTACTAAACAGAGAACGCGCTATGCAGACGACGGCTATAAAAAGAATGGACCCAGCGAGGCACCTGCGTCTAAATAAAATCTAAATAGACATTTTAAGATGCCAAATTATATTACACATGGCTTAGTGCATAAAAAGGACGAAGTGAACAAAGAGTAGGTAAACAAACAAGCGGTCAAAATATTAAGGGAGAAAACAGATTTGAAAATGGCGCGCACCAGCGGCTATCGCCGGTCGGCTGTGTGAAGGCCATGTGGCGTTACGCAACACGCAGCGCTTCAAAACAAAAGCGTCGTCTGCTCCGGTTCCCGGGTTACTAACAGTACAGTAATGAAATTGCACGAATCTGATAACCGGGGCGGGATTGCCGTTAAAACGTACAAAGAGCACTTGCTCACACATGTGTCTTGTCAGTTGAACATTATCAGCTCCCTTCTGTTGGAGATGCGTATACAGACTGGAATGATAACAATAATGCACATGGTGCTAACGACATAGTTCAGGAGCTGTGTGAGAGTCGAGGTGGCCGTCCTGGGCTGTCCGTCCTAACGAGACTTATGGTTTCCGTGGACGTAGAGCTATATTGAACCATGCTCACGCATTGGTCTCAGCTTGGCCCTAATATGTCAACCGACATCCGAGGACCTTAAACATCACCTGAAGGCAGAAGTGCTAACGGTGGCAGGAGGTGGGCGATGGGATGGTCATGTCTTTGAGTGAGGGAGTGTACATAAAGGTATACTGGTGCCTGCATGTTGAGAGTGAGAGAACATAAATACATACAGGTACTGCAAGCATACTGTCTGCGTAATATATTTAATATACATGTATACAAACCTGAATGATGTTTAACCTTGCTTAGGTGCTTTATCACAGTCTTACTGCCTTCATGCAGAGTTTATACTTCTACAATCTTTTTCGAGACCATGCCTAAATGTTAAGTAGTCTGGGAGGTTACCTGGCAGAATGTGCATACTAAAGCAGTCTGTTCTTCTTCAAGTTCAAGGTCATACTGCGTTTTTTTAATTCTTGTACTGTGCAATTCTCTTATTCTTAAAATGCTAAATTATATGCCTTTAGTGATGTTGTGGCTTGCTGTTGAGTGTAAAGGGGCCTACATGGTTCCCTATTATAATTCATCTAAGATCTGTTACTGGCACCATTTTGAGCATCTGATTTTTTACTGGATCAAATAAATTTTATATGTTTATATTTTAATGCTTTGCCTGCTGGTTGTTGATCTTACATAAACATTTTATATTTATTCATTGTTCGGCCAGTTTTACTCTTACGTGGGTGCCGAAAGGCTTGGGGCATATGCTGCTGATCGTGTATGGAAGTGAGTTTTATTTATTTCAATTTTATTTAACTGCGTTTTATAGTTTTTGATTTGCAGTGATGTGACCTATATACCCCGACACAACGATAGTTTCCCCAGTCCCTGACATGACCTCTGGGTCAACTGCACTTGCACGTAGTCTTACCATAAATTTTGAGTTCTAGTATTTTGTTATTATTTGCAGTGACTCATTAAAATCCTTTACTTACGAAGAATATGCACTGTATCCATGGTTATCAGGGTGTCCAAACATTAGCTCTTTTTGTTTTTGTTTTTAAATTTCGCCAGCGAATGCCGTCTGCTTCCTCTCCGGCTTCGTCCAGAGTAGCTTCCCTTAACCGCCACGCACGTGTTGTGTTGTTGTTCGAGGTGAGGCTGGGGGTAGCGGAGGGGAAGGGGGGGAGGGGGGGGGTGGGGGGTGGGGGGGGGGGGTGGCGCAGGGTGGTTCCGGTGTCAACTGTGAGTTCCATCCGGTCGAGTCCTGCGATGTTTTAGTTTTAGTGCGTAGGATCTTGGATGGGTCAGGGTGGTAGTGGCCAGGGGAGTAAGCCGGCGGGGTTAATTAATTAATTTGTTGTAGATAATTTTTATAATTGCTTTTCTTGGGACAGTAACTTTTAAGAGGGGGGTCCTCGTGAAGTGGCAATTTTATCTTATGTGATATGCACAGCTTGATGCCAGTGGGATTTTCTCATGTTGTTATCTATGAATGACTTTTTACCTCCTTTTTGTTTTTGTTTTTTTGCTGTTGTTGTAATTAAATGTTTTATGATTGGAGTGAATGTATGATGAGTGTACTTGGCACCACAAAACATTCCTCGTGCAATCAGTGTATTGACACTTGGCAATAAAGTTATACTGTATTGTATTGTACATAGTTCATTACAAAGTGCATTAGCGCTGCTGCTGTTGCTACTGCTACTGCTACTGCTGCTGTTACTATTACTGAGGAACTGACTTTGTGCGGCTGACGGGACGTTAATATTCAGTTTTTTATTGCTGATGATGTTCATAATAATAGTGTGTGTGTGTGTGTGTGTGTGTGTGTGTGTGTGTGTGTGTGTGTGTGTGTGTGTGTGTGTGCGATGAACATCATCAGTAATAAAAACTGAATATTAACGTTCTGTCAAATAAATATATGATCAAGATGGTGATAATCAGATCAATGGTAGGTGCTTGCTTTTATGCTTACATCAGTTCAGAGCGCCGCAGGCTTGATTGTGAAGCGTGCAGCCTGAGAGCAGTGTCTAGCACGCACTGCCGTTGTGCTGTTGGCGGTTGAAGGGCTGTCCTGTCTCGCGCCTTTCCTTTTGCTTCCTAACGCTTGTGGCACCGAGTTCCGCCCCCATTCCGGCTCCGGTTGCTTCCTAACGTTTGTGGCACCGAGTTCCGCCCCCATTCCGGCTCCGGTTGCTTCCTAACGCTTGTGGCACCGAGTTCCGCCCCCATTCCGGCTCCGGTTCGGGCTTTCCGTGCTCCCTTGTCTCCCAATCATTTTGTTCTGCTTTGGTTATCCGTTAAACCAGTGACCTAAAAACGTGCCCGAGACTGTTTCTCTCAGTGAAGTAAGTGAAATGCAAATATAATTATTATAGAGGTGTGCATAGTACTAATACTGCTGTTATTGAACACTGTTTTACTTCAACTCCTTTGTCTATCTTCTTCTTTACTTCCTTCTTCTTGTGTTATTTTCTGTCTCTCTTCTACACCAGACGAAGACCATGTGTCGAAAGCGCTTGTGTTTTTAATTGTTCTTTATGTGTCGTCGTATAGGTGAGTACATTTCTCTAGAGCAGTTCTGTCTAATACTACTATTGACTGGTTTGACTCGGTTGCGTTTGC
>JABMCL010002848.1:662500-670000 GCA_018857735.1 Alviniconcha marisindica | reverse complement strand
GTTTGTTTTTGTTTGTTTTCGTTTTGAGGAGTGACAAACCAGGAGAAGCAGTCAAAGACGACCCACTCACTAGACACAGCTAAGCAATAAGAAATAGAAGAAAAAGGTCGGCTCAATGAAGTATGAGCCGACGGCGCGAACACTCTGTGAAAGACGAAGAGACCTAAAACCGACAGAGCCAGGCTGCTGGGAAATGTGATTGATGAAACGACAGACACGCGCTCACACAAACTCCTGTAAAAAATGTCCAACAGTATTGTGCTGATTTCTATCTTCAGACGTCGCAACGTTCAATCCGCCAGTATCCAGGTCGTGCCGTTTGATAACCAGCACTCCGACACGACTTCGACTGGCACGTAGGCCTACTGCTCAGTCACGCGCCTGTCGTCTGCTCGGATTTTCACGTGGCAGGCTTTGCCTGCTCTCGAGTCGTCTGTTCAATTTCACACTCCACTTTGCCGAGATAAGTTCGGTTCTACTGTCAAAATTGAATACATACGAAAACCGAACTAGCGGAAGTCGTTCGGAGATGAATGAATATTACGACAGCTACGTTACGAGACTAGCTGCCATTTCAGATCTTTTCGCTGTTCAGTTGCATTAATTGTTGTTGGACGTCTGGCTGTTTGTCAGTAGGACTATAGATATACCGCACTTCTACTTCGCTTTCTGTAAACGCTGTTACCTAAGTGTGCTTTTTGCCTCTTTATCGGTGGCAGTATGAAGACAAGATATCGGTGGCAGTATAAAGACAAGATATCGGTGGCAGTATAAAGACAAGATACCTTTTTCTACTTCCTTTTTATTTAAGGTCTTTTCACATAAGTGATATTAGACTGATCTTAATCGTTCCTTTTTCCGTTTTGCCAATCTCACGAAGTATCACTCGTTTTATTTTCTGTATCTATGTGAATAGGTTCTGGATAGGTTAGGGTTGTGTCCTTTTGATGTGGTACTTAGCACATCAAAATGTCAAGCACACAACAAATTGCACCAAAGGATGCTTACGTCCATTAGTCAAAAAAAGCGATTCGAAAAGCAGCATACACAACCATCTTTTCTACCACCTAGTTGCTCCCCCTCCCCCCCCCCTCCACCGCGGACCCCACATATTGTACCCCCTCCCTCCCCCCTCTATACCTCCTCCCCCACCCCCAGCTCCGATCTTTCACTTACTCCTGTATACTCCGCTTATGAGGGCAAAGGACGGTTGGAAAATATCAAACACGACCGCCGTAGTCAAAACGTCTATTTGTATCTACTGACAAGCCGTAGCTGATAAAGCCAAGACGCAGCCCTAATATTGCTGTCAGGGGAGGGTCTGCTTTACACAGCGTTTTCAGTTGCTTCAAGCCATCGATTTCTTCTGCAAAATGTCCAGCCTTTCCCCTCCTCCAAACCCATCGAGACTGACAAATCAGAATTTGCCAGGCAAAGACACACAATTTTGCTACCGTGGTAGCTTGTCGTTATCAGGGTTTCGCTGTCAAGTGTTTTTATCAGCCTCGAACCATCGATTTCTTCTTCTTCAAGCTGCCCAATGCTTTGTTTTAAAGATTAAGCGTGAAGCTTACCAGGCCAAAAAGCAAAGTTTTGTTGTCTTAGGATGTTCACGTGAGCAGTGCTTGCATGAGAACTCCGGATAGTGCTCGTGCTGCATCTCTTATCAAGATCGAATTAGCATTGTTCCATCTTCCCTTGGAGACAGATTTCCCCCAGTGTCTAGCTTCCAGTGGCAGTTGGGACGCTTGATCAATCACTTCCTCACAGTTTATCACAGGAAGTGGGGGAAAAGGGGAACTGAACGTATCACTGCACTGCCAACCCCAGAATCAGAAAATGTATGGCACAAGTACATATTTCCCAGGAATTGTGTCTTGTAAACAGTGGAATAATTAATAGAGTATAGACTAAGAATTTAACACGGCAACAAAGAGTAATAGAAGCACCCCCACCCCCTACCCCTGCACACACACACGCGCGCGCACCCGGACGCGTGTCAGCAGAGGTTGAAATGTCAACACCCTGTTGAAATGTTCTGTTCCTTAAAGGCTTGATTGATCAGTGAGACCTGTTGTTGACCTTTCTATTTCTGACAGTGTTGCTTGGTAGTATGAGACGCTCTGTGACGTACATCCTTAGCCTTTTTCGTCACACACCTACAGGCACTGCGATCTCTCTCTCTCTCTCTGTCTGTCTGTCTGTTTGCCTCTCTCTCTCTCTCTCTCTGTTTCTGTCTGTCTGTCTGTTTGCCTCTCTCTCCTCTTCTCTCTCTCCCCCCGTCTTCTCTCTCTCTCTCTCTCTCTCTCTCTCTCTCTCTCTCTCTCTGGGTTCGTGTGTCACTGCTGGCGCGTATGTGTGTGTGTGTGTGTGTGTGTGTGTGTGTTGGAGTGTCCCGAACCGCGGAGGCTGAATGGCCGATTGGATGAAAAAGGGGGAAGCAGAAGAAAAGAAAAGACAATCTGGGATCTAATGGCCAATACCTACCGTTCTCAGCAGTAACGAAGCGGACAAAGGGCCCGTAGCTCAACCGTCCACACAGTGTTACGGACGGCTTTTAAGTCTCTCCCGTGAGACTGAAAAGGTAGAGCCTCTGACTTTTGATTGTCTTCTTTGTAATTTGGCATTAGGCATGATAAGCGTAATAAGGCATAATATTTTATTCTCGCCAAATAAAAGCACAAGGAATAGGTCTCCACACATTCCTTGTAATTCTACTTCCATCCTTCATATTGAACGAGTTCGATTCCGGTTCCTTTCTCAAGTGCGGTTTTGAGCTGACAAGTGAACTGCTCTGCTAACCACCGCCTCTGTTCCCTGAGATCTGTCCCGGACTGGTGGGAACGCCGTGGTTCCTCTCTGCCCTGAGATCTGTCCCGGACTGATGGGAATGTCGTGGTTTTCCTCTGCTCCCCGAGATCTGTCCCGGACTGGTGGGAATGTCGTGGTTCCCCTCTGCCAACTGAAATCTGTCCTGGACTGGTGGGAACGCCGTGGTTCCCCTCTGCCCTGAGATCTGTCCCGGACTGATGGGAATGTCGTGGGAATGTCGTGGTTCTCCTCTGCTCCCCGAGATCTGTCCCGGACTGGTGGGAACGTCGTGGTTCCCCTCTGCCCCCTTATATCTGTCCCGGATTGATGGTAATTTCGTGGTTCCCCTCTTCCCCCTGATATCTGTCCCGGACTGGTGGGAATGCCGTGGTTCCCCTCTGCCCTGAGCTCTATCCCGGACTGGTGGGAATGCCGTGGTTCCCCTCTGTCCTGAGCTCTGTCCCGGACTGATGGCAACTTCTCGGTCCGCCTCTGTCACGTAGGGCTGCACCTCGTCTCCGCCCGTGACGTCTTGGGCCGTGAGAGTGATCCCCCTTCGCGGCCAAAGGGAGGCAACGGCCAATGTGATTAAAGGTCGGTGCAGAAAAGGCTATGGGTGTTAATGTGGACGTAGCAAACGGCGCCCGGTGTCACCCTGACTGAACTCCAGCGAGCACGGAATTAGCGGTTGGCAGGGAAGGGACGCAACTCGCGGTGCGAGTGAAAAGGGGGCGTAGGTCTGACACGAACCGAGGTGGCCCTTGGGTACAGGCAGGGAAAGATGAATACGCAAGAAGTTACCGGCCCTTGCTTTGGAGTGTTCAAACGACTTTTTGTTCATTTACCCTTTTGTTCTGCCCCCCCCCCCCCCCCCCCCCGCCTGTTTCGTCAAATAATGATTGTATACAGCAAGTCTTGGCTGCAGTGTGTATTTGTCAATGAAGAGGGACATGGGATCACAGAGTCCACTTCCAGGCTTATGGGGCTTGGGGGGGGGGGGGGGGGGGGGGGGCAACGGGAAGTCTTTGGACAAACGAGCGTATGCATACTGAAAGCCGCGGGAGAGGGAGGGGGGTTCGAAATAAGATAAATAGTTGCGACGTATTCTTGCATAAGGCGTGGTGTGTGTGTGTGTTTTGTGTGTGTGTGTTTTGTGTGTGTGTGTTTTGTTTTGGTGTGTGTGGGGTGGTGGGGTGTGTGTGTGAGTGTGGGGTGCGTGTGTGTGTGGTGGTGTGTGTGTGTGTGTGTGGTGTGTGGGCGTGTGTGTGTGTGTGTGTGTGTGTGTGTGTGTGTTTTCTGCACAGCGTTTCTCTCTCTGTCTCTCTCTGTCTCTCTCTGTCTCTCTCTCACACTCACACACACACACGTGCGCGCGCGCGCGCGTGCGCGCACATGCGCCCCGTGCACGCAAACACGCGCCTACTACCCCCCCCCCCCCCCCCCGCCCACTACCCCCCCATCCTTCCCCCCCACCCCCCCCGCCCCACCCCTCCAGTCCTTCCCCACACCGAACGCGCTGGAACCGTTTTCTTGAGTAGCCAAACTAGTCGATGCGTACTGTGACGGGCACGTTTTGCCCTGCAGAAGACGTAGCGCCTGTCCCGTGGCCTGGCAGCAGCCAAATTGGATCAGTGTCACTTTGATCTTCGGCATGACATCCCTGTAACCGGGAGAGGAGAAAGTCGGCCATCTCTCCAGTGAGGTGCCACTGGCCCTGACAACTCGTCTGGCGCAGCCTCTCGCCATAACAGTCTGTATGGAAGGAACTGGCCGCCTTATTGGCCACTGCCAAACAAAAGAAAATAACAAGTATGAGTTAGTGCAAACGTGATGATTCTGTTCGTAAAAGCGTATCAGTAAGTTATACTAGAGTAGGAGTTATCGGTGGGTGAAGCTTGGGAATGTTTTACGTATAACAGACGCTCCAAATGGCAAAATATATGATGCGCTAGAGCAGGTTTTGCCATTTGTCATCAGCCCCCTGTTCTGTCATTATCCTGTGTTGTCATCAGCCCCCTGTTCTGTCTTTTATCCTGTGTTGTCATCAGCCCCCTGTTCTGTCATTATCCTGTGTTGTCATCAGCCCCCTGTTCTGTCATTATCCTGTGTTGTCATCAGCCCCCTGTTCTGTCATTATCCTGTGTTGTCATCAGCCCCCTGTTCTGTCATTATCCTGTGTTGTCATCAGCCCCCTGCTCTGTCATTATCCTGTGTTGTCATCACCCCTCTGCTCTGTCATTACCCTGTGTTGTCATCACCCCCCTCCCCCTTTTCATTATCCTGTGTTGTCATCAGCCCCCTGTTCTGTCTTTTTTCCTGTGTTGTAAACCCCCCCCCCCCGTTCTTATTTTCCTGTGTTTTCATCAGCCCCCTTTCTCTGTCTTTTTCCTGTGGGTTTTCATCACCCCCCCCCCCCCCCTTTTTGGGTTTTTCCCGTGTTGTCAAACACCCCCCCCCCCCCCGTTTTGTCATTCCCCCCCGTTCTGTCGTCACCACCTGTCATCACCCCCTGTTTTTCATCAACCCCCCCCCCCCCCCTCCCGTTCTGTCATCGTCCACCAGCTCTGACATCACCCCTTGCCCTCACATCAATATGTTCTGTCATCGTCCCGAGTTCTGCCATCCCCCTGCCCTGTCATCACTGGGTTCTGTCTGGATACCTGATCTGTCATCATCCCCTGTTCTGCCATCCCCCCCTGCCCCTGGTCCATTTCCCCCCCGGAGTGTTCCCGGGGCTTTTGGATACCTGATCTGTCACCATCCCCTGTTCTGCCATCCCCCTGCCCTGTCATCACTGGGTTCTGTTTGGATACCTGATCTGTCACCATCCCCTGTTCTGCCATCCCCCTGCCCTGTCATAAGTGTGTTGTGTCTGGATACCTGATCTGTCATCATCCTCTATTCTGCCATCCCCCTGCCCTGTCGTCGTCCCCAAGCTGTCATCCTCTTCCTGTTCTGTCGTTTTTCCTTTGTTCTGTCATCATCTCCCTGCTCTGTTATCGTTTACCTAATCTGGAATTTTCTTCCGGCTGTCATCGTTTCCTTTCCTCTGTCAGCGTTGTCATGCTGTGTCATCGGCCCTCTGCTCCATCATATGCCCCCTACTGTGTCATAGTTACCCTGCTCTGTCATCGTCCCCCTGCTACGTCATTTCCCCCCCCCCCCCTCCCCCCTTACAGTGTCATAGTTACCCTGCTGTATCATCGGCCCTCTGCTCCGTCATTTCCCCCCTGCTGTGTCAGCGTTACCCTGCTCTGTCATCATGCGTCTGCTCTGTCATTGCCTTCCTGCTCTGTTGTCGTCCCGCTGTTCTGTCATCGTCTTCCCTTGTAACCCCCCCCCCCGCCGTTTCTGTCATCGTCCCCCTGTTTCGACAAAACCTTGTAAGATTCAAGAGACTCCTTGATGGCATAGTGCCAGTCGCCAGCCTGCCTCCATCGTTACCCCTTTCCGAGAATCACTTCACTTGGCAGGAAACCATCGTCAGCTCTTGCCAGTCGCCACCCTGCCTCCATCGTTACCCCTTTCCGAGAATCACTTCACTTGGCAGGAAACCATCGTCAGCTCTTGCCAGTCGCCACCCTGCCTCCATCGTTACCCCTTTCCGAGAATCACTTCACTTGGCAGGAAACCATCGTCAGCTCTTGCCAGTCGCCACCCTGCCTCCATCGTTACCCCTTTCCGAGAATCACTTCACTTGGCAGGAAACCATCGTCAGCTCTTGCCAGTCGCCACCCTGCCTCCATCATTACCCCTTTCCGAGAATCACTTCACTTGGCAGCAAACCATCGTCAGCTCTTGCCAGTCGCCACCCTGGCTCCATCATTACCCCTTTCCGAGAATCACTTCACTTGGCAACAAACCATCGTCAGCTCTTGCCAGTCGCCACCCTGCCTCCATCATTACCCCTTTCCGAGAATCACTTCACTTGGCAGCAAACCATCGTCAGCTCTTGCCAGTAGCGAAGAGAAAGGTGCAAAGTGGACTGATGATCGTATTTTTTCACTGCGTCCTTGTGAATGCGAGTGTCTCCTCCTAGCATAACGAAGCGCGGCTAGCGCTAGTTCAGCCAGTACAGCTTATCAATGCAAACAACGACCAGTTTCGCCTTACCGACGTGAATGCCCCATCGATCGCGGACCTGGGGACCTAGACTGAGGGCAGGACAAAACGGAGTCTCTCCCTAAAGAGCTGTCATTGAGTATGGCAGCTCCTCTTCTCTTACAGCTGGGGATGTGATCCCGTGTCTGAAGGACGCGTACGTATTAAAGTATTCTTGAGAGAGAGAGAGAGAGAGAGAGAGAGAGAGAGGGGGGGGGGGGGGGGGGGGGGGGGGCGGACGGAGGGGGAAGAGGGGGGTGCTGGAAGATATTGCCACGCAAAAATGCTTTGCCGGCTTCCGCTTTTATTCGCTTGGAGGAGATGATCACGCGAATGTTTTAAATCCATGTTAGAAAGCGTTTTAGGTTTTTCATTGTGCTTGTGTATACGTTTCTCATCCTTTAAGGGAATCCCTTGTGTCAAAATTGTATGCACATTTGTTTTGTCTCGTTAGCGTGTGTGTGTGTGTGTGTGTGTGTGTGTGTGTGTGTGTGTGTGTGTGTGTGTGTGTGTGTGTGTGTGTGTGTGTGTGTGTGTGTATGTGCGCGCCTCTGTGTGTGTGCGCCTCTGTGTGTGGTGTGTGTGTGT
>JABMCL010002848.1:627500-655000 GCA_018857735.1 Alviniconcha marisindica | reverse complement strand
CGCACGTGTGTTTCTGTGTCGGCATACGTATGTTTCTGTGCGGGTATACAACTCGTTTACGTGTGTTGCTGTGTCGGCATACGTTTGTTTCTGTGTCGGCATACACCTCGTGCCCACGTGTTTCTGTGTCGGCATACACCTCGTGCCCACGTGTTTCTGTGTCGGCATACACCTCGTGCACACGTGTTTCTGTGTCGGCATACACCTCGTGCACACGTGTTTCTGTGTCGACATACACCTCGTGCCCACGTGTTTCTGTGTCGACATACACCTCGTGCCCACGTGTTTCTGTGTCGACATACACCTCGCGCACTCGGTTCTCTCCGTTTTTGGAGCGGTCTGCAGCCCAGCAATTCACATTCTGCTCTGCTGCGTCAGCCTGGTCAGCCTGGTCAGGGGGCTCGAGTCTCTCTAGGTCACTGTCCACTGAGAATCGCCCACACGTCATTCCAGGTGACTGTCCACTGAGAATCGCCCATACGTCATTCCAGGTGACTGCCCACGGAGAATCATCCACACGTCATTCCAGGTGACTGCCCACGGAGAATCATCCACACGTCATTCCAGGTGACTGTCCACGGAGAATCACCCACACGTCATTCCAGGTGACTGCCCACGGAGAATCATCCACACGTCATTCCAGGTGACTGCCCACGGAGAATCATCCACACGTCATTCCAGGTGACTGCCCACGGAGAATCATCCACACGTCATTCCAGGTGACTGTCCACGGAGAATCACCCACACGTCATTCCAGGTGACTGCCCACGGAGAATCATCCACACGTCATTCTCGGTGAATGTTCACGGGAAATCACCCACAGAGCATTGCAAGTGGCATTAAAATTTCATCCTGAAACTGTAACGAGCCCCGACTCCTTGTCGGTGCTGCCATCAATCAGTCGGACTGACGGAACTCGTTAGGGAAAAGTGGAATTAGTGCACCGATGTCATCACCGCCTTTACCCATGTCGGAACAAGCTGCCTGGCAGAAAGTGAATCTAATTTCCCCTGGGAACATTTTCTAAATGACGGAATGAGGTATGACAAATGATTTTTGCAGAGGCAAGCCACTGCCGGTTCGTGCCGAAATAGGACAAAAAACGAGAGAGAGCGAGCGAGCGAGCGAGAGAGAGAGAGAGAGAGAGAGAGAGCCGTGAAATTTGCTGCGCGTTGAATTATCTACACTGACAATGAGGCAGGTTTTTGTGTCTTACTGGAGGTTAGTTGACGGATGTCCACAATGCAAACAAATGAGAAAAAGCTGTCGAAGGGCCATGTTCGAGCAAAACGTTATAACCTGTACTGTAGTTTCCGGTGAAGTGGATCTACTATAGATCAATACAAATAACATACACTGGGGTTTAAACTTGACTCACCCCCACCCCTCAACAACTCTCTCTCTCTCTCTCTCTCTCTCTCTCTCCGAAGATTTATATTTGCCTTCTTGGAGGAGATGCATGTTGTAAATACATGTGTTTTTGTTTTGTTTTGTTTTTTCATGTGACATATTTCACGCCCTGATGTAGAACTGCTTTGAACAGGCGACTTCAAACAGTGTTCATGATTTAGGAACTGACCGCGCAATTGCCAAACACGAGCTGCGTGTTGCACCGTATCCCAGCTTCCCTCTTTGCCGTTCATAGCTGTGACGATTGCAGAGGGGCTAGATCAGTGCAGCACGGCTTGTTTTGAAGAAACGTGAGCGAGACCACATGACGCCACTGTTAAATGAACTGCCTTGCGTTAGGAGGTGGCGGTGTTCGCACACCGTCACTTCGCCAGCACACTCCCGTCTTACCTTTCGTTTGCTTTCTGCACATCTTCCACATTACGCACCCTCCGATCCTCAAGTGGTCAGCTTTCGAAAATTCCCAAACGTAATTTGAAATCCGTTGGACAGCGCTCTTTCAGTTTCATCGCTCCATCTGTCTGGAATTCGCTGTCTGCCAGTCTGCGAAATCTCTCCGAGAAAAGACAGCCGAGGCGGGGAAATCGAGCCGACGCCGTCCGTTTACCAGCCTAACGTTTACCGCTGGGCCAAACCGGCTGACTGAGAAGTCTGCAGAGTCCGCTTTACTGACTGCATGTCAGAACATATCTAGCTACTGGCGCGCGCAACCCCATTATCTCTGGACTTTGATCTGATTTTTACAGGCTTCATCATTGTCGACACAGAGCAATAATTGATATGTTTATTTTTGTCTTCGTGACCTAGTCAATCTGATTTTCTGCCGCAAAGAGCAGTATAATAGCACAATAGCACAGAGAATCTCTCTCTCTCTCTCTCTTCTCTCTCTCACAGCTCTGATTGAACGTGGAGCTGGCAGTCCGAGACACCGGAAATAGGATGACGTCATGCTATAAGAACGACTCCGAAGATAAAAGAAAACTTTTACTTGTTTTTGGACTTTCTTCACCATTTTTCCCCTCTACTTTGTACTTCAGTCCAGGCCCGAGAAGCTGCCGATATGCTGGAACTGGCGTCGGTGAATTTGAATCAGCGGCAGGCTCCATTTTGGGACATGCAGCATTCTTCTTACGTGCACTGATGTCAACGTTTTCTTCAAAAGTCTTTGCTGGAGATGGTTGTTGGGAAACTGTACTGTGCACTTTCTTTTGCCATGACTTGTAAAGGTGGAGATGGGGGGGGGGGGGGGGGGGGGTGTTTTTTAAGCCTTTGCGTGTTGTGCTTGGTTCTGGTGTGTGTGGAGGATATATTGGAAACATATATTGAGGGTGATAACTACGGATTACACGGCATTGGCGGGCGGGTCTTACAGTCTGACCTTGCATGGTGATCTGCTTGCTACTTTTGGTTGCTGGCCTGTGCTTATTGCGCAACGGCCACATACAAAGGCAGCTCGCTGTGACCCACTGACCTTGTTAGCCATGGCCTTGATTAAGCTGCACGTGGCATCTTGGCACGAGGTTGCTTTATTCATATCATTGAGAACAACCAGAAGCAAGACGGCGGGGGGTTTGGGGGAGTATGAGTGAGAGAGAAAGAGCGCATTGTCAGTCTCTCGACTGGTCAGTAATGAACGAGTGAAACACACGGAACAGCTTTAATGCAGGTATGCTTCGCTGGTATTCCCCGATGGGCCCCAGCGATAGGACGGCTGTTTATTTCTGTATAGTCAGTCCACACACCCGAGAATGCTCGTCGTCCGCTTGAATGACGAAGCTTTAAGCTGTATCATTGGCCTGAGCTGCCACAAGTATCATTTTTGTCGCGACAAACATATTTATGCTTGTCGCAACAAAACCTTTGTCGCGACAAACATATTTTGTGTTTGTCGCGACAAACATATTTTGTGTTTGTCGCGACAAACATATTTTGTGTTTGTCGCGATAAAACCTTTGTCGCGATAGACATAATTTTAACTTTTGTCGCGACAAGCTTACTTTTGTCGAGACAAACACGGGTTTGTCTCTACAAAACATTTGTCGCGACAAAAATGATACTTGTGGCAGCTCCTGCCAATGATAAAGCTGGACCATCCCGTGTTAGGTCTACCTCTTTGTACTGCTGTTGCTGCGTGTGTCCATCCATCTGCACACGCTTCGTTGGCTTCCTTTGCAGCGTGGTGGTCTGCCTGTCTCGTCACTGGCCTTGATACTAACCAGTCAGGCACGTGACGTGTGTTTGTGTGTGTGTGTGTGTGTGTGTGTGTGTGTGTGTGCGTGCGTGCGTGCGTGCGTGCGTGCGTGTGTGTGTGTGTGTGTGTGTGTGTGTGTGTGTGTGTGTGTGTGTGTGTGTGTGTGTGTGTGTGTGTGTGCGCGTGCGTGTGTGTTTTGGGGTGCCCGTGTTTATGCACATATTTCATTTTGGTGTTGTTTTTAGCTGTCACGTGATATTGCACGAGTTCTGGGACTAACTGCATTATACTTAATGGATACAGACGAAAATAATGATTTTAACAACACATCATCCTCATCCTTCTAGACACTCCTTCAATATCTGTATAAACATTAGAAAAACATTACCTTGGAGATACCCTTGGTGGCATGGATAAAACTCTAACGGCAGATGAAAGAGTTAGCCCTGGAAGACCCGGGCCAGTATTGATAAACAGCGAATCACAAGCTAAGAGCCATTTCTGACAGCGAGGCTATAAAGCTGATCACAAGACGAAACTTCGCTCTCAACAACACTCCTGACAAGATAAAAACAATCAGGAGCAGAAATAGCCCCCTTGGAGACATTTCTGTCGACATAAATAAAGCTGATCACCAGACAAAATGTCGCCCTTAAATCCGCTCCTTGCGTCACGGGTGAAAACAAAATCACAAAAAGGCAGGTCATCCCTTTTAAGGGCATTGCTATCAGAAAATACACACGCATTTAAAAGTACACTAAACGCAATTTAAACGTAACTCACACACACACACACACACACACACACACACACACCACACGCACGCACGCACGCACGCACTCACTCACGCACGCACGCACACACGCACGCACGCACACACACACACACACACACACACACACACACACAAACGCGCAATAAACTGAATCACTTAAATGGCGAATAGATGTTGTGATTAAAGACGGACATCTGCTGTTGTAATGCAACGAATCGTCGTTGAATACAATCTGACAAAACGATAAATTAAATGATAATCACAAGGGCATACATCTGAAATGACGTGAAACATCTGGCGTGCAAGAGAACGACGGAGAAGAGACAGCGCACTTCCGCTAACGTGTGCGCCATAGCTGTACGTCAGGAAGGACTAATTGCACCGCCAACGTCAAGGAGCTAAGCAATGTCCACACGCAGGTTCTGCGGGTAGGTCGTGACCAAGAGATCAGACAGTGACGAATAACTACAAATAATTATGAGCCTGAATGACGTACATAACCTCTTACGGTATTAGTCGAATTGAGAATACTGTTGGCGTGGCCGTATGACTAGTCACACAATGAAGAGATAAGGGGCAGTGGTAATGACTGATTACTTAGTAATTACTGGGTTAATAGGGGAGTGCCTCCACTCTTTCAGGTCAGTTCAACACCGACACAGCAGAGGCTGGAAAGCCTGCAGCGGCCATCCGGAGGGACTAATCTTGCAAATAAGCACTTAACACAGTGGTGGTGAACGTGAATGTTAAAGCAACAGCACAGTGCCACAGCGAAGGCTTAAGGAGCACCGATGACGTGATGGAGACAGATGGCCCGCAGCAAGACAAGACTCATGGTGTGATCCGCCAGGAAGGCCAAGCTCCAAGCTGGACTTGGGGAAGCTTGAGTTTGAGAGAATCGAGACATCCCCTCCTTCCGGCACGTCATGGACAAGGATTCCTGGGGTTCAGTGGTATGTAGGTTGAAGATTTGCAGACTAATTGCGGCTGGTTTGAGCTCGCCTTTTCTCCATTGATTTTGTTATTTACTACTTGCGTCCCGATGTAGGTCAGCCTCTCTTTCTCTGTCCCGTCGCTTTTTGTCGCTGTCCCTCCCTGGGATGACTGGTTGACAGGTCACAGTCTCTCTCTCTCTCTCTCTCTCTCTCTCTCTCTCTCTCTCTCTCTCTCTCTCTCTCTCTCTTCTCTCTCTCTCTCCTCCTCCCTTCCCTCTTCTTTCTTTGTCTCTGTCTGTCTGTCTGTCTGTCTGTCTGTCTGTGTCTCTGTCTCTCTCTGTCTCTCTCTGTCTCTCTGTCTCTCTTCTCTCTCTCTCTCTCTCTCTCTCTCAGCTCCTCCCCTCCCTCTTCTTTCTTTGTCTCTGTCTGTCTGTCTGTCTCTCTGTCTCTGTCTCTGTCTGTCTGTCTGTCTGTCTGTCTCTCTCACTCCCTCTCTCTCTCTCTCTCTCTCTCTCTCTCACACACACACACACACACACACACACACACACACACACACACACACACACACGTAAAGAAGGAGAGACTTGTTCTGCCGTTTCTGGGTATGATCTTGGAGGCATTTACCCCATGTACTAGCATTGTGGGCGATTCAGGCCTGATATTTTGTATTCCTCGTGATAGCCTTCATGTGACGTGTATCGAGCGCTTTTGTTGATTGATTTCACTCCTATTCTGTGGCGTTGTCACTCACCAGTACAATTCATGCCACTACACACGTACACGTCGTACACGGAAAGGCACGAAAAGCACAGAGGATGTAACTCTGCATATCCCTGCTCAGTAATTAGGGCATCTCAGATCAATGGCAGAATCCGCGTGGTGAGAGACATGACCTTATATATACAGTATTGATCAGCCACTGTGTGACAATCGTCGCTCGCAACAGTAAATACGGTTCCTGCAGACTTGGAAGTGTGGAACACCGCTGATTCTAGCATGGGTGACTGGCAGCACTGTGACGCACGTGCTCCGTGGACCAATCGCGTCTATAACAGTGTCCTGCAATGGAAAAATGTGAATGGTGACGCTAATTGGTGGTGGTGGTGGTGTGCGTGCGTGTGTGTTATTTCATGAGGAAGTAGGTGTGTGAGTGTCTGTGTTTGTGTGTGTGTGTGTGTGTGTTTTTGTGTTTGTGTGTGTGTGTGTGTGTGTGTGTGTGTGTGTGTGTGTGTGTGTGTGTGTGTGTGTGTGTGTGTGTGTGTGTGTGTGTGTGTGTGTGTGTGTGTGTGTGTGTGTGTGTGTGTGTGTGTGTGTGTGTGTGTGTGTGTGTGTGTGTGTGTGTGTGTGTGTGATTTCATGAGGAAGTAGGTCAGTTTCTCGAACACTTCCTCGTATATATTGCTGATCTAAAAACAGTTAGTTTACACGGAAGACTTGGCGCAGAAACATGTTTATGGTGGCCATGTTGTGGATGTGTGGTGCTGACCTACATGTGCCGACCCGCTTTACCACACGCGCGCGCACACACACACACACACACACACACACACACACACACACACACACACACACACACACACACACACAACATACACACATACATACATACATACATACATACATACATACATACATACATACACACGCGCGCGCGCGCACGCACCAGCAGGCATGCACGCGTATAAGTGAGTACCGACGCGCTCGCACCCGCGCGCGCGCACACACACACACACACACACACACACACACACACACACACACACACAAACAACACACGCACAGGTGTATATTTTTTTCTGCTGCTCCTTGTGAAACTGTATGTCGACCATAGCGAGCCTTTTAGCATTTTCACCACACCCAATCATTTGTCCCATGTATTACGTTTGCTGTGCGATAGATACGTGATTAATAACGCGTATAATTATGCATTGTGTGCTGTTCCTTACTGAGGCCGTGGCAGCGGTAAAGCTTGCTGCAGGTAATCCGTATCCGCCGTTATTATTATGGATGCTTGTTTGCGTGCAGGATGGCATTGGGGAGGGTGGACCCTCTGCAGCCAGCCTGGCCTGGGGAGGGTGCAGGGTGCGATGGGAGGGTGCTTGTGGGTTGTATATTTATGATGGGATGGGAGGGTGCAGGGTGGGATGGGAGGGTGCTTGTGGGTTGTATATTTATGATGGGATGGGAGGGTGCTTGTGGGTTGTATATTTATGATGGGATGGGAGGGTGCTTGTGGGTTGTATATTTATGATGGGATGGGAGGGTGCTTGGGGATGGTGCAGGATGAGATGGGAGGGTGCTTGTGGGTGGTGGGTGTATATATATATATATATATATATATATATATATATATATATATATATATATATATATATATATATATATATATGATGGATGAGAGGTTGCCTGGGATGGTGCAGGGTGGGATGGGAGGGTACTTGTGGGTGGAATATGATGGGATGGTATGGTTCTTGTGGGTTATATATTATGGGATGGGAGGGTGCTTGTGGGTGGTATAAGACGGATTGGGGATGGTGCAGGATGGGATGGGAAGGTGCTTGTGGGTTATATAATCATGATGGGATGGGAGGGTGCTTGGGGATGATGTATGATGGGATGGGAGTATGCTTGTGTGTGGTATTAGAGGGGATGTGAGTGTAATTGGATGGTGCAGGATGGGATGGGAGGGTGCTTGGGGATGATGCAGGGTGGGATGGGAGGGTGCTTGGGGATGATGCAGGGTGGGATGGGAGGGTGCTTGGGGATGATGCAGGGTGGGATGGGAGGGTGCTTGGGGATGATGCAGGGTGGGATGGGAGGGTGCTTGGGGATGATGCAGGGTGGGATGGGAGGGTGCTTGGGGATGATGCAGGGTGGGATGGGAGGGTGCTTGGGGGTGATGCAGGGTGGGATGGGAGGGTGCTTGGGGATGATGCAGGGTGGGATGGGAGGGTGCTTAGGGACCGTTTGCAGCCAGTGTGGCGTAGGGATGGTGTAGGAACAGCGTGCACTATACGTGTCCTTCGTTCTGGCCCGCCACAGAAATACGACCTCAAGTGAGGTATGCTTGCACGCCAGTTTCCCTGCTCCTGTCGTGTCCCCGTTTGCTCGCCAATTTCCCTGCTCCAACCCCTTTCTCTCTGTGATCCGCTCTGATCGTGTCCCCGTTTGCACGCCAATTTCCCTGCTCCAACCCTTTTCCCTCTGTGATCCGCTTCAGTTCAAGACCGCATCTACGTGCTTGGAAACTCCCATATGTTCGCTCTACCCCGTCTCTCAGACATTTCCCTAACGTTGCTTTTGTAACAGTTCCAGTGTTCGTTTGATTCGTTATGGTCTTTTCTCGTCCCATGTTTAACCCTAACTACTTATCCTGACACTATCACTGGTCCAGGTCCGGGGACACAAAGGGACTGGTGTTCTGTGTTGCTGGGACACAAAGGAACTGGTGCTCAGTGTTGCTGGGACACAAAGGGACTGGTGCTTAGTGTTGCTGGGACTACACATGACTGGTACTCAAAGGCACAATAGGACTGATACTGTCTGGGGAGGTGGGTATTTATAACTAGTAATTCACTGAGCGCATTTTGCTCACCCAGATGCAGGTGGTGACGTTTTCCCAGTGACATTCCAAGATAGCTTGTTAATATTCCTTGTATCAGCATCAAAGCTGAAGGTTCACCACAACAGAGAATAATTATATGACTGCAGCAAAATGAATAACTCTCTCATCGTCATATTCAAGAAGCGCTCCATAAGACAAACGCATTAAATAAGTGGTCGTACTAATGAACGAGCACACCAACAAACAAGCACATGGACAAACAGACTGACAGACATCCATACTCATCCAAGACCCAAGACAAGCCAGCCGAATCAAAACCACCACCATGACAACAACCGCTACCCTCTCCAATGACAACAACATCAAAAGTGTAGTCAGCAAACACTGCTGCTAAGTATGAGAGCAGGCTATATACACAGCATAATGTCATTGCTTCGATATATAATAGGATGTCTCTCTCTCTCTGTCTGTCTGTCTGTCTGTCTGTCTGTCTGTCTGTCTCTCTCTCTCTCTGTCTCTCTCTCTGTCTCTCTCTCTGTCTCTCTCTCTCTCTCTCTCTCTCTCTCTCTCCCCCCCTCTCTCCTCTCTCTCTCTCTCTCTCACTCTCTCTCTCTCTCTTCCCCCCCCCCCCCCCCCCCCCCCCCCCCCCCTTTCCTTACCCCTGTCATTACCTCATTGAAATGCTTTCGATTTTTCGACAACAACTGCTGGCCGTAACGATTCTCTATGGTACCATTAACAGACCAAGCAAAAACGAGTCGATATTCCCGCTGCTTTTGATGTGGAATAATACCGGAACCGGAACAGGAATGACCCGGCCTACAGTGGTGCATTATAGTATCAGGCTTTGGAAACTCTGGGGCCACTTATAGTTTCTCCTTCTTTTTCTTCTTCCTCTTCCTTTTTTTTTAAAACTGCCAGACAGCTCGTGCTGTTAGTGTGTAGACAGTGTTGACAGCGCCGATCCGTTCCTGACGCTGAAAAGAACCGGATGTGTATCACTGGATACCATTCATATTTTATACGTGTGTTTGGATTACTCTGTTCCGAATACATGCATTTCCACAACCCTGTGGTTGCTTTGAACATTAGTGATCGCTTTTATGTAGCGCTCTTCTCTGCTCTCGAGCAAACTCACTGCGCTCATGTCGCAGGCGGTTCTGAATGAATAACTGTATCCTTTTACAGCGCTTTTTTTAATGTCCCACATTACGTGTGTTGTCTCACTGTTCCTGACATTTCAAATTTCAGCTTTTACATGTCTTTGTGCCTGTCCGTTGGCCATCGTAGAAAACGTCCGGCAAGTCATTTCCGGTGACAAGTATTCCTACGATTCAATTTCCAGAGACGTCAATAACACCTATTTTAAACTGCGTGGTAAGTGCTTTGCCGCTGTTAACCCGTGCTGATCGAAGCTCTTAACGCCTTTCTAGTTCATGGCTGAGCTTAGGGGGTCATTTTCCTGCAACTGACGCCTCATTACGGAAGCCATTTGCACTTTTTTCGTCGCCAGCACTTCCGTTCCTTGACTAGGGGCATTTGCGGTGCTTCGAGGCGAGACCAGAGAGACGGAGGATGCAAGAACAAAAGAAATAAGAGAAAGAGAGAAACGGAGGATACAAGAACAAAAGAAATAAGAGAAAGAGAGAAACGGAGGATACAAGAACAAAAGAAATAAGAGAAAGAGAGAAACGGAGGATACAAGAACAAAAGAAATAAGAGAAAGAGAGAAACGGAGGATCAAGAACAAAAGAAATAAGAGAAAGAGAGAAACGGAGATGCAAGAACAAAAGAAATAAGAGAAAGAGAGAAACGGAGGATACAGAACAAAAGAAATAAGAGAAAGAGAGAAACGGAGGATACAAGAACAAAAGAAATAGAGAAAGAGAGAAACGGAGGATACAAGAACAAAAGAAATAAGAGAAAGAGAGAAACGGAGGATGCAAGAACAAAAGAAATAAGAGAAAGAGAGAAACGGAGGATACAAGAACAAAAGAAAATGGGAGAAAGAGAGAAACGGAGGATGCAAGAACAAAAGAAAATAGGAGAAAGAGAGAAACGGAGGATACAAGAACAAAAGAAATAAGAGAAAGAGAGAAACGGAGGATACAAGAACAAAAGAAAATAGGAGAAAGAGAGAAACGGAGGATACAAGAACAAAAGAAATAAGAGAAAGAGAGAAACGGAGGATACAAGAACAAAAGAAATAAGAGAAAGAGAGAAACGGAGGATGCAAGAACAAAAGAAAATAGGAGAAAGAGAGAAACGGAGGATACAAGAACAAAAGAAATAAGAGAAAGAGAGAAACGGAGGATCAAGAACAAAAGAAAATAGGAGAAAGAGAGAAACGGAGGATACAAGAACAAAAGAAATAGGAGAAAGAGAGAAACGGAGGATACAAGAACAAAAGAAATAAGAGAAAGAGAGAAACGGAGGATACAAGAACAAAAGAAATAGAGAAAGAGAGAAACGGAGGATCAAGAACAAAAGAAATGGAGAAAGAGAGAAACGGAGGATGCAAGAACAAAAGAAATGAGAAAGAGAGAAACGGAGGATACAAGAACAAAAGAAAATAGGAGAAAGAGAGAAACGGAGGATACAAGAACAAAAGAAATAAGAGAAAGAGAGAAACGGAGGAACAAGACAAAAGAAAATAGAAAGAAGAACAGAAGAGAAAGTAAGGGGGGGGGGAGGGGGGGGGGGGGGAGGGAGGGAGAGAAAGACTGGAACAAAAACTAAACCTTTCTGGAGAAGCGTCTTTTGCCGCACGTTTTGTCACCACGTTTTGTCACCACGTTGTTTTGTCACCACGTTTTGTCACCACGTTGTTTTGTCACCACGTTTTGTCACCACGTTTTGTCACCACGTGCAACAAGTCGTGCCTAAAGATTCACTCACTGCACGCTGTAACCCCTTCGCTACAACAGCATAAGCTCGCGTGTGTGTTGGCTAATTGTGTTTTATTATCCCTGCAT
Source organism: Alviniconcha marisindica (assembly GCA_018857735.1). Taxonomy (NCBI): domain Eukaryota; kingdom Metazoa; phylum Mollusca; class Gastropoda; family Provannidae; genus Alviniconcha; species Alviniconcha marisindica. The sequence continues at coordinate 643,146 of JABMCL010002848.1, read as the reverse complement.
CAGTGAGTGTTAAACTCAAATTCTGCATTGCTTAGAGTAGACCGCAAGAGGAGACGTGGGGATGCGAAATTGACTAAATTGTCATTTTGGGTGAAAATGAGATACGGGCTTATTTTGACATTTTGACTTCTCTTGTCGTCATTCAGTAACTTATTTCGCGTGTATAATGCCTTTCACGCGTATAAATTGTCATTCAAAAATAGATATCAAAGCGCGGTTGCGTTTATTTTGAGCTATTTTGGTCAGTATTGGCATTGTTCGGGCCTTTTGGTCTTTTTTCGATTTTAAAACCGTAAGGCTCAGCTTTGAATAAAGATAGCGTCGTTAACCTTTGCACAGGGTTCGTATATATGTATCTGTCTTTACTTTTACCAAGGAAACTTTTGACAGCGAAATTTGTTTTAGCTTTATGCCGATTTGAAATAGTATTGGAATCTTTTCTGCCGGCATAAAATGTAAATAATACAAGAAAACAAAGAAAAAGCATAATATCCTCCAACTCCTTGGTAAAAGTGAAGATAACTGTGAAAGAAGTATTAATCTACATGCAATGACTTTGGAGCTATAAGCTTTTAATTGTGTTTGGCGTCTGTCTTGTATTGTTTCCGTGGCAACGGTTCATCAAAATGATATCCTAACACATTATTTTTAAAATTGTCCAAGTCAGAACCTTTTAACTACACCCACACCCAGACCCGTGGATAAAAGAGGCCTGGGACAATTCTGCAAGGACATGTCCCCGCAGATCGCTGCACGAGCTGTCCCGGCCCTAGCGTAGTTAGCTGACCTTTCCCGTTACCCGACTGTCAGCTTCTTCGGTCTGCTGGTTGCCTGTCTCTACCCGACCTGTTGCCTGCCACAGTGTCAGCTTACTTGACCCTTTACCTGCCTGTGACAGTGTCACTTTACCTGACCCTGTACCCGCCTGTGACAGTGTCACTTTACCTGACCCTCTACCTGCCTGTGACAGTGTCACTTTACCTGACCCTTTACCTGCCTGTGACAGTGTCAGCTTATTGACACTTTACCTGCCTGTAACAGTGTCACTTTACCTGAACCTTTACCTGCCTGTGACAGTGTCAGCTTTCTGACCCTCTACCTGCCTCTGACAGTGTTCCTTTACCTGACCCTTTGCCTGCCTGTGGCATTGTCACTTTACCTGACCCTCTACCTGCCTGTGTCAGTGTAACTTTACCTGACCCTTGACTGGCCTGTGACAGTGCCACTTTACCTGATCTGTCACGGACTGCTTGTTAGCTTGCTTTGCCCGATGTTGCTTGGCAGCGTACCTAAGGTTTTATGCCTGTAACTGTGCGAGTTTACTTGGCTTGGTTGAGTGTTGCTTTACGTCCACAGAAACCGTAGGCTTATTAGGGACGGGTGCCCAGGACGGCCACCTCGACTTTCACACAGCTTCTGAGCTCTCTCTTGGCTTGGTATAACCCTGTCCCTTTTTTATAACCCTCATCCGGCATGTCCGTTTGTTCACCTATTGTCAGTATTTTTACGACTGTTCATTTTTACCCTGCCCATTCTTTACGCTTGGTTTTATCCACTCCTCCTCCCATGGGAATGTCCTGTAATGAGTCAGAATCGAGTCCGATATTAGAGTAACCAGATCTTTCTCATCAGCATTTTACAGCTTTTGTGTGACTGACTTGCCGCAAAGCAAAACAAACAAAAAAATTAAATCAACAAACACGTGCTTTTTTATATTCTCTAATACAGTTATCTGGTGTTTCCGGAAATCAGAGAATCCATCTCCCGAATTTCCTGAACGCATCTAATCAGCTTTGCAGATAATCAGTAAATCAACATTCAGCACTGCGGCTGTATCAACACTGGCAGCGGAAGTGTTCGTGATCACTGTTTTTTCCCAACACGTCCCAGTCTCCCACAGAAGCAGATGTAAACACCAGCGCCGTTCCTGAACTCGCCTCCGGGTTTCTACATTAAAAGGTGCCTCATCGGCTGCAAAATTCCCAACAGTCAACAAACTTCCATGCCTTTCAACAATTGATCCTGCTCATTAGTTGGGGTCGTTCGTTCATCCGGTCTCGTACGCATCCCCCCGGCCATTTTAATCAGCCGCAGTGGGAACACGTGCTCATTATTGCAGGTTGGGTTTCTGTACTTGCCTTTTTTTTCCTCCAGTGCCACTTTAATCAGTTCATCCAAACCAGAAGACTCGTTCAACCCATTGTTCAGGGCAGTTCTGTATTCAACGTCGTGTGTCAGGACACTTAAGAACATCTCCAAGTGACTTACTCCGTAGTTCACACACGTCCATTCAACTGGTGCTCTACAACATGTGTTCAGAGCATTAATTTTCAAATAGTACCCTGTTCCGACATTGCTCGGGCTGTGTCACACTACATTGACACAAGAACACAAAAGTGGTGTTAAACCCGTTGCTGTGTGCTGCGTAGTTACATAGGTACTATCTTCAGCCATGGTACGCTCCTTGAATAACAGCATCTATACTCTCCAGAAATGGGTTAAGTCCCCTGAAGATGGCGTGTGGCTAACCATGTAATAAAACACGGCTACACTCTCAAATATCTGAAGCAAGGATGACTGCTAGCGTTCTAAACCAAGTTTCAAACACATAAAAAGTTAAAGCAAAAGTCCTTGTGTGAGGTGTGTGGGTGCGGCTTTTTTGTTTGTTTTTGTTTGTTTGTTAAATCATGTTGTGTTTTGACAAATTAAATAAGCGTCTTGCACTGTTTCGTCGATGTACCGGGTGACCCCAGAGTGTTGGGCTGTGTAACGCTGCAACAACAGCAGCAACAACAACAAATTACGGTTCCATTGTACAAACCTCGTTTGAACTCAGCTCAGCTTCAAGCTTGGGAACCTTGCGTCGGCGCCGGATGTAGCACGATGTTGTTTATCTCCTGCTCGTGGCCATTGTTACTGTTAGGTTTTTGTTTGTTTTGTTTTTCTAATCCGTCTGTAAATCCATACTTAGATTTACATACATGCAAATGTCTCCCACGAACATAACACTGGGAGAAAAAAATCGGTGAGTTTGCTCGGCCATCTTAGGAAAATCGATAAATATTGCCCGTCCTTACAGCACGACAGCAAAACACTGATATGGGCCTTTACTGGACAGCCTTGGGAATCTTGTAACTGCTGTAATTTCTTTTAATGGCAACGCGCAGTTCCTGCACACAACAAAACGCCATAAACCATTTCCCCCCGTGAAAGATAGAATGGATTGGGTGGGAGAGCGAATCCAGAGCAATCCTGATAGCGGGTTACAGTCACAGTAAAACTCGGTCATAAGAAATCCCACTAAAGGAACCAGGGCCATAAGAAAGTGACTGCCACGACCGCGGCCAAAGTTGTCCTTTGCTTTCTCGTGCGACTTTCGTTTCACGGATGTATCGCTCATAAAACCGGAAGTCTCATTCAACCCGCTGTTCAGGGCAATTCCTTATTTGGCGTCATGGGTCAGAAAACTGGAGAACCGCGTTCGTGTCAGCAGGTTGACATTATATCTTGCACCGTCTCGTGTCAGCAGGTTGACATTATATTTTGCATTATCATGTGTCAGCAGGTTGACATTATATTTTGCACCGTCTCGTGTCAGCAGGTTGACATTATATTTTGCACCGTCTCGTGTCAGCTGGTTGACATTATATTTTGCACCGTCTCGTGTCAGCAGGTTGACATTATATTTTGCACCGTCTCGTGTCAGCAGGTTGACATTATATTTTGCACTGTCTCGTGTCAGCAGGTTGACATTATATCTTGCACTATCATGTGTCAGCAGGTTCACATTATACTTTTCACTGTCTCTGTCAGCAGGCTGACATTATATTTTGCACTATTCTCACATGATTCACGTGCACAGTCAGGTTTGCGACATCACGTGTCGTTCTCGATTTGTAGATCTGGTTGGGTTGAGAAGAGAGTTTGTGCACATCATGCAATAAAGTGGGTGGGGTTGAGAAGAGAGTTTGTCCACATCCTGAAATAAAGTGGGTGGGATTGAAAAGGGAGTTTGTGCAAATCATGAAACAAAGTGGGTGGGGTTGAGAAGAGTTTGTCCACATCATGCAATAAAGTGGGTGGGGTTGAGAAGAGAGTTTGTCCACATCATGCAATAAAGTGGGTGGGGTTGAGAAAGAGTTTGTCCACATCATGAAATAAAGTGGGTGGGGTTGAGAAGGAGTTTGTCCACATCATGCAATAAAGTGGGTGGGGTTGAGAAGAGAGTTTGTCCACATCATGCAAATAAAGTGGGTGGGGTTGAGAAGAGTTTGTCCACATCATGCAATAAAGTGGGTGGGGTTGAGAAGAGTTTGTCCACATCATGCAATAAAGTGGGTGGGGTTGAGAAGAGTTTGTCCACATCATGAAATAAAGTGGGTGGGGCTGAGAAGAGAGTTTGTCACATCATGAAATAAAGTGGGTGGGGTTGAGAAGAGAGTTTGTCACACATGAAATCAGCTGGTTGAGGTTGAGAACAGAGTCTGTCCACATCATGAAATAAAGTGGCTTGGGTTGGAAGAAACCTACCAAAGGGTGATTGACGATTGCATGACCACTTGCCTTCTGTTCTTGTTTTCTTACTACTGCTCTGCGCTTCTCCTGTCTGTGTTAACTTGTGAGGGACACTGTCTACGAAACGTGGGGTGGCATGGCGGAGTCAGCGTTGCTACCCGGCCTAGTGTAGGGATGAAAGATTCACAGAGGTGATGTCAGTCATTGACCGTTGGCATCGGTGCCTCATAATCCACGAAGCTACTGTGGATGCAGTCTACAGCCTGCATGAATAATTGCACTTCTGACAGTCAGCCACAAACCCTAACAGCTCTCGACAGTCGCATCTGCAGTGTGTGTGGGTGGCTGGCTGGGTGGGAGGGTTGGCATGGGGTGCTGGGTGGGGGTGCTGAGAGTTGCCAGGAGGGAGGAAGGGACTAAGGAGAGAAATGCCGTTAGAACAGACACAGTGTGACAGAATGGCCAACGGTCAGGCCTCAGGTATCCCCCCGCCCCTCCACACACACACTCTCACATGCTCTCTCTCTCTCTCTCTCTCTCTCTCTCTCTCTCTCTCTCTCTCTCTCTCTTCTCTCTCTCTCTCTCTCTCTCTCCTCCACACATGTTCTCAAATTCTGATGCTTTTGCTGTGATAGTAATGCGTATTAATTTTATAGGCACAATTGCATCAAACCATTGTCTTCTCTTGCTTAAAATATGTGTTTGTAATATTGCAAAGACTGGCTGTTAGATAGGTCCAAAAGGACGTAATGCTACTGTCCTTGAGTATTAACGTTTCCGAGTTCTAGTTTTCCATCACTCCGGCCTGATGTTACTTTATGCGGTTTGAAATCCAAGACCATTGTTCTCTTGGCACAAGGGAAGTAATAATGGTATTATATCCATCTTCCTCCTTGCAGTTACTTCCCCTCTACTGCCCCTGTTCGTGTACTCTAAAAATTAATATACTTTTTCCTGATGTGCACATACAACTCTTGGAAAATCGGGTCGTCTCTCTTTCTGGCGAAACACATCAACGAAAGCGTATATTGCTGTTGTTAAGTATACTGAAGTTAGTCCTGATTTGGGTCCTGTGCTAGAGTTTGATTTGAAAAGGGTTTTAAGTGGTTGTGGACTAGTAGAGTTTGATTTGAGAAGGGTTTTAAGTGGGTGTGAACTAGTAGAGTTTGGTTTGAGAACGGTTTTAAGTGGGTGTGAACTAGTAGAGTTTGATTTGAGAACGGTTTTAAGTGGGTGTGGACTAGGCTTACCTGTGCTGGTCCTCTTTCTTCGTCATGAGATGACCCTGAGAGAATGACAGGACTTCAAAGTCCAGTTAATGATTAAGCTGCTAAACACTGATGGAATTCGATTTTGTATTCCCGTGGGTCCTTTCACGTTTGCACACGGCAGGTGGTGTAATGCAAAAGAATATTTATAAAGCGAATACATCCAGCGTGTAATACAGCACAGCAGCTACTTATATAAACAACCTTAACTTCAGTTTTAACACACACACACACACACACACACACACACACACACACACACACACACAACACACACACACACACACACACACACACACACACACACCACTCTACCTCTCTCTCTCTCCACTCACACACACACACACACACACACACACACACACACACACACACACACACACACACACACACACACACACACCACACACACACACACACACACACACACACACACACTCTCTCTCTCTCTCTCTCTCTCTCTCTCACAACACACACACACACACACACACACACACACACACACACACACACACACAACACACACACACACATATCAGTGTCTTTTTCTATGCCTCTCATCTCGGCCCACAGGTAGTGATGACTTAAGTTCCTCAACACTCGCAGTTTTCTGGACGCAATCCGTGTACATAAACATTGGGTTCGTTTTCGGAGGTAGGCCTACTGTGACGTACATTGACATCACACTAATGTCGTGCTCTGCCTGCTACACAAATGGGACAGAACACCACCCTTCTCATGTGCGCTTTCTTTCTCTTTTTGTTTACTTTTTTAGTTTTTTCTTCTTAAATCCGTCGTAATATTCTGTGAGACCGCTTCACTTCGGTTCTCCTTTAAGTAACAGTGATTGCACTTCAAGCTGCAGGTCAGTTTTGGATATGAAGTCTTTTTTCGAGAAAAAGACACTTTTTGTGATTGATTTCGCAACACTGTGCGATAACTATGCGAAACCAGGCCCTCACTGTAATAGGAGTGTTGGCCGGCACACGAACTTGTTAGCCTTTATGCTAATATCTGTACCGTTGAGAAATAAAGTAATCTCTCTCTCTCTCTCTCTCTCTCTCTCTCTCTCTCTCTCTCTCTCTCTCTCTCTCTCTCTCTCTCGCTCCTCGCTCGCTCGCTCGCTCGCTCTCATTTGCTTGATTGCGGCTGATCTATCTGGTCTTGAGGGAACGTGCACCATTGCTTATGTTGAAGGTTTTTGCTGGCAATCCACCAGTCTCTTGCTCTGTCGCTATGCTTTAGCTTGCGCACCAGACAATGCGGCCCTCTTCCGGATTTTTGGGCGGGACGATGCGATTCGTTGAACTTTTCTGGGTTTGAACAAAGAACTCTCAGCAACGCTTAGGAAGAAAGATAACGGGAATCGGTCACAGGCGGGTTTCCTGTGCTATATGCCACACGACTCTGATCATCCTGGAGGGACTATGGTTAAAATTATGATGTGTATATTAGCCAAACATATATATCGGTATATCCTATGAGCTACCGGGAACCAGCTTGGGCTCTGAAGGCCTGTTGTCTTTCTCACGCAGCTCATGGCCGGAGACATGATGGCACATTGTGGCACCTCTCCTCCATCTTCTCTGCACCTCTTCTCCATTACTTTCTCTCTTTGGATGATCATTCTCGTAAACGGACAGATACGAATTAAAGCATGCTCTTGCCGTTTGCCACAAAGTGGACGCATTGTAGTTATATATTTGCGTATGTTTTCAGTCGTGCGGACGGGAACCCGGTTAACCGGTTCGTTTGAAGTCGCTGTGACGCTGGCGCGATGCTTCACCTCCCCGAACTGAGTCCACCAACGCCTCAAAACTTCAGCGATCAAGTTCCAAACAAGTCTGTGATGACTTTGTTCCTGAAAGCGTCTTCAGACTCGGGACGACCGTCCGTGGAGGAGATGTCCCGCCTTGTTGTAGCGTGAAGTGGGAGGGCAGAGTGGTTTCCCTTGGAGGCGGGGGAGAGGTGACGCGGACGTTACGCTGTCTAAGTGTTGGCGAACGTGTTCCTGAGTCCGTCGTGCGCCGTCAAGGATGCTTGACGAAGATTGAGCAGAGCTCTTGCTCTCTTCAGAGTTCGGTCACTGCCAGCTATCAGTCTGTGGCCATTGACGGCACTGTAGAGAACCCCCTTCCGCATCCACCCCCCTCCTTCCTCCCACGCCCTGTTTAGACCTATATTTCATATGTCAGGCTGACATCATTTATTAGGGACAAGCACTTTTGGCAGAATGACCGGGATCTTTTACGTGCTACTGCGGTAACACGGGAATGGAACGGATACCGAAATAAGAGCACAGAAAGTTGACCGTCGAGAAGAACGTTCTTCCGCCGCTTCTGCAGAGATTCGAACTCGCGACCTTTCGATCAGAGCCCAGCGCTCTAACCGCTAAGCTATCCCCGCTTCCACTCTCTCTCTCTCTCTCTCTCTCTCTCTCTCCTCTCTCCTCTCTCTCTCTCTCTCTCTCACACACACACACACACACACACACACACACACACACACACACACACACACACACACATGAAAGCAAATCCAACAAGCGAAATATGAAGCTCAAGCGAAAATGTTCTTGTGCAAAGAGATCGCACAACAGGTTAAAGGAACACATTGAAATAAAAGGCTACAGAGCGGTGCAAATGTTCGGAACAGCTCGCATCTGCTCGACAAGCAACAAGCAGGCTATGATGCAATCGCAATAGACGCCAGATGAAAAGGTAAAACAACAACAACAACAAAAACCTAACTTACCGGAGAAAGAGTTCATCTTAAACGTTTTCACCGATTTCGTTAATGAGTAATTGGTCTCTCTTAAGAAGAAGAGGCAGAAGAAGAAGAATCTTGTAATAATAATAATGGCTGCTTCCAGCGCCATATTTCAGATGAGCCCACAGCGTATACAATAGGCACTTCGGGGGATGGGCGGGGGGGGGGGGGGGGGGGGAGGATTGTGAGCAGGTTTGGCCTAGCGGCAAGGCGTTAGGCAGGTAAGCAGAAGGGCCTCGGCTTGATTCCGCTTCGACTCTCCTTTCTCTTCAAAGGGGCTCTGGTTTGTGGACACTGACTTGTAACATTGTCCCTCACAATTAATGAAACATTAAAATGGCTCACATTTTAGCCCATCCTAATGCAGCAGTCATTCTGGTGGTGACAGAATCAAAATCAGAATATTTATTGTCCCAGTACAGATTTACAAGGAACTTTGTCTTACGGTGCAAAATAACAAATAGAATAAACAATAGATTAATATTTTAACACGGACGCAAAGGCTAAAGACACACCAAACACACAACATATTATCACAGCATTCAACAGTAAATGTTTACACAAGTATCTGTATTTAAACAATATTAGACTCTCTGTCTGTCTGTCTGTCTGTCTGTCTCCTTCTCTCTCTCTCTCTCTCTCTCTCACACACACACACACACACACACACACACACACACACACACACACACACACACACACACACACACACACATACATACACGCACGCACGCATGTACGCGCGCACGCACGCACGCACGCACGCACACACAAGCGCGCGCACTTGACACACCACCACCACCACCACCACCACCACCAACAACAACAACAAGAAATCAGAATCCCACAATATATACACTACAACAGCATAACAACCCGTACACGTGCACGTATGCAACCACCCGCAACCATTGGACAAGGCACCAGTTACGGCATAGCCACAACATGTTTGTTTATAATGCCTCTGCCGGTCGTGCTGATGTGCGCTTATCTTGAAGGAAGGCGTGCAGGACGATGGTACTGGACAGGAGGTCCGTACTTCCGCAGGATTAACCAGACTATCCACACCATCAAGGCAAAAAGGGCAGAGCCGGCACCAAAGAGAACCAGGCAGAAATACACCATTTTCATTCCTGCAAAGAAACCGATGGCTTCGTTTAGTTAGTTTACCTTGAAACAGTACACTCACAACTGGATGTATTCATGGGAATACATTTTATTATTCTGAGTTAATGGCTCTCGGTCTGTGAGCCTCTCTCTGTCTGTCTGTCTGTCTGTCTGTCTGTCTGTCTGTCTGTCTGTCTGTCTGTCTGTCTGTCTGTCTGTCTGTCTGTCTCTCTCTCTCTCTCTCTCTCTCTCTCTCTCTCTCTCTCTCTCTCTCTCTCTCTCTCTCTCTCTCTCTCCGTGTCCGTGTCTGTCTGTCTCTGTCTCTTCTGTCTGTCTGTCTGCCTGCTTGCCTGTCTGTCTGTCTATCTTTCTCTCTCCCTCTCTCTCCCTCTCTCTCTCCCCCTCTCTCTCCCTCTCTCTCTCCCTCTTTCTCTCTCTCCCTCCCTCTCCCTCTCTCTCTCGCTCTCTCTCCCTCTCTCTTTCTCCCTCCCCCCTCTCTCCCTCCCTCTCTCCCACTATCTCTCTCTCCCCCTCTCTCTCTCACCATAAATCATAGGTGTGATCCAGACCCCCTTGCACGAAGCAGCTTCCCTCCGAAAGCCCTTTTTGCAGGCCGGGTTGTCCGAGTGTGTCCAGTAGCAGTGCCAGTCGCCGCTGTGCTTCTTCTTGTCCACCTGCAGGTAGAAGGTGAGGGTGTAGTGCGCAGCGTCCTCTCGACAGCTGCACGTGCACGGTCCCACACACTGCGTGTGAGCGGAGCAGCCGGACCGGGCGGTCAGCTGCATGGCGCCGCAGTACTTGATGCTCCCTTGGCCGGCCTTGTAGTTGTGCAGGGACACCTCGTGGCACCGCTCATTCAGGTAGGCTCTCCTCACCACGCACGTCACCCCCGCCGTCTGCTCGTCGATCCACTCGTCAGGGCACTTGAGGGAGAAGTCGGTTGACTGGGACTGGGCGGTGAACGCTGTGGGCAGAGGCAGCCCCATTGCTGGAGGTCCGTCACTCAGCATGCGCCATTGGGGCGTCACGAGGCAGACATTAGTAAGTAGAGAGGGTTAGTACACGGGTGGTAGTGGTAGTGGTAGTGGTGGTGGCACTTTCCGGCACCTTCCTGGAAGGATGTCGTAAACCAGTGCTTGGAGTTTGTGGTGGTGGTAGTGGCGCAACCCGACTGTCTACCTACGCTTGTGCGCGTGCCTCAAGCGTAACGTAGCCCAAGTCGCACAGATCGCTACCTTAACACCTGCCCCTTCATACTGAACAGTAACTTGAGAAGGTTCATCCAGTGACAAACTTTACAAATTAGTCTTTTGCGGCATCACTGGTCAAGTAGTTGTTATGCTCGTAAAATTGACAACAAAGACGCACTAGGCGGCAGCTGGTTACTTCAGTGAGTTGCACCGCTACGTCCACCATTTTGATTTCGGATAAAATCGATAGGGTTGCATCGTAAAGCTAAAACAGCAATAAAATCAACAAAAGCAATCCAAATTACAATCTCATACAAGCATAAGATGCTAATCTACAAAGTAAAACTTTAATGTTAACATAGCAAAATAAAGGGGAAATGGTCCCTACGAATCCACTGTTGTAAGAACGCGGCAGTAGACGAAAAACGTGAGCCATGAGGTAAACAATCTTCGTAACCTCTGACCTGTGAGTCTGATCCGCACACAAATCGCTGACGTCACGAGAGAAAATAGTTCCCTAACCACTACCACTACCACTACCACCCGCGTACTAACCTTCTCTAGTAAGTAACTATGGTGCTTTACGTCCACAGAAACCACAAGGCTTATTAGGCACGGGGAAAGGGGCGGTGGGGGTCGGAGCGTGGAGCGGAGGGTTAGTAAGGCGTGGATACAATTGTTTCCTTCGGATTACTATGATGGTCTGTTTTGTTTCTTTGGATAGTCCCGTTGACTGCACGACGCGAAGAAAAAATCACGTGCTCCGGCTTCTTGAATCCCATTGGCCGTCACGTGAAAAACGACAAGAATCGTGGCGTATCGTGCCACAAAATCTGGATGTGGTTTCCTACGTTTCAGGGACCACTAAAGGTCATTTTCGCAACGGAAGTTGGAAAGCGCGGTGCGAAGCAAAATTTTAAACTTTAGGAGGAGTAATCATCGAAAGGACCTTCCACAGGCTTCTTTCGTACGCTCATGACCTCTTCTAGGGCTTCCGGACGCCTCAGGCAGAATTTCTGCGGTGGCACTTCCTTCAAATCACGTAGGTAACGCGCTCAAAGAATCTGTCGTTATTCAACAATTTGGCTGCACGTGCGGGAATTTCAGTTTGGCCGCTGAACTATCAAGCGGGGTCATTCTGACAGGTCACTTAGTCAAGCGCTACATTTGAAGGGAATGATGTACGAATTTGAGACAGACCGACAGAGACAGGACCCAGGAATTCTTCGAGCATCTGCCCTAATAGTATACTAAATGCTCTGCCCACTATTTCTCTGTCTCTGTCTGTCTGTCTCTGTCTCTCTGTCTCTCTCTGTCTCGTCTTCTCTGTCTCTGTCTCTGTCTCTCTCTCTCTCTCTCTCTCTCTCTCTCTCTCTCTCTCTCTCTCTCTCTCTCTCTCTCTCTCTCTCTCTCTCTCTCTCTCATCGCCCTGATATAACCGTAATGGTTGACTGGGCGTAAAACACCAACTTACTTTCTCTCTCTCTCTCTCTGTGCATAATTGTGGTATGTACTGTGAGGTGATAGGTCATCCATCTGCACCCTTCATGAGGGACGATGGCCTAAATGAATAAATCATCCGCATCCCTCTCTCTCGGTCTGTTACTCACTCACTCATCATGTGCACCTCCACAAAGTGACAGAGCCTGATGAAGTCGGTCGCTGTACGAAGAAGAAGACAGAAAAGGGAATCGTATCGACTCACCCTGCGGGGCGTGAATCAAGACCATGATGCACAGGATGTCCGTTCGCATCAGAGCACGGGGAAATGGACGTAATAACCCACGATAAACTGAGCACAACACGGAAAATCGATGAACAATGCTCATTTTCTGAGAGTGTGTTCATAATACAGTTCTATTCTTTGCCCTCCTCTCAAAGCGTGAAAAGAAGCAAAGTGACGCAGAACTTTTCTGACGCAAAATTCTGTAACAAAAATGACTGCTAGCGTTCTAAAACAAAATCCGAACACATAGAAGGTTCAAAAGAACGCTGTTTGTTAGGGCAAACTACAACATACACATTTTTGGGGTAACCCCGTTTATCAAGCGACAAAACGACACTTAAACAACAGTTAAAGAAATGAGGTGGAGAGCTAAACCACTTATCTGTTTTTGTCTTGTCCAGTTCTTAGAAGAGTGTTGGCATGGCAATCAACAAGACAAAAACTTCCAAGCACTGGACAAGAAAAAAACAGATAAGTGTTTTAGCTCTCCATCTCATTTTTTATCGTTTTTCACCGTTTGACTGTTGTTTAAGTGTCGTTTTGTAGCTAGATAAAGGAGATTACCCCGAGAATTCGCATGTTGTGTTTTGTCCCAATGAACAGCGTTCTTTTTTTTGTGTGTGTGTGTGTATGTGTTTTCTGACGCGATTTCAACTTTCAATTCAATTTTGTAGCGTCAGCCCCCCCCCCCCATAGATTTGTTCTTCGGATTGGGGTAAATCTGTTCAGCACACACACACACACACACACACACACACACACACACACACACGCACACACGCGCGCGCACGCACACACGCACGCACGCACGCTTCCAAGAACGAACGCAAGCACGCACGCACGCACGGGCACACAAACACACACACACACACACACACACACACACACACACACACGCACGCACACGCACGCGCGCGCGCGCGCACACGTACGCACACACGCAAGCGCGCGTCTAATGTTGTATTGACTGGTATTTTGATAAAAACTTTGGCGTTCACATAGTATGCTGTCTAGTGTTGTTGTTGTTGCTTCTTTTTATTGTTGTTGCTGTTTAGTTGTTTGCGGGGTGTGCGTGCGTGTGTGCATGTGTGAGTGTGTGTGTGTGTGTGTGTGTGTGTGTGTGTGTGTGTGTGTGTGTGTGTGTGTGTGTGTGTGTGTTTTCAGCAAAGCCGATGTAGAAGAAGTGTTGTGCTGATTGTGGTGTTAGCTTGTGTGGTTCAAAGGTTTAAAGGAACTAGCCCTCACAGACTTTGCGAAAAATCGATTTTTTGCATGAAGGGATTTTCTTTTCTTTTCTTTTGAGCTTTTGGTGTTTTATCCGTGACGCGGAAAACATTTTGGTGACGTCAAAATGAAGCACTGGAAAAGAGCATCCAACGCGGTAATCAGCTCGTGGAAATAGTGATGGTGTCCAAAAACGTCACGTTATAAAATCGATAATAACTCAACGGCACGTTGAATCACAAAACTTTCACTGGGGATCATGTTCATTTAACCTGCTCCAAACAAACGAGAAGTTTTTAGCTTACGAAGGAGAGTGCTTGGGGCTTTCGAGTGCGTGATCGGTCAACGAGAGGTAACTCGTGACAGACAAACCCTGATATTATTATTGATTCACTCCCTTGTACTCGCATATCGTTCTCTCTCTGTCTGTCTGTCTGTCTGTCTGTCTCTCTCTGTGTCTCTCTCTATCTCTGTCTGTCTGTCTGTCTGTCTGTCTCTGTTTCTGTCTGTCTGTCTGTCTGTCTGTCTCTCTCTCTCTCTCTCTCTCTCTCTCTCTCTCTCTCTCTCTCTCTCTCTCTCTCTTAGATGTTTCTGTAGTTATATTCGGTTTGGGTTGCGTTCCAGTCTTCAGCAGTTAGCATTATTCTGAGTGGACAGTCATCGGCGGAGCCAAGCCTAGGGTGAGTAGTGCACAGTCATTCTTCAGCACCTGAAGGCAAGCGATTGTTGAGAAGTACTGCAATTCTCACCCTGACATTCGTCGCCTCGAGTTTCACACCGCGCAGGTCCCAGGTTCGATCCTAGCTGCTCCCGGGCTCCTGCGTCGATGTACTTCGTCTTGCAGTCTGTCAGGGATACTGTGTTTGTCTTGCAGTCTGTCAGGGATACTGTGTTTGTCTTGCAGTCTGTCAGGGATACTGTGTTCGTCTTGCAGTCTGTCAGGGATACTTGTTGTCTTGCGTCTTTAGGGTACGTGCGTTTGCAGTCTGTCAGGGATACTGTGTTCGTCTTGCAGTCTGTCAGGGATACTGTGTTCGTCTTGCAGTCTGTCAGGGATACTGTGTTTGTCTTGCAGTCTGTCAGGGATACTGTGTTTGTCTTGCAGTCTGTCAGGGATACTGGGCTCAAGGCCTAGTCCCTTGTACACGCCTAAAACCGCTTTGGACCAGCGTACCTCTGGCTGTGGGCGTAATAGGTTGCTAGGCAGTTGAAAATGGAAGACTGGCCGAAGGCATTTTTCAAGTTTTCCTGGCTACCTTGGACAAAGTTAATATTCCCCTCCATACACACACACACACACACACACACACACACACACACACACACACACACACACACACACACACACACACACACACACACACACACACACACACACACACACACACACACACACACACACACATACCCACACACAAACACCACACACACACACACACACACACACCACACACACACACACACAACACAACACGTACAGCACACGTGGGACAGTAGTGCAGAATCTTACGGTTTGGACGTAAGTAAACAAAACGTCACTGTCGCAGTCAGTTTGTGGACAGTTCACAAATCCAATTACCGACAGTGTGCTTTCAAGTTGTTGAAGTATTCTGAGACGTTTGGGGTCAAAGGCAACGGTCTGTTCGGGGTTTTGATAACCGATCACGCTTTGCACATGCATTCTGTGGTGTCATCTTCTTTCAGTATTGTCCATCTTCTTTTTTCTTCTTTTTCCGGATACTGGCAGTCATATGTTTATACTTCGAATAGTTCAGAAGTGTGTGGTTGGTATGAACGTTAAGTGAACGTACTATATATAGTGAGAATGGGTTGTAAAAAAACACATG
>JABMCL010002848.1:597500-622500 GCA_018857735.1 Alviniconcha marisindica | reverse complement strand
AATTCAAAATCCAGGTAATCAGTGTTAACAACCGATAATTCAAAATCCAGGTAATCAATGTTAACAAGTGTTAATTCAACTGGTCACTGCAACCACGTGGCTTATGGCTTTTCTGGAGAAAGACGACTCTAATAGATTCCCATAGGGAACCAGGTTCTTCACTGCGACAATGAAATAACGTACACGCTAAGAGTATACAGAACATCGTGGCGGCTTCATCGCCACCACTACCACAAAAAACATAAAAAATGTACACATGCAAAATGACTCGTGTAATAAATATCAGCGTGAAGATTATACTGCCACTGGTTCCCGACAACGTCACAAGAAAAATTGCGTATTGGTTGTGGCGTCACAAGCACTGAAATGTCGTGTACCGGTCTGACCAGATCAGAATGTCCGTGTATCAAAATAAACAGCTGAGCTTTGGGATCGAGCACATCACTGAGATGGAGGGGGTGGGGGGGGGGGGGGGGGGAGAGAGAAGACTCGGAAGGGAGAGAGACAGAGACCCAATGGTAATGATCTGAAACGTTGACGGGGAAGGGGGGGGGGGAGAGAGAGAGAGAGAGAAATCAATGACATGGTGAAATAACTTCAACCCGGCAAGCCCGATTTCACATTCTTCCAGGAAAGTAGGTTAAGGAAGAAGCGAAATCCGATATAACCGTTACACAACCAAGAGGACAAGAAAGGTATGCACACAAAGCCGACATTCCAAAGGAATGATATGATACAACAGCACTACTGTCTAGTTTTACGTCGGATGTGGGGATTTCTTTTCTGCGCAAATACCTGCAAATTGAATTTCTTCTTTTTCCTCGTCTGCTCTGTGTTCACTGTACACAGGTGAAACCAGCTGAAGAAAGCGCATGAAATGCAACTCGATCAACGGATAGTCGGTAAAAGGTAACAATTTCGAGTGCCTGCTCTCACGGGCTCCGTCCATTCGTGCGTGTCAGTCGTTTGCTTGGGGACAGGCAAAAGCAACTGTGCACAGGCACCATACGTAAGCCTGTTAAACATCCTTCATGCTGGTAGTCGGTGCTAGCTTCCCTAAGAGAGCACACTAGGACTAGACAATTACTGAGCAAAAACCCAGCGTCTGCCGGCTTGTCCTTGTGCCCTCAGCCGACGTATGGGACGCCGAAGGTGACTAGGTCTACAAAACGGTGCTTCTCTTCTTACACGGGTTTAATCTTCGTGTTATTTTTCCTGGGGCACAGAAAACACGAAGGAAGTGACAGCCCAAAGGTAGGAACCGGTTCGTGATGTGCCTACCGATAGTAGCTGGCAAAGCACATACAGGGCGGTCTATTTTCCGACGTGCTTTTGTGGGGAGGGGGGCATTTAACATGCCAACATAGTGGCACGTACTTTGTGGCGTATGTAAACCTTTATCTTACAGCCGGTTTATTACACTTACATAGACCTGTACCAAACAGCCGGTGTATATACACTTGTATAGACCTATCTCTTAGAGCCGGTGCATATAACCGTATATAAACGTACATCATTCTGCCGGTGTGGTACAACCACAGGGTGTGGTCGTGGTGGTTGGTCCGCTTCCTCGGTACGGAATGGAAAGAAGGGAATCTGAGGTAGAAAACCGACAAGGAGGAACCGTTTCAGACACACATTAGCCTCTTTAGAAACAACCATGGAATCGTAATGGATGACTTGTTTCAATTAATATAATGTGACGTAAAGGGATATATCGCACACTGTACCGTCAAATGCTTTATGACAAAAGAAAAAAGGTAAAAACAACAACAAAGCACACATCAAAACTCAAATCACGCCGTTTCAGTACGAGGACTGTCTGAACCAACACGGTAAGCAAACCGCTGTTCGGGCGATTCTCCTCTATAAATATATAAAGCGACGTACAAATTCCGCTGTCACAAGGAACAAAACAAAGTAAATAAAACACGTCAGCGCATCCGTGGACGTCTGTGTAAGTTATGTCTGCCACAGAATATTGTCCCTGTCCACGTGGAAAGAGAGATAACACCACCCAGTCTCTTCCTGCCTTTAGCGAAACATGGCAAGTCCCGATTTATACGCCAGCTGTTGCTTGTAAACTGATTTTACACCCGCTTCACTTGTGTGATACCTACAACAGTTATTTGCACAATATAAAGCCCAGGGCCTCTTACTTTCAAGGGTGGGGGAATGTTGGGGGGGAGGGGGGATGCGTGAGAGAGCGTCCATTCGTGCGTTTGAATGCGTAAACCGCTCTCTTTCTGGTTATTTTCACTTGCTTATAGTTATTTATATGAACACTTGTGTGTTTCACCGAAAGAATGAAATCGTAATGAGTTTCACGAAGACATATTTTCTTTTTCTTTATATGTAATCGTTGGTGAATGCTGGTCGTGATTGTTCCCGTTACCAGACAACCTCTTAAGTCTTAGTCCCATAACGTTTTAATTCGGGTACACAGTGCTGTCCGAAAAGCCCGTCACAGGCTTTTGTTGTTGCTGTTGTTGGCGGGGGGTATAGTGGTCTCAGACGCAAGGTCCATGGCTGTCGATCACGAGTCCGTCACTCTATCACTGAGCCATCCCCGCCCCCTACACCTGTTTGTATTGCTGTCGTTTTGTCTCATTCGTGCCCGAGTCCCTTCCCTAACTCTTGCAGGCGGTAATACCAACAGCGACGTTTCGGACCGGCCATCTTTTGCTACAGTCAGGAAGAGGTTCATCCCCACACACGCTGCCACGGGTAACACAGTAACACAGTTTCTGTCCACAACCACACTCCATCGCGTAGCCTCAGTGAACATCAACCCTTGAACATCCCATAATCACACGCCCCCGCGACCAGGCAGGGGAGCAAACCGACGGACTCCTGTCTGGGTGCCGTTCAATTTATACAATTACAAACGCTTCATATGGCTGCATTCCACTCGAACGGTTCATGCCTCGGTTTTCACTCGACATTTTCCGCAGTTCGTCGTGAGAACACCGGCGGCTTTGTCCAGCCAGACAATGGAAGATGATCGCCAAACATCGACACCGTTACCTCGTCGGTCAGTCGTGCCAGTAAGTCCAACCGGGTCCTAACCGCAAGAATATAAATACAGGTTGTGGTTCTGATCTGCCTCATCTTATCCAACACTGGCGGCCGGTATGTTTCACCGAAAGAATGGAATCGTAACGCGTTTCATGAAGACGCGTTTTCTTTTCTTTGTGCAATCGTTGATGGATGCTGGTCGTGATTGTTCCAGCTACCAAAAAACCTCTGTAAGTCTTATGCCCTTAACCTTTTAATTCCGTTACATAGCGCTGTCCGAAAAGTCAGTTACACCGCGCTGTCCGAAAAGCCCGTCACAGGCTTTTGGTTGTTGGCGGTAGTAGTGGTCTCAAACGCATGCTCCACGGCCCGTGTAGTCAATACTGTTAAGCAGCCATTTACCCGTTTCCGTCCCGCCACCCTTGCTGCAGTTTTGCGACAGCCCTCAAAGCGTTGTCCTCTCATAGCTGTTCTGGCCAGCATACCTAGTCTTCACCTGTCCCCTTTACCAGTTGATTACCGTCTCTTTCCTCACATCAGTTCCGGAATTTACTCGCCTCTCTGATGCCTCACACTTTCCAAACTCGCCTCTCACTCTCAGGTTTTCCGGGAATTTACCCCCCGGGCCTCCTCTGAAATTTTTTCTCTCACATTTTGGTTTTCCGGGAATTTTTACTCGCCTCTCTGGTGTACCCCCTTTTTCCAAAATTTTTGGGTTTCTCACGTCTGTTCCGAACTTACTCGCCTCTCTGGTGTACTTCTCACATCGGTTCCGGAACTTACTCGCCTCTCGAGTGTTCGTCTGTTCACAATCCACGCAGCTCCTCCTTCGCGTATCTGTTTCGGGCATTACTCGCTTTTCTCGTGTCCTGAGATTACTCCGGTCTCAAGTATTCGTCTTCCTACACCCGTCCCGGAAATCACCGGGTCCTCAGGAGTCCTTCCTGCCTCATACACGTATCTCTCCGGTGTCCTTCCTCTTGTACACACGTTGCACTGAGTAACGTCCCTGCACTGTGCACCAAATCCTCGCAGAACTGCCGCGTCAACAAGACTGCGCTCCTCACGCCTGCTCCAGAGTTTTGAGCGTTTTGAGCAGCGTGCTGAGCAGCCCGGCCAGGTTGGTGGCCTGCCTCATGAGGTACTTCATGTGCGGGTCGGTGGTGGGCCTGCCCATGGCGGCGTTGGCGGCCGCTACCGTGCTCTTGAAGGAGGCGGACACCTTCAGCACCTCGAAGCCCACGTGCTGCGCCTGGTGGACGGTGCGCATGCGCACCATGGTGGCCTGGCTGTGCAGCAGGAGGCGGGCCAGCGTGTGCATGGCCAGGTGCAGGTGCTGGCTGGCCGCCTCCCGGGAGCCCGTGGCGCTGGCCACCAGGTGCTTGGCGTCCTGCACGAACTGCTTCGTCTGCAGCTGCAGCTCCTGCCGCACCGTCTGGAACTGCCCGCCGCCGCTGGACACCCGGGCCTGCGCCGCCTTCAGCGACTCCATGGTGACCTTCAGGCGAGCCAGCATCGTCTCCACGTCCTGCGCCGCCGCCTCGAAGCCGTCCGGCCCGTACGTCCTGGACAGCACGCTCTTCACCGACTTGCTGACGTCCGCGCCCACCACGGCGCAGCTGCTCTCCATCAGACTCCGGCCTCTCCGGCCCTCCGAGCTGTCCCGGCTGTCCTGGGACAGCGACCTCGAACGCAGGCTGCCCCCGGCGGAAGATGAGTCGTTGGGGTAGTCCGTGGGGATGTCCGTCCCGCCGTTCATGTTGGAGGAGGCGGGCGGCGGAGGGGGCGGGGCGGCCGGGGCCGAGCGGGACGATTGGCGAGAGCGGCGCGGGGGAGGAACCAGCGTGGCCTCCTGCTCGCGCTGCTCCTCCAGGGACAGCGACCGCGACTTCAGCGGGTAGGTTACCGCCGACGACGGCGTGGACTGGGAGGCCGTTCTTTTCACGGAGGCGTTCGAGCCGGCGTTACGCGTAGGGGCGGGAGGCGCCTGCCGCCTGCTGCTCGCTCGCTTCTTCTCCACCTCCGCCCTGCCATTGTGGGCCTCAGCCTGCCTGCCCGTCCGGTGCACGGGGCTATCAGCCACAGCGGGAACGCCGCCGTCACCGTTGGTGGCGTTAGCGGTGAACTCGTTGGACGTGCCAGGGTCGCTGACGGTCCTGCCCAGGGCGGTGGTGGCGGAGGCGTGGTAGTCGTCGTTGCGGAGATCGCCCGTGGCGGGCAGCTTGGCCTCGGCCACCAGCACGTCGAAGTTGGTGAAGCTGCGGTAGACGTCCTCGTTGTGCGAGACGCTGGACGTCATGGTGATGGGCCGCCACATCTTGATGGTGGCGTACGGGTTCGTCTTCACCTTGGACTTCTTCTTCCGCTCCTCGTCCCGCGTCATGGACAGGTCGTCCTTGGAGGCGTAGTTGGGCGCGTTCTTCTTGCCGCTGCTCAGCACGGCGGAGGGGGCCTTGGAGGGAGGGGAGGGAGGGGAGGAGAACTTCCGGGACACGGGGTCAGCCAGTCCGCTGTCCGAGACCTTCTCCTCGCTGGCGAAAACGGAGGACAGGGCCTTCAGGGGACCGCTCTTCTTGGACTTGTTCTGCAACACAGCGCACACAACGGTCAGTCAACAGCCAGGGGACAGTGTCAGCCAACAGGCATGGGGCAGTGTCAGTCAATAGAAATGGGACAGTGTTAGTCAACAGGCAGGGTACAGTGTCAGTCAACAGGCATGGGACAGTGTCAGTCAACAGGCATGGGACAGTGTCAGTCAAGAGGCATGGGACAGTGTCAGTCAACAGCCAGGGGACAGTGTCAGTCAACAGGCATGGGACAGTGTCAGTCTCAGTCAACAGAAAACAGCCTGGGTACAGTGTCAACAGAAAGAGGCACTGTGTCAGTCAACTTCCAGGGTGCTAAAAAGTCAACAGAAAAGGGTAATTTGTCAACCTGAATGATACAACTTCAGTCAACAGCATGGAGTAATGTGTCAACCTCGAGGACACAGTGCCAGTCAACAGCCTGGGCACAGCGTTTTTCTCAGCTAAGCCACAGTGTCACTGTAAGTCAACAGCCTGGGCACAGTGTTCTTCACAACTAAGCCACAGTGTCACTGTAAGTCAACAGCCTGGGCACACAGTGTTCTTCACAACTAAGCCACAGTGTCACTATAAGTCAACAGCTACGTCACAATGTCACCGTGGGTCAAAAGCTACGTCACAACAGAAAATCGGTGGCGGCCAAATGTTAGTCACAATGCCCTTTGTCCAGTAGTAATGAAAACGGTCACCCTGAATCTCTTTCCTACCGGTTAGCCTAGTCTACATGTCAGAAAGAGTTAGTAACTACTGCCGTACAAGTCTACACAGTCGGAATGGTGCACATTTGGAATAGATTCATTAACTTATATTTCTACATAATAACAAGAACAAAACACATGCTAGAAATGCAAGTACCTGTGAAATGCACAATATTCAATAGCCTACGTACCGATGGAAAATTTACTGATTTTAAATTCAGTCACGTTTCTACGCTTTTGTTGTTGTACTTACGGTCGCTGTCCTGAAATCGAAACGAACGTTAGCACACAATACAGTAGTGAGACTATCTCGCTAAAACAGTTTCCAAGCTTTTCGATGTAACTATTTCTCGGTTAGCAAAGACAATGCGACATTTACAAAATGAACATGCATCCAATCAAGTATCAGTTATGGAAAAATAAAAGCAAGTTGCACTTTAAAAAAAAGGGAAAAAAAGAGGAAACAATCGAACATTATATAGTCACAAAAGCAAACCAGTTATTTTGCATATTTGTTCTAATAGTGTCCATTCTAGAAAAAACAGTGTTACATGACAAAGTTATGGTTACAGTCTAAGCTACTGAGATAGCGTAATATTGCACAACAAAGCAATCAAGGCATATGAGAAACTGCACACAAGGCATACAGCAATTTCGACACACGAGCTCAACAAAAGTATTTTTGTACAAACATTTCGACACACAAACTCAACAAAATAAACATTTAGCATATCTAGTCTTATACTGAAACAATTTCGGAAGAAAATTAACACAATAGGATTCCAAGGTGTGATTGTGGAAATGGTAAGATGGTAAGTGTAAAACAATAAAAGGAGCCACCATTCTCAAAAACATATTTTAAGAAACCCGGCATTTCTCCTGGTGGAAGAAGCGATACAATAAAAACATCAAACTCAAGCATGGTGTAGAAAACATCGCTAAGTGCCAGAGGTATATGGTAACGTGACCTCTTCCATTTGGGCAGCGTGACGCCCAGCTTCCGTACCCACTGTCAAAGAGGTCGTGTGTGCAACACCGAAGAGCCAAAAAGCACGTTTCGTTGTTGCATGTATCAAACACAGCTAACCCTCACCAACGAAATTCAAGTTAGAAATTATATATAAAATTAAGTGGGGCAAAAATATATACATAATTATATAATGTATATGTAGAGAGAGAGAGAGAGAGAGAGAGAGAGAGAGAGAGAGAGAGAGAGAGAGAGAGAGAGAGAGAGAATGTCTTCCGCGTGAGGACAAAACCTGTTTTGAGAATTAAGACCTGCACTTTACCTTTTGATCATGCTTTCTGTCACCGAATTTGCTTCTTTCTTATGTTCTAGAGACTAATAAAGTTGTTATTGTTGCCGCTTTAGCCTATAAACCACCATGCATTCTGTCGTGACAATATTTGGCGAAACCTGACCATACAATGCACGTCGTCGTTCGCACAACAGATCTCTTGTCCCGCCTGTCTTCTCTACATCCGCTGTCTTACAGATTATGACGTCAATAAATCTCCCCCTCCCCTTCCCCCAGCATGTATACTGACAAGGCAGCGACCTTGGGGATGGGGGGAGAGAGACTTGTGAATGAAACGCACGTCAAAGGGAGTCGGGTCATCAGCCGACAGACAGGTACAACCACAAGGGAAGGGAGTCTGACAACGACGAGCAGCATTGTCAATGGCAGCCCAGCGCGTAAAGGGCCAGAGATGGAGACCAGGGAAAGTATGCATATCCGTCGTGAGCGTGAGATCGCACAAACAGGACAAACTAAACAGTCGCTCCCACCTCTGCGAGAGAGAGACAGAGACAGTGACAGAGAGACAGCGAGAGAGAGAGGGAGTGGAGTGGAGTGGAGGGGGTGTAAAAGAGAGAGATTAGAGGGTGGGAGGGAGGGGGAGAGGAGAGTCAGTCTGTCGCAAGGTATGAACATAATCGCCGCCGGAAATAACGCCAGGAGACAGTTCATGAATAAACCAAATCCCCATGACACGTACGCCAAATCGCCGCACAGCCGACAGACAGCCGACGCTGAACGGCATCAGTGGGCGTGCAGCATTTTCCAGGCCTACTCGGGCGCTGCTGGAAGCCTGGCCCGTGGCTGACGCCCGGGATTAACGTCTGTGTGATTAATGGCGGCGTCGGTCGCACAGTGGCGTAATCCTCCACCGCTCCAGGTGGCTTAATTAAAGGGGACACCACGCAAAGGGGCATCGCGCGCCCCAAAGACAATGCAGAATACGTTATTCATCCCATTACGGGAATTACAGTATCATCTCGCACTTAAAAAAGTGAAACGTGGATTTTCCAATCAAACCATAAATCGACTGAGTGATTGGTAATCAATCTCGCCTGTCGCTAGAGATGTGGTGTGGAATCTTCCATAAGCATTGACAGAACCACCAAAGAAAGCCAGCATTTTGAAGTATTTGCCCATTTTCCGCGTTGCCACGCCAGCCCCTTTAAGACGATGAAATATGACGCTCGTCACAGTCTTGAATCAAGGATCGCTGCATTGGCTGGTGACTGGGCCTATAGCTTGTGTGGGGTAATCAGACAGGTAGAATGATATTCCACGTTGTAAACCAGACGAGTAGGATTCTTCAGATGAACATGGCAGCTAATCAGACTGCCTCGCAGTAGGCTATGCACACAAGGTGTGTGTGTGTGTGTGTGTGTGTGTGTGTGTGTGTGTGTGTGTGTGTGTGTTAGGTATACATTTAAAGTATGTTTTACTGATGTTAAAAGAACTGTGTGTGTGTGTGTGTGTGTGTGTGTGTGTGTGTGTGTGTGTGTGTGTGTGTGTGTGTGTGTGTGTGACGTACAGGAGGCTGTAGCCTCCATACTCCCGCCGGAAAAAAACCCACACACAACTGAACAGAAACAAACCCCGAAAAAATAATGAGAAAGGCATCCATCGAGTTGCTATGGATTGCAGCAGGGATAGGGATCGCTATCAATCATGTCAGGGAGGTGGCGAGGGGAATATGGCCCGCTCTTCCTAACACAAGACGCTCGCTTCCGCACACTTGGCTTCCCTGCCCCCCACCCCGTCCCCCGACCACCACCACAAAACAGCGAAAAGAAAACAGCTATTCTAGCTATCAGTGAACTACACTCAGTTTTCTCCCTGGCTAGTAATAATATGTCCCGCCCCCCAACCACCACCACCACCGCCACCCGCCTCACCCTGTCCCCTCCCTCTCTCCCCGCTTCGGCCATCCCCAGAAAAAAAATGCCTTGTGCCAATGTGAATTGAACTCGGAGCAAACTGCAAGAACCGATCGACTGTGTTTTGCCCAAACTAAAATCTCACGGAGTTTCGGCAGATGTGTCCGCACGGATATCGACAGACCGGAGACGTGCAAACCTCAAGAGTGGAACCGGCCTGCTGCTGTTCTCGCTGAGCCTCGACTAATCACAGATGAGCTGACATTTCCAAATGAAATGGTGCTTTCCTTGTCGGACGAAGACAAATTTGCCTTCATCGAAACGCTGCAGTCTCAGCCGCAGGTTTGGCACTGCCCCGTGGACGACCACCACGACAAAACCGGTGAGAGTTGTAGCCTACATCTGCATTGCCGGTGAAAAATGGGCACTGATGTGACATTTGAGCCTGTTCAATTTTCAATCGATGGTTTCTAAATTTGACATAAGGAGATCTATTAGCGAGGTCAGCTACCCTTCAACTAACTATCTGCGCGTGCGTGTGCATGGCAAGGGGCAATATCATGGAATGGCCCATAACGCCTTGGAACGTGACGCTATGGAACCTTAGAACGTGACGCTACGGAACCTTGGGACGTGACACTATGGAACCTTAGAACATGGCGCTATGGAACCTTGGAACATGGCGCTATGGAAACTTGGAACGTGACGCTATGGAACCTTGGAAAGTGACGCTATGGAACCTTGGAACATGGCGCTATGGAACCTTGGAACGTGATGCTATGGAACTTTGGAACGTGGCGCTGTGGAACCTTGGAATATGGCGCTGCGGAACATTGGAACGTGGCCTTATGGAACTATGGAACTTGGCGCTATGGAACCATGAGCTATGGTGCCATAGAACTTTGGAATGTGGCGCTGTGGAACCGCCTTGGAACGTGGTGTTTTACTGGAAGGTTTTGGACAAAGTCAGGATCACAACTTCTGACACTTTGACACCCTGAAGCAGTAAGGGCTCAAAGTGTCAGAGATCACAACTTCTGCAACGAAATACGGTAAATTCCGATGCCAAACACCAACAGGACCCTCGTCACTTAAGTGTGAACGTCCTGACCTCGACCATCCTTCCAATCCCGTGACCCCCCCCCCCTCCACCCCACTCCACACATCCCTCTCTCTCTCTCTCTTGTAAAATCCTTGTAAAATAAAGTTTTCGAGTTCTCGTTCTCATTCTCTCTCCCCCCCCCCCTCTCTCTCTCTCTCCCCCCTTCCCATCCACCTCACAAAAACAGAATTAAAGTAAAATCAAATGCGGTGGAGATTACGACAGCAGAGTAATGTCTTTCCACGCGCTTGGCCCCACAAGGCCCGGTCTCTCTTCCCGGGAGACGCTGGGACGGCACGCAAACCGCATCGTTTTACAGCTCTGTCGCGTCGTTCCAGGGCATTCTTATCGGACAAAACCCTTCCTGCCTCTTCTCTCACCACGTCCAGATGGACGTCAGAGATGCGACGATCTGAAAGGTCCCACCCCTTGAAGAGAGGTGCTGCGAGTCTCCTGCCTTCGTCTTTTAAGACATCAGGATGGCTTGTTTCGTGTGACGATTTGAAAGATTCCCCTTAAAGTGGTCTGCTGCGTTTTAGTTTGTTTCTTTGGATTTTAACGCCCCGTCAACTGCGCAGAGTCACCTCAGGACGAACCACACATTTAACATCAGTCCAAACCAGATCCAAACACAATTCACGACGTTAATGTGACGTCACTGGAAGATCTCCATCCCCATCCCCACTTAAAGAGGTGCGCTGCGAGTCTCCTAGCTGCTTCTTTCATGACATCAAGATGACGTCACTTGTGTGACGATTTGAGAGACGTGTTCCCTTGCAGAGGTCTGCTGCGAGCAATGCTCAATAACGTCGAGCTGCAGCAAGAAACCTCGTGTAAGATGAAGATTGGTTTGACGCTTCTTAAAGTTGCCAGCAAGAATGCTCGTGTAATGTTGGTTTGATGCTTCAATAAGCTGCCAGCAACAAAACCCGTGCAATGTGAAGGTTGGTTTGATGCTTCAGTAAGCTGCCAGCAACAAACCCCGTGTAATGTGAAGGTTGGTTTGATGCTTCAATAAGCTGCCAGCAACAAAATCCGTGCAATGTGAAAGTTGGTTTGATGCTTCAGTAAGCTGCCAGCAACAAACCCCGTGTAATGTGAAGGTTGGTTTGATGCTTCAATAAGCTGCCAGCAACAAAACCCGTGTAATGTGAAGGTTGGTTTGATGCTTCAATAAGCTGCCAGCAAGAATGCTCGTGTAATGTGAAGGTTGGTTTGATGCTTCAATAAGCTGCCAGCAACAAAACCCGTGCAATGTGAAGGTTGGTTTGATGCTTCAGTAAGCTGCCAGCAACAAACCCATGTAATGTGAAGGTTGGTTTGATGCTTCAATAAGCTGCCAGCAACAAAACCCGTGCAATGTGAAGGTTGGTTTGATGCTTCAGTAAGCTGCCAGCAAGAATGCTCGTGTAATGTGAAGGTTGGTTTGATGCTTCAATAAGCTGCCAGCAACAAAACCCGTGTAATGTGAAGGTTGGTTTGATGCTTCAGTAAGCTGCCAGCAACAAAACCCGCGTCAAAACCCATCCCCGGTCACATGCACACAAAAGCCAGACAACAACACTGACGGGTGTTTCAGTCACTGCCAGTACTTTCTTCGAGTCCTGCTTTGGGTGCAGAGCCCAAGCAAAACAAGTAGGTTCCTAAACATGGGTTTTTGTGCATCCTTAACTGTGAATCAGACATTTACTTACGACTTGTTGATCTCTGTTTTCACATTGTAGCTACTTATGACTTGCTGATCTTTGTTTTGACATTGTATTTACTTGTGACTTGCTGATCTTTGTTTTCACCTTGTAATTTGAAGCGGACGTTCAGGACTTTGTTTTGACGCGCTGGCCTAGCTCCCAATACTTTCAAAATGAAAATGAAATGTGAATACTGAGATTTTATTACCACGGACAGTTGTAGCGTGGCTGTGTTTGCTGTTGGCTGTGCTGTGTCCAGAAATGTGAACCTGATTTGTACTTGTGATTTGGTGACATGGCTTCGCCCTGAGATGACCCTTTGCGATTGGCCGGTCGTTTGGTATCGAGAATCAATCAATCAATCAACCTCCCAGGAGACAAACTCGGCGCTGAACAAACTCAATAAAACCAGAACACTTCCGATCAGATGTAATGATACTACGACAAGCGCCTATGCTGAGACAAACGTCCAAAAACTCGCAAGTCATTTATCACTCTGCACCAAAATAGCTCTCAGGTATGAGCACAGGCACCCAATCCTTCAGCTGATGTATTACGATCCACCGGGAACTCTTTAATATTAGTGGTGAAGTAGTCAACGTGAAACATAAAAAAAAAAAATGATCTCAGGTGTCTGAGTATGCATACATCGCCCTGTTCTTCCTGGTTGTATTTGCTATAGAGGAAATGTATAGTTTGTAAACATTAAAGGGGACAAAAAACTAAAAAACAGCAGTATCACGAATCCTGTCGTTAGAAATGGATTGGGGACCCCCCCAAACCCACCCTCCTCCCACAAACAGACACACAGACACAGGCAGGCACGCGCATGCGCGCGCGCGCACACACACACACACACACACACACACACACACACACACACACACACACACACACACACTATTATTATCGATAGAACCACACAAACGCCGTAGGTGGAAATCTTTGCAAACAGTCTACGTTTTGTTCCCAAGCTGGATCGTCGCTTTCGGTCCCCTGGATCAACATGTGTTGCCTTAAGTTTGGTGGACACGCCCATACAGTGTTTAGTATGATGAATGAGCGCCGTCCGTTTTGTACTTTTTGATGGATTGGTACCGAAAGGCGGCCTTCTTGCTCTCTGCTTTCAAACGCAGGAGGCGACTGAGACGGAATGTACTTCATGTATCACGATAAGGATGGTGGGAACAATAGCTGGAGTGTCACAAAGGGTGGCACTGAAAGCATAGTTTCCGCAGTTCTGAAAGCTTGTAGCGTTCGGATTTGATTTTCTTTTCTACGGTATACTCGTATGTCGTTAGAGCGAGCACTTTAAACTCGGCACCGAGCTACAGTCCAACGTCAGCTGTAACCAATGCAGCGAACTGCCAGGCAAAGCGTCCCTTCAGTTTAAGATAAGATTTAAGAAAGTTCAAAGTGGTTAAAGGGGAACAAAAGTGACGAAAAAGCAGACCCTATCGAAAGGAATGGCGCAAAAATAGAGACATACGGCATTTTCACAGCATTTCTTGTCCTGTCTGTTAAACAAATCCACGTTTGAAAGTCCTAAAACGTAACCGTGTGTCACGCCATTTTGCATCCAGCAGTCTTCTTAATTTCAAGACTGGTTCTTGAAACACACACACACACACACACAGACACACACACACACACAGACACACACACAGACACATACACACACACACACACACACACACACACACACACACACACACACAGATTTTGCTAGGAGCTAGAGAGAAATAAGTACACACTCTAACAGTATCGGGGTCAAGCCTTTGATCAAGAGCTGAAAGTCATGGCTACTTAAACAGAGTGAGCAGCGCGGCACCATTATAATCACCGCCTCCCACTCTGCACCCGGCCTGTCACGTCTGGCCACTGGTCTGAACGCTCTGACACACGCCTGATAAACATCAGCCGACATGACCAAGAGAAATCGGGCGGGCAGCTTTTGCACACTTGAGTTGTTTTAGCACGCTCAGCAGGACAACAAAATTCTCATCTATGAAAGTTGTTAAAGATCGTTAGAATTTTCATTTGCGTATAAAAGGCAACTAACTGTGTGCATTTGGGTAGCTGTGTGTGATGCAGTTTACGCAGCTCGAATACAATTGTACCCGCAGCGCGGCTGGTACTAAGTTGCAATGTTGGCACTCATTTGTATTATTTAAGACTGGTGAGCGACTGCAGTGTGCCGGCATCTATACGGTTTTGCCGTAAAAATAACAGCACACAATAAAGTCATGTGTCCCTGAAAACTGTCTCTGCCGAGTGACAAAACTGTCTTGGGGCCCGCTGTAGTGAATAATACACTGAGTAGCTTCCACCATCAAAATTCCGGAAATAGATTTGTCCTCAAAAACAAACTGAACCACAACTAGATTGGTTCTTCCTAGCACAAACTTATCTATCTAACAGCAGCAGCACAGATTGCTTCCTAAAATAAAAAAGTGCCACGAAAGAACCAGTTTTTGCGCTAACAAAAAATCCATAAGCGAATAAAACAACACTTTCACACGCACACACCGGAGAAACCGATGATGCGGTCAACGTCAGTGATGAATGGGAAATCACAGAAGCACTCACCTTGAACAAAGTAAACATGACTCCGGGTTTGCAGTGCCGCTGTTGGGAATGGGTGAGAACGGAGTTACCTTCTCGTTCACATGCCTTTTATTTATCCGTGTTGCCTTTCAATTTTCCTGGCAGCGCAGTGGCTGCGGTGCAAAATATTTTCATTCGTGCCATCACAACAAGGAAGACGTCGTTTTTCCGAAGCCCCTGTCCAACCACAATGGTAGAAATAAACGTCTTGAAGCTGGTCCGGGATGCACGACTTCTTAGCTCCAAACCGCGCATAGCATGAAGCAGCTGTGGAGTTTATAGTTAACTGTCACAGCCATATGGTGTTGCGGTAATGCGATTGGGCAAAGAATTAACTACAGAAGCATACACACACCTAGCGCACTGTCTTCATTACAACGCTAAGTCAACTTCGTTAGCACAACACGCAGAATGACTGAGTGAGTAAACATTGAAATTATGAGACACGGAAACAAGCCAAACGGCGGGCACACGGGGCATGACTGAACAGTCCTCTCCAACGACAGTAGTCATGGAGAGAAATGACCGGACAGGGCAGCCGTAAAAAGCACACACGCCAGTGACCGTGTGACGACTGGCACACAGGCCGGGAAAGGTGAGAGGCAGAAGGCCAGCTATACAACGTCTTCTCTGTCAGCCAGCCCAGCTACGCCTGTCTCGCTTGACTAGAACGGCAGACCGTCATAAAGCCGTCGTCTCGGACTTCTGCCTGACGTCGACGACTTAAGCCACCGACACCCCATACTGTCGACCACAGGCTGTTTGCCTGGTCTGAGGGATGCGTCTAACGCTGGGGGTGTGTGTGTGGGGGGGAGGCGGTGGGGGGGGGGGGGGGGGGGGGGGGGGACTGTCTGTTGCCCTGGCCTGTCGGGAGATTATATACCTATCGCTACACTGTCACCACCGGAATGACTCCAGCATTCAGATGGGCAGTGATGAAAGCCATTTTAATGTTTCATTAATTGTGAGGGACAAAGTAACAAGACAGTGTCCGCAGACCACAACTTTTGAAGAGAAAGGAAAGCCGAAGCGGATTCGAACCGAGACCCCTCTGCTTACCAGCCTAACGCCTTACCGCTGGGCCAAACCGGCTCACTGCGTGTTCTAGTTTATTCCATTTTGTTGACAACTCGCACATTTCGTCAGTCCCACAAAAAAAACATCATCATCGCTTCCTACTTTCGCTTCTCAAACGCTTAGGACTTAGCTGGGTGAACGGGGAGACTACATCCTGCTACAGCTCTTTCTTCACCTGGAAAACGTTGACAAACACAAAACGTGGCTGGGAGGAGGGGGGGGGGGGGGGGGGGGGGGGGGGTATAGGGACCTTGGCCTCGATCGTACAGTTATTACTGCCGAATGTGACAAAGCAAGATGTGCATGCAATGGTCGTGAAGCGCAAACTGTCGTCCAACGGATGGAAATTAGCGGCAACAACGCCAACACGAAGAGACACTAATCGATAGCGATCATAAAAACTAAAAACCCAGCCGCCACACTAATATAATACCGCATGCACCAACACGAGCCTTCCGCGCTGTGACTGCAGATGATGTAACGTCCTAATTGATATTCGATCGGTCGCTTGTCCATCGATGCCACTTCGTACTGAGGTGACCGCGTATGGTTGGTCAACCGCTAAACTCCAGTCACTATAATCTAACAAGTCAAGTAGTCTACCAAGCGCTCTGTGTATAAGATGCAGATACACAGATGATGAGACTGGTTGACGAAGGAGTTTTCCAGAACCGACTGAAACTCCAATCGTTTCAACGACGAAAACCAGCCCCAGCACACGTGAGGACAGGCTACCTTTGGCCCGTCACGTGAGGACAGGCTACCTTTGGCCCGTCACGTGAGGATAGGCTACCTTTGGCCCGTCACGTGAGGATAGGCTACCTTTGGCCCGTCACGTGAGGACAGGCTACCTTTGGCCCGTTCGCGTGGCTGTGAAGACCATCTTCCCATTCAACTTTGCTGATGCGCTGCACGGATTTGAGCATGCAGAGTCCGAGTACGTGTACTTACAGGGACTAAGTCCATCCAGTAACGTGCATAAAACTGCTTGAACACACGAAGAAAACAAGACAGTTTATTTAGTTGAAGGTGCCAGTATCCTGGCGCGGGACAAAGCCACGCGATCAGTTCTATCAAACCAAACGCAGAGCGAATCTCTTGCTAGGTTTGGGTTTGTTTGTTAAAATAACTTCCACCAATATTAAAGTTTGCAATGCACCACCCAGTGACAAAGAACTGTACGATAAATAAAAACGACAAAGAATGGAAAATGTAATCAAAAGCTCAGTGTAAAACCATGCCCACGTTGTCCACAGCGCAAGCTGCCAGCATGCCGCAAAAGAAAGAAATAAAATAAAATATAAGAAATGAAACAATGAAATTAAAATGAACCTGAGGGGACTTTGACGATATCAAGAAACAAGGAGACCCTCTCCTTCTCCCTCGCTCCTTCATGCAACTGTTCCACAGACTAAACAAGCAATGCCGCATGCAACGGACGCCAAGACAGAAGGGAAGCAGACAACTGCACTAGTGTAACAGCGGTCCTCCCTTGGGCCAACTAATGCACAAGCAATAAGGATGCAGTCATGAAATGAAGAACCCAATCCGTGGGGCAACTAACACGTGAAACAGGGAGGATGCATGCAGTCCATTACAACCCAATCGTGAGGTAGCTAACACGTAGAACACTAACGATTCGTGAAATTCAGCAACCAAAACAGAAGAAAGGGAAGAAAAAGAAAACATCCCGGGTAATAAAAAAAAGGAAAACCAATTCTTCCAATTGCTCAATTCAAACACCACAAGGCAGTCACCGCAAGATGCGCAAGATCCAAGATGCAGACTGAGAAGCAAGACGCCTCCAACAAGATGCAAGACGGATGTACCTTGAGGATCGAACAGGGTCACAGCGGGCACAGTGATGGAATGGTGGGGGTAGGAAGACAAGGCGGTCGTCTGGGGCCCTGCCTCCCCGCTTAAAGGCTCAAAAATCATTTGTCACTGAAAGAAAACCTTGACATGTCAAAACCTACGTCAGAGAATCAAGTCAGCAAATGTCACTAAATAGCTACTGCAACAAAATACGTAGAACACAAATTAGAACGGAGAAGAAAAGGTCTACATGTTGGGTCACACTGGAAAGAAGAAAAAACATGACAAGAAGACAGTGTTGCAGCGATAATAAAATAAGCAATCGACTGATAAGCCAGC
This sequence comes from Alviniconcha marisindica, assembly GCA_018857735.1. Classification (NCBI taxonomy): domain Eukaryota; kingdom Metazoa; phylum Mollusca; class Gastropoda; family Provannidae; genus Alviniconcha; species Alviniconcha marisindica. The sequence goes on along the minus strand of JABMCL010002848.1, from coordinate 604,399 downwards.
TCATTCCCATTTCTAATTTGGTATTTAACTCTCTTAAAGGTCATGTTACTTGCTCCTTTGGCAGACACCTTTTTGACATGGCTGCCATTGTAAGGAAAAATACAGTTTGCTTATTAATTTAACAGTTTCCAGAGAACTTTACATAAATGATCATCTTCTGTACATCTTCCGTAAAATTGCCAAGTTTTGTCTTGCGTAGTTTTTGCTCTCAGAATTAGATTACATAGAAAACACAGTAAGAGTACTGTTCAGGAAGGCCTTTAGACCTCCATCTTGTACTTTCCATTTAATTTTCTTCTTCTCCTCATTTACGGTGCATTGCATTGAAAGGCTGCTATGCAAAAATATCAGTAGATAATGAAACGACGTATTTATCATAATAATTCACAAAGGTAAGATAATACATGCAATGTACACTGATGCCAAGCATAAAGTAAACAGCAGGAAGCTTGATTTTGAGTTTACGTTACATCGTAAAAGTTTTGCGTTTTGTAATTTATTCATAAATCTATATATTTGTGACGCGCGCGCGCGTGTGTGCGTGTGTGCATGTGTGTGTGTGCGTGAGTGCATGGTGTGTGTGTGTGTGTGTGTGTGTGTGTGTGTGTTGTGTGTGTGTGTGTGTGTGTGTGTGTGTGTCTGTGTGAAGTGTCTTTAAGAATGTGAACATTCAGAACAACGCTCAAGCATCCATTCCAAGAGCTCAAAGTAGTACTGAGTACTGACTCGAAGCAGCTCGACTACGTCATCAGGGAAAGACGATAAGGTGAAAACTTAGCCAAACATCAAATCACTGCCAGCATAACGTTAACTGCAAGGTCAAGGTGTGACACTCAGAACGAGCATCATAGACAGCAAAGCTGAACTAAGACTACCGCAGCAAGAGTATATTACACATGTCATAAACAATTCTGTGGAACAGAAGATCAAAAAATCTGTCAAATAAAGTCACTGACGGGCATTTCATTTTTCCAGTCAGCTCGACCAGTACCTGTATCGCCGCTGTCTTGACGCAGAAAAAGACATTCTTATTTATTTGTTAATAACACATTACGCTCTATACTTCACCCAACACCAACGCATGCATCATGCAACAAGTATTTCTACAAAATCTACAATGTGTACACGCCCTTCGCCAAACAGCCTCGTTCAGTGATAAGAATACAGTTCTAGTCAAGCTCTGTGTGGTGCTTCTTCTTCAGCTCTCTCCGGAGTAAATGTGAATATTTCTGTTTTCCCCACCTGAAAACCAAGGTTAGCATCCATGCAACTTTCGGAGTCTACCACATTGCTGGGATCGTCGACTAATCAAAATGAAAAGCATTCGATCATATGAGTGAAATGAGACACAAGACCAACTGTCTGTAGTCATGGCCATAAGAAACACGACGGAGACCAGTGGCTTTTTCTTCTTCGAAAGCAGAATCCAGTTTTGTCAAGCAACATGCATTCCATGCAACAGAGCTCTGCGATGCCAGTAAAGTCGGAATTACAGAGACTAATGAGCCATCACTGCATCCCCCAAAAACAAACAAACGAACGATACAAACAAAAGCAATAACAACCCCAAAACAGCGTGGCTGGATTCCATGGAAACTAACTGTGTGAAACAGTGGCGTTTCTTGTGGCCATTACTGAACACATGACAGCCGATGTAGTGGAACCAGTGACGTGAAAAGCGACAATGAAGCTACATGAACTACGGTGACTGAATGCACAATGAAGCTACATGAACTACGGTGACTGAATGCACAATGAAGCTACATGAACTACGGTGACTGAATGCACAATGAAGCTACATGAACTACGGTGACTGAATGCAGTCTACTTAGCAGCTGATGCTGTCTGAGTACAACATCCTTTACCCAGTCACCACTTAACCCTTTGGATACAACAGGAGTTGAAAGTCTCGTTGGCTTGTTGCCGACCTGCCTCCTTTGCTCCCCCCCCCCCTCCCCCCCATCTCCACCCGTCTTCGTACCCGGCAAAAACGTCCTGTCATACCCATCCTATTCCAATTTATCCAGCAAACATGTCCTGTCATTCTCATCCTATTCCGGCACAGAGACACCCCCCCCCCCCCCCCCCTCCCCCTCTCTTCCAGTCCAGAGAAGCGCCCCCCCCCCCCCGCCCCCTAAAAAAGAAGAAGAAAAAAAAGAAGAAGAGCTGTTGTTACATGTCTGTACTGGGAAATGGAAGTCGGTAAGAAAGAGATAAAAGTGAAAATACTGAAGGCTTCTGGCTGAGTGGAAATGCCGAGCTGCAGCGCCAAATTGGACCACTTAGTTCTGCGGTCTGTAGTGTTTTAACTTTGGCACAAATTCAGTTCTAAGGGGAAGAGGTTTCTTTACAAAAATCTTTTTTAACTTTAGCACAAATTTAGTTCTAAGGGAAGGGTACAGGTTTCTTTACAAAATAAAATTAACTTGACTTCCCGAAAAACTCAGATTTTGAGAAAGAAAAAATGGTTTCCCATTTTCGACTACGTAATTATTTTTACCACTACCAAAGGAAAACAAATAACAAAGGCTATTTTAAACATTTCCAGTGGCTTAGCACAAAACGTTTCCTTTTCGCTAACAAAAAGAGCAACGTTCGTATTTTTCAAAACACTCAATTTGTTTTGCAAAGTAAACGATCTTTAATCACAACTTTGCAAAAAAACGAAGTTGTCTTGAGAGAAGCTGTTCTGGACGCCTTCCTATCACAAATAAACAATAAAAAAATCCAAAAAACAACAACAAATCGAGGACTAAACATGGCAAGGATTTTCTTCCCGTTCTGGAGATCTTTAGAATACAATCAATTTTCCAACCAAGGTTACGTAGAAATTTGCTTTCGCGGCCAGACAGTGCCAAGGTGAACGTTGGATAGGACAAGAGCGGACAAAGGGTTAAGTGCGCATAATACATAATTATACATCCGTCGCCCAGGCCCCCATGCAGCGCTATACAGCACGGACATCAGACATCAATGAGTAGGTTACACATACAAAGCGTTAACGGCAGCTGACCCCGGGTCTGGGGTCGGAGTTGAGAGGTGAAAGGTCAACAGGTACTCTCCGCGTCCACGTTTACCTGTGCATCCTGCTCACCCCCTGCACACTCAACCTGTGGCTGAAACACGAGGAGGGTAACGATGAAAGGACGATGACGATGAAGACCACACCCTCCCATTCTCCCCAAGAGAACGTGAAACGAACGACATTAAAACCACCGATGAACGAGAAAACACAAAGATGACTTCGAGTAATAAAAAAGAAAAGGTTCAATGACCCCCACACAAAAACAAATTTCAAAAAAACACACACACAAAACAACAACAACACAACAACAGAAGACAATAAAAAGGTAGATATGGTATACTGTAGGAAGTTATGTAAACTATGCACACATACACACAGAAGTTGGAATAAGTTCACTGCAGTCAAAACAGATTAAATACAGCAAAATGACACACAAGTGCACAAACTGGTGGGAAGTACATACTTAAAAATACTGAATGTGTAGCCAAACACAAGAGGCGTGGATGGCAGATTTAACAGGAGATCCCGTAATTAAGCCAAATACTAGAGATCAGTTAAACTAAGCATAAAATAATCCAGTAAATAATAGCAACAGCCCTAGACGAAAGGAAAAGCATAATTATATTACACGTCTTCTTTTAGATGGGGTGAGAGAAGCTGTCCCTAAAGACTGAAATATTTTGATGTGAACGTTATTTATACACTAACTGCAAATCTAACTCGGCTGAACGTTTCCCCAAAACACACGAGGAGTTGAGCCCTGCTTAACCCGCAAATAAACCTCAACAAAGCAAAACCGTAACTGATTTCAGTCAAGTACGCAGAAACTGCAAGGTTCATTATCATGTACAGAAAACTGCTGAAATCCTTCACTGCACTACTAATCGCTAAAGCGAACTTAACCAGACAACCCAGAAAGTGGAAAGACACGCAGGAAGAGTGCAGGGAACTCCAAACACGTAACTCCAACTTCAAACGGTAGTGCAGCACAAGTGGAGACTAGACCAACCTTGCTTTGAGGGTACGTATTGGCTGAGAACACACAAAGCTGTAAAAGGGCGTAAAAACAAATAATAAGAGACTGGCTTAAATTAATGCACACTGAACGGATAAAAAAAAAGTCATTCTGCCAAAATAATAAAAGCACAAACATCACCGAGCGTAAAGCAAACAAATAATTAAAATAATTAAATGGAAAATTGTTACACAAAAACAACAAAATAAAAAACTAAACAAAAAACACCAACAGCCAGCTTACCTTTCTTTCCGTTTTAAATCTTTTTTAAATGTTAATTATGTTCAATGTATTAGTACTTTTAAAAAAAACTATAAAAAAAACTGTAACTTTAGTTTGACTAGAATCAGGAGCAAGACACTAGCACACCCGACAAGTATGGACGCTTGCGTGAACTACAGACTGTAGCTACGCCATAGTCGCCTGGGAAGTATTCGAAAAATACTGAAAATACGGTCAAATGTATTTCGAAAAACTGGCGCATGACGAGCATATTTAAATCCAATAAAATGGTTACGCTTCTAACTGTAACAGTATTGAAGCCAAACAAAGCAATTAATACAGAGATATACACCAAATAAACGGGAAACTGACAACAAACAAAAGTATACACTGAAAATGGAAGCCCATACATCCCTTTCCCCCATTATCAGGACCTTATTCCCCTCCCCCCCCCCCCCCCCCCCCCCCATCTCCTCATCAAACTCACATATGGAGCAAAAACTCACACTGCTAAGCCGTAAAAATACGAAAGCCAGAGAACTCGAAGCATTACGCAAAACACACGTATGTAATTAGAGTACTGAAACTAATAATTCCTTTTTTTTGAGACTGTTGTACCGTAGCAAAACCATATTTCCCAGGTTCCTTTTGGCATCAATACTTTGATATGCTAACTACTTCGATCCCCACATTTCCCACATTCACCTACTCCTGGTCAGTGCGTCTCATTGGTTTGTCTATTGTCACCATGCTGTGAACAGACATAAATAAAACAATGCCTGACTGATCTCACTCGTTCCTGCTCGTCCTCCCTTTGTCTTAATACCAGAATGGGTAGACGTAACAACCGCTAAACCGGGAGCAACTCTGAGACAAACGAAGCATATGCGCACACACACAAACAGCAAAAAACCAAATAAAAGGGAAAACGCGAAACGAAACTGACACTCAACTGATAAACACAATACAGTCTGGATGTTTTCATGCCCCCCTTTCCCAGACCCCCTCCCCAGGTGAAAGTCTCACCTGGGCGGTGCCAGACGAGGTGGACACGGGTCGCAGCGAGGTCCTGGACACCGCCAACGTCTCCCGCACCACCGGAACCCCTCGCTTTTCCTCCTCGCCGCCAGGGGGCGCGAAGAGACTCAGGAGGTCGCCGGTGCTGCTGCTTTCCCCGCTGCCGCTGCGCCGGTCCCTCAGCGTCCAGTTACCGTCCTCCACCGCCGCCGAATCCGACGACCTGGACCCCCGACGACCACTCAGCTGCGACAGGAGCCTGCTGAAGGAGTTGGAGCGCCGCAGGCTGCTCTTGCCCGCCTTCCTGTCCCCGTCCTCCGAGGCCGACTCGTCCGAGGCTTTGCGCGAGAGGCTGGCCCGCTTCAACAGATGGTCGCGGTAGTCCTTCAGCTTGGCCTTCAGAGAGGCGAAGCTCTCCGCCGGAGTCTGTTGTTGTTGTTGCTGCTGCTGCTGCTGGCCGGAATCAGAGTCACCCGCCTTGCTCCCTACACCACCACCACCACCACCACCACCGCTACCACCACCGCTACCGACGCCCGAGATTAAGTGTTCGTGGGACACGGCCCTCCTGCCAGAGTTCCTGCCCAGACTGGCTGTGCCCGAGAAGAACGTCCTGCTCGTGGGCTTGCCCGTGAAGGCGCGCGCTGCCTCGTTCCCACTTTTCTGCTGGTCCAGACCCGCCCCCGACCCGCCCGTCAGCTCGCACGACGCGCTACGGTAAATCCGGAGGGAGCCCGTTCGGAAGAAGGGCGCTTGCTGCTGGTCGGCCAGGGCCGCCTCCGGGGCGAAGTTGGGCAAGGACTTGAGAAGGTTGTGCAGCCTCATCGACACCGTGGCCGGGGACTCGGCCGACAAGCCGTCGTGGGAGTCGCGGTCGAAGCGCTGATCCACCCCGCTGAGGTCGTGGGGCGGGGTGGGCCTTCGTATACTTCCCCCTTCCCCCTTCCGGGAGTCCTGCAGGTCCAGCGACCGCCTCTTCTCCGCCTCCTGCAGCTGCTGCTTGGCAAGGTTCAGAGAGCCGATGTCCACGGACGAGGATCGCTTGTGGCGGAAGTGACGTCGCTTCTCCCTAGCCTCCTTGGGGACGGGCGGCACCACGGCCACCTCCTCCGTCTGGGGGGTGGAGGAGGAGGGAGGTGGAGGCGGGATGATGAGCGAGGAGAAGTCGTCATCGTCGTCTGGAGAGCCGTGAGGGCGGGAGTTGAGAGGTCCGCTGATGGCGCCGCTGAAACTGTGGGAAAGCACCTGCAACACACACGAAGGCCAGTTTACGCCCAGCCGCTGCAGCCATCCAGATACTATCCCAAATGACGGCTGCTGCCATACCCTTAGAGGTAAGTTCAAACTGGACACTGCCGTAAACCGGTAGTAAGATATGAGGCCGCCAACATGATGTGCTTTCAAACTGTAAGCACTGCTTGAAACTACTGGTAAGCTATGATGTTGTAGGAAGTGGTCTCAAAATGTGAGCGCTCCTGAAAACTACTGGAAAGGTCTGAGGCTGAAGAAAGCGCAGGTTTCAAACGGTGAGCACTGTTGCAAACTACTGGCAAAATCTGAGTATGTGCACATGGTGCTTAACGTCCACAGAAACCACAAGGCAAGATCTGAGGCTGTAGG
>JABMCL010002848.1:587500-592500 GCA_018857735.1 Alviniconcha marisindica | reverse complement strand
TTCATGTCCACATAATTATTTGTTGATCTTGTAAAGCGCGGTGTGCTCACCCTTGTTGGTGAGACACGGCGCTATACAAGTGACTGCTATTATGCATTATGTCAATCGTGCAACCAAAACTTTATATAGCTTCTTTTTGCAACACAAGCGCCTGTGCTTGGAAAGATGTTAGAACAGCATGGACATTTCATATGTTTTCAAACAAGAGAAGGAAATATGGGATCGTATGTAAACCTGTTGTGAAAGAAAGAAATGGCACATAAATCTCGGTTATTGTTATTGCACTCTCCATGTCAAGTGTTATGGTTAGTCATGGGGGGGGGGGGGGGGGGGGGCTCTTGTAAACAAGGCCTACAGCGACACAATGTCAGCATTGAGCAACACACCGCACTTTGCTTTGTACCTGACCCCAATGGAACATAGGTGCACCTGCTACAAATCTTATCAAACAGAAATGCAAATAAGGTCTCTATCATTTGAATAATTCAAAGCCCCCCCCCCCCCCCCCCCCATCCGCCCATCAACGATTTTAGACAAGTAGACGTAGACAAGTTAAAAAATATTATGTATGAGCCTATGACGTGTCTGCCTGAAGGCAAAGCTCCTGTTTGAACATTTGAATTGTAAATGTTCTTTTTGCCATAACAAGGGGGGCGGGGGGGGGGGGGGGGGGGACAAAAAACAAATACTCATGGGAAGCCCGTATTAAAGTCCCTATACCCATGCTGCCAGGACAGAAACAGTTTCTGCAACCCGTCCTCCGCTGACCAATTACGTCAGGATGAAATTTAATTTCTCTGATGAGATGGTAATCTTGAAGTATCTGGACAGAGCTCCTGACCTATGGCGTCACAACCAAAATAGGGTTTAATTATTCACCAAGTCCCCCATTCTTGCTGTCGGGATTGAAGTAGAGTTGTTAAACCGGTAAAACGCCCAGCTGTCTCCGAAGACGTGCAGGCGGGGACCGAGATCCTAGAGGTGGGGGAAGAGGGAGACTATGCCTAACGCTACACTGTCACCACCACAATGACTCCTGCATTAAGATGGGAGACTATGCCTAACGTTACACTGTCACCACCAGAATTACCTGCATTACGATGGACAGCGACGAGAGCCATTTTAATGTTTCGTTAATTGTGAGGGACAAAGTCACAAGACAGCGTTCACAAACCCAAACGTTTCAAGAGTGAGGAGAGCCGAAGCGGAATCGAAACCACACCCTTCTGCTTACCAGCCTAACGCCTTACCGCCAGGCCAAGACGGCTCATTCGAAGTAAGAGTTCTTGTACATAGCCTTTTACTATGGTGTCAGCATAGACGAATAGTTACTTTTGCAAAAAGCCTTTTACTTATATGAGGATAGGAGTGTAGTTTTATGTCAAAAGCCTATAACATGTAATGTCAGGACGGAAGTCGAGTTATTGTACAAAGACTTTTGCCTATGAGTATGATGCCAGGATTCAAGGTTCAAGATTGCTTTATTATCTCATGCGAGAAATTAAAACGTGGCTGAACATTAATCACATCACAGTACACAATAATATATTTTAGAACTGAAAGAACAGTTACTGAAAATACAAAAGTTACACATGAAACAAACTAGTAATTTATTATTAGGATGGAAGTATGGTTATTGTACAGACTTTTGCCTTTGAGTATGATACCAGGATGGAAGTAGAGTTATTGTACAAAGACATTTGCCTATGAGTATGATGCCAGGTTGGAAGCAGAATTGAGGCATACAGCATTTTACCTATAATGTCGGGATCGAAGTAGAGTTTCTGCGCCGGGATCATGTTGGTGTCCGGGTGGTAGATGGCCTGGTACACCTCAGGAGGCAGGTGGTTCAAATCCACATCACTCATCGTCTGAAAGTCTACGTCCGCGACCGGCAGCATGTCAGGACTGTGCAGACCGAAACTGTGCATGCCTGAAACACAGTCAGATACACAGTCACGCACACAGGCCTGAAACACAGTCAAATACACAGTCATGCATACAGGCCTGAAACACAATAACGCACGTATATCTGAACCAAAGTCAGATACAGTCAGATATACATTCAAACACACAAGCCTGAACCACAATGAGGCACACAGGACTGAAACACAGACACGCATGCCTGAAACACAGATGCACAGACTGAAACACAGGCCTAAAACACAAGTAGGTTACTTGCATGTAGTGTTTACAACAGCAAACGCTCGCCCTTCTATGCAATCCAGGCCAATGGGTCAATGCCATGGACAGTCGGTGACAAAGTACCTCTTTACGACCAGCGAAAGCACTCGTGATACATGGTCGACACACTTGCCTCCACCAGTATATTGGCAACAGCACACTCCCAACTTACAGCTCGTCATATACAAAGCACTGCTCTTCTGGAAATTTCCAGTCTTGAACATAGAGAAGAAGCTGTCCTTCGGGCCCTTTTCTTTAACCATTAAACCATTATATAGTGCGATTAAAATCCCCACCCCCTCACCCAAGACGGCCAAAGCCGAATGAGTTGGGGACTTTTTACATCCCAGTCAACAAGCGCGAAACACTTGTACGTCTAAAAATGCAATTTCGAAAACAGAATTTGTCTTGAACGTTCAAAACTGTAATCCCACGTGTTTCCAGAAAATCTGTTGCACTACAGACCTTCAGTCGGCACTACCGCTCAGAGATCTGATAACATGACCCCAATGTCCCGCACAATGTGCAGTCAGTCTATAGACTGCGCACACTACAACTGCCCCCACTGGCCATACACTGTCAGTGTCGACAGTCCGTTGGAGTGGACGTATCGCCAAACAATGCTGTCAGTACACACAACAAGTCGTAAACCACAGCCAGGATTGGGTCAACACTTCCACCGCCATAAACTCTGGCACTATCAACCAGGCAAACGGGCCTGCTGACGTCGCTCTCGGGACACTGGGGGGTGACATACACAGCTAATATAACCCATAACGCTCGCTGCCTTTTCGTACACGACGCTTCCCCCCCCCATTCAAAGGCGGCCCGCGTCAACCAATAGTGGGACTCGGCAATAAACGCAGTTGTACGTGCAGATGGTTCGCTTCTGTGGAGATAGCGCTATCTGCATTGACGAAGAATAGCACAGTGTGACATGCCAGGCGATGTGTATGGACTGAAAAGGGTAGGCGGCCCATGCCTTCCTCTTCCTTCACTGCACCTCCCAGGGATTACTCTACGGGACAACCAGCACAAAGAGTGTTTCATAAATATAGATACGTTCTGTAGCAATTTCGTGTGGAGATATCATTGTGAAAAGCCCTGTTCCATATTACGAACAGCGAATTTTGCAGTACGTTGCGGCGGCACATATAAACATGACAGGCCTACGCGTACAACTGACAAAAAATTGTAATTATTTGGTTTTTAATCAAACCATTATAAAAGCCATTTACTGTGTACAAGTGTTCCGGGACGTCTGTTGAAGATGACGACTTTGTAAGAGAGCGTCGGCGATGTGTGTACCTAACGATTTTATTTCATTAGAGAGTTTTCTGTTTTGGTCTGCCAGATATAACATTATCCGGGTCAGTTTGCGTTTGCTAAGTATTACCATTATAATAAGATTCAGAGACAGGGGGTATACGTATAGGAGTGTGTGTGTGTGTGTGTGTGTGTGTGTGTGTGTGTGTGGTGTGTGTGTGTGTGCGTGCGTGCGTGCGTGCGTGCGTGCGTGCGTGCGTGCGTGCTTGCGTGCGTGCGTGCGCGTGTGTGTGTGATGACCTTGAATTGATAAGGTACTTTTCAAATGCGTGCACACCGCCCACACAAAATGTATACCACCCATACATAACGTCTGCATACCGCCCACACAAAATGTATACCACCCATACTTAACGTCTACATACCGCCTACACAGAATCACTGCACATACCGCCTTCGATATTTATACACATCTAGCATTATGCAGCACGCGGTCAAGAAAATGCTCATTCTGATTCGCATCGCAACACCGTTCCATTGTGTATGAACAAAGCACGTCTTATTTGCGTGTCGTTTGCATTGATTAATGGTCGTCAGACAGATTGCAGGCGCTCTTGGTCGCCCTGGCCATGCAGCGGTGGACAGGACGTCAAAGCCCAACTATCAGAAAAACTGTTTTCGTTATGATAATAATGAAAACACTGATCCCAAGCCCTCCTCACCTGACTCCACATCCAAAGACTTCTTCGCCTTACTCCACATCCCAAGCCCTCATCATTTTGCTGTGACAATCATGCAGACACTCCTCCCAGCCCTCCACACCTGACTCCACATCCCAAGCCCCCTCACCTGACTCCACATCCCAAGCCTCCTCACCTGACCCCACATCCCAGCCCTCCACACCTGACTCCACATCCCAAGCCTCCTCACCTGACTCCACATCCCAAGCCTCCTCACCTGACTCCACTTCCCACCCCTCCTCACCTGACCCCACATCCGAGCCCTCCTCACCTGACGCCCCCAAGGCCTCTTCACCAACTTCACATCCCATGTCCCATCACCTGACTCCACATCCCAAGCCTCCTCACCTGTCTCCACATCCCAAGCTTCCTCACCTGACTCCACATCCCAAGGCCTCCTCACCAACTGCACATCCCATGTTCCATCACCTGACTCCACATCCCGAGCCTCCTCACTTGACTCCACATCCCAAGCCCCCTCACCTGACTCCACATCCCGAGCCTCCGCATCTGATTCCACATCCCAAGGCCTCCTCACCAACTCCACATCCCATGTCCCATCACCTGACTCCACATTCCAAGCCTCCTCACCTGACTCCACATCCCAAGCTTCCTCACCTGACTCCACATCCCAAGCCTCCTCACCTGACTCCACATCACAAGCCTCCTCACCTGACTCCACATCCCACCCCTCCTCACCTGACTCCACATCACAAGCCTCCTCACCTGACTCCACATCCCACCCCTCCTCACTTGACTCCACATCCCACCCCTCCTCACCTGACTCCACATCCCAAGCCTCCTCACCTG
>JABMCL010002848.1:557500-582500 GCA_018857735.1 Alviniconcha marisindica | reverse complement strand
GACAGAGACAGAGACAGAGAGAGAGAGACAGAGAGAGTGTGTGTGTGTGTGTGTGTGTGTGTGTGTGTGTGTGTGTGTGTGTGTGAGTGTGAGTGTGTGTGTGTGTGTGTGTGGACGGAATGAACTTGAAGTATGCACCACGTTGGCAAATACAGTCATATGTCAGTTCATTCCGTACTATGATAGTGCTATACACAAGCACACGCACACACGCATCCTCAAACCATTTGAGAACAGCGAACCGACGGGGCTAAAAGTGGATATCGCCACACCGTCCGTATTATTTTAAACGTCAACCGAGAGCAAGTCCGCCGAAAGCGCTCAGGAAATGTCATCTATAGTTCAGCATATAACAAAGCTTCTGGAGAGCAAGGCATTCCGTCCGTATCAGGGACAAATGAAAGCAAAGTTCCTGAACGCAAAGAATGCCGCGCATAGTGCACGAGCTTATCAAGGTCAGTTGAACGTGCAGCCTCTAGATGTCACGGAATATCAGGTATACTATTATCAAGGAAAGTTGCACGAGACGCCTCTATAGGTCACGGAATATCAGGTGTACTATTATCAAGGAAAGTTGCACGAGACGCCTCTATAGGTCACGGAATATCAGGTGTACTATTATCAAGGAAAGTTGCACGAGACGCCTCTAGAGGTCACGGAATATCAGGTGTACTATTATCAAGGAAAGTTGCACGAGACGCCTCTAGAGGTCACGGAATATCAGGTGTACTATTATCAAGGACAGCTGCACGAGAACCCTCTATAGGTCACGGAATATCAGGTATACTATTATCAAGGACAGCTGCACGAGAACCCTCTAGAGGTCACGGAATATCAGGTGTACTATGATCAAGGACAGCTGCACGAGACGCCTCTAGAGGTCACGGAATATCAGGTGTACTATTATCAAGGACAGCTGCACGAGACGCCTCTAGAGGTCACGGAATATCAGGTATACTATTATCAAGGACAGCTGCACGAAAACGCCTCTATAGGTCACGGAATATCAGGTATACTATTATCAAGGACAGCTGCACGAAAACGCCTCTATAGGTCACGGAATATCAGGTATACTATTATCAAGGACAGCTGCACGAGACGCCTCTAGATGTCACGGAATATCAGGTATACTATTATCAAGGACAGCTGCACGAGACGCCTCTAGAGGTCACGGAATATCAGGTATACTATTATCAAGGACAGCTGCACGAGACGCCTCTAGAGGTCACGGAATATCAGGTATACTATTATCAAGGACAGCTGCACGAGACGCCTCTAGAGGTCACGGAATATCAGGTATACTATTATCAAGGACAGCTGCACGAGACGCCTCTAGAGGTCACGGAATATCAGGTATACTATTATCAAGGACAGCTGCACGAGACGCCTCTAGAGGTCACGGAATATCAGGTATACTATTATCAAGGACAACTGCACGAGACGCCTCTAGATGTCACGGAATATCAGGTATACTATTATCAAGGACAGCTGCACGAGACGCCTCTAGATGTCACGGAATATCAGGTATACTATTATCAAGGACAGCTGCACGAGACGCCTCTAGAGGTCACGGAATATCAGGTATACTATTATCAAGGACAGCTGCACGAGACGCCTCTAGAGGTCACGGAATATCAGGTATACTATTATCAAGGACAGCTGCACGAGACGCCTCTAGAGGTCACGGAATATCAGGTATACTATTATCAAGGACAGCTGCACGAGACGCTTCTAGAGGTCACGGAATATCAGGTATACTATTATCAAGGACAGCTGCACGAGACGCCTCTAGAGGTCACGGAACATCGCGCATATCAAAGGCAGCTCAGTGCCCTGAGAGCAAAGAATGTCGCCCGTGTCAAAGTCAAATGAAAGTAAAGCCTGCTGAGTGCAAACGATGCCGCTTATGTCGATGTCAGATTGAAGCACATTCTCCTGAGAGAAAGACATACCATCTATCCAGAAACCAAAGTCAGTTGTAAGCAAAGCTTCTAGAAAGCAAGCAATGCAGCCCATAATTTTTATGGACCGGACGCTCTGTCTACTGACAGCAAGGAATGCCGTGTAGATGAAGACCAACCCACAGCAACGTTTGTTGGCAGCAAAGAACGCGGTCTGAAAGAATAGATTCTCTAGGGAGTAAGGAACGCAGACCACAACGGCTGACAATAAAACGGGTGTCTTGGTCAAGTGACCCAAGGGCTGCCCCACAAAGGAGCCACATGTCACACACCAGACTCAGGGAACGAAAAACAAACCAGGAAGTGGAATTCTGCAACTAATTCAATCTACCGGCATAAAAGGGGGAAAACGTACCGAAATACGAGCATTTTAGTATCTCTTAGTGATCGTTCACGATAATACTGAAGTCTGTCCTTTATAAAGATTAATAAAGTATTACTGTACTGTATTATGTAAGAATCCTTTTGTCTCGCTGCACCATGACCTGTTCTTGATGTTCTGTGATACCCGTTCCTTCTCAATCTCTATCTCTCATCCCAGTCTCAGCTCCGTCCCTATCAAATCCTCTCAGCCCCCTCCCAGAACCCCCCCCCCCCCCCCCCCTCCCCCCCCCCCCCCCCCCCGATCTCCAGAGAAAAGACAGCAATCTAATGTGCATTCCAACAACTTCGTTTTTAGCTTCTCTTTCTTCCTTTTTTCACATTTTTTCCGCAATTAAAATGATTTTCAAGCAGTGATGCGCTGAATTAAGATTTCTCCCGAGATGGTTATAAAGCAGACCGTCAACTGGAAATGGAAAAACGTTACCGCCTGTGGTAAAGATAAAAGAAAGGATATTGAGAATATTGATGAGCGCATGAAAGGGAGGGTTTCTAGTTTTTATTCAAACAAAACCGTTGTTGTTATGGATCTTTCTGTCTTTTCACTTTTGTCTTATGTTTAACATGATCCTGAAAAAGGCACTAAATTTGAGCAATATCTACAGTGATAGGACTGACGGCATCTCACCGTGTTAAGCGCTTGCTGCAGCATTGCAGCGTTCGCAGATAAGGCGCGTTTTGAAGACTACATAAGGCGCATTCTGAAGGCTACTCGCGAAGTGAACAAAGGAAGGACTGTGAGAGTGTTGTGGTTTAACTCACAGAGTAGGACTTGATGTTGGTGACGATGCTGATCCCAGAGTGAGGCCCCACCAACAGCATGGCTTCCGTCTTCTTGTCCTGCAACAACGCACACCCTTCAGTCACGCTAGCGGTCCTGGTCATGCTTGTCTCAGTACGTGAGTGTTGTGCGTGTGATCTTCATTGTTCTTAGCGAGATGTGAGTTTTCAGCCAAACTGATGTGCGTCCGTTCCGAGAAGAAAATAATAATGTTGGCTGATTTGAAAATTTCTGAACGAAGAGGTTTGTGATTCTTCTGCTAAATCGGACATAAACACCTGCGTGAGCAGGAACATTCTAGAGCCAAACGCTTGAGCTAACATCCCCCCACCCGCACTGAGCTGGTATACCAGCAATGTGACCATGAACATCCAGCAGCTCAACGTCTTGAGACAAAACACTTAATTACCACCCCCATCCCACAGCCCACGCTCTCTCTCTCTCTCTCTCTCTCTCTCTCTCTCTCTCTCTCTCTCTCTCTCTCTCTCTCTCCCCTCTCTGACAGGTTAGGTTTTTGACTGAACCTAACTACAATCCTTGTAAAATATTTTTTTCGAGTTCGAGTTCTCTCTCTCTCTCTCTCTCTCTCTCTCTCTCTCTCTCTCTCTCTCTCTCTCTCTCTCTCTCTCTCTCTCTTCTCTCAATCAGCACGTACCAGCAGTGTGACCATGAACACCCTGGAGCCAAACGTCTTGAGCTCGCCGACGATCTTCATGTAGTGCAGCTTGGCCTGCAGCGCCGTCAGCTGCTTCTGTCCGGGGGCTGCCAGACTCTGGTTCATCTTCAGGTACTGGCTCAGCATCCGCTTCAGGTCTTTGCCCTTCATTGACTCCAGCAGGCTCTTCGACACGAACTTGTCCAGCCCGCACTCCTTCCTGCACACGTACAGCAAACGTTACAGCAGATTCTGGGACACCGAATTCAGGGGCGGGATCAAACTCCCAGCACTGCTTTACGACATCCTTCTTTTGGAGGAAGGTGCCGGAAAGCGGTGCTCGGAGTGAGGGGCGGGATATCTCAGTTGCTACAGCGTCCGACTGAAAAGACAGGCGAAGTACTGACACAGGTTCGAGTCCCCGGTACGGCAAGGGATTTCTCTCCCAGAGGCAACTTTCAGTGGCCGTACAGCTCCCGTGTGCAATCGCATGCATACAACACTGAGGTTAGTTAAAAATCCCCAACACTGGCACCCATACCGGTGTTTGTACACGCAAAAACACTGAACACACTGATAGGAACTGGTATATAGCGCTGCTTTTCCAACTGATGTAGCCTTACCCAGGAAAAGCAACCCGACTTTCCAGCAATGGATCAATGAAGTTGTTCTTGTTTGTTTTTTATCAACTTGTCCTTCCCGCATTCCATGCTGTATAAACGCAGCAAACGACACAGCGGATTTTTTTGGGGGGACACAAATTTGCAACAAAAGTGTAAAAGTGAGACGGTGATACGAAAATATGTATCTTACATCCTGCATCAGAACAAAAAACAATAACAAAAACAACAACAACAACTGAACACAGTAACACGTGCATCGCTTCACTAGTCATAATGACAATCACAGTTACAGATTTTGACAACAAGCCTATCCTGAGTCTACCCCCAGGAGGATGCTATCCAGAGTCTATGCCTAACCATAATACCAGTTACAAATTCCCCCAACAAGCCGCCCCCACCGCCCCTCCCCCACCACCACCACCAGGTCGTCATTCAAAGCCTAACTGATCATAGCGTTAGTTCTACAGTGACAACAATCCAGTTCGCTCATGCTCTGAATTCAGTGGGTGACGATGGTCTGTATGCACTCTCCACTCACACGATGGCCTTGATGGAGATCTTGGCCGCCATGTTATTGCTCATGGCGTGCTGCTGGATCTGCAGGGCCGCCAGACGGAGCGCCGTGTCGTACTTCATCTCGGAGGCAAACCGCTCGTGCAACACGTCGTTACAGCACTGAAACATGCAGCAAAAACATGTCGTTACAGCACTGAAACACGCAACAAGAACTCTTAGTTACAGCACTGAAACACGCAGCAACAAAAGGTCGTTACAGCACTGAAACATGCAGCAACAAACAAAAGTCGTTACAGCACTGAAACACACAGCAACAAAAAGTCGTTACAGCACAGAAACACGCAGCAACAAACAAAAGTCGTTACAACACTGAAACACGCACCAACAAAAAGTCGTTACAGCACAGAAACACGCAGCAACAAACAAAAGTCGTTACAGCACTGAAACATGCAGCAACAAAAGGTCGTTACAGCACTGATACACGCAGCAACGAAAAAGTAGTTACAGCACTGAAACACACAACTCAAACACGTAGTTACAGCACTGAAACACACAATACACATACGTCGTTACAGCACTGAAACATACAATACATATACGTCGTTACAGCACTGAAACATACAATACACATATGTCGTCACAGCACTGAAACATACAATACACATACGTCGTTACAGCACTGAAGCACACAACAAAACCACGTCGTTATAGCACTGAAACACACAACAAGAACACGTCGCTACAGCCCTGAAACACACAGCACAAAATCACGTCATCACAACACTCAAACACGCAGGAAACCAAGTCGCTACGCCACTGGAACACAACCGCAACACATCGTTATAACACTGAAACATACAGCGGATAAACCCCGTCGTTACAGCATTGAAATACAGTACACACACACACAACAACAACAAAAACATAACAAAACACGTAGTTACAGCCATGAAACACACAACAAAAATAAACAACGTCGTTACAATAGTACCGAAACACACCATCAAAATCTGTCACCACTGAAAAACAGCAAAAACACCGCATTATACAAGTGACCGCTGAAACAGACCGCGCTATCGTTGACTGACAAGGCACCTGTAGGCAGGGGTATTCCAAAAGGTAGCCATGTACACACAGTGCTGTACAGGTGGACACTGAACTGACTGCGTTACCTGACAACTTACCTGCAGGTAGAAGTACTCGAAGGCAATGGGGTCTTCTTTCAGGAGGTCGTAGGCGTCCTTGGGCACGAAGGTCACGCGGAAGAGACAGCGGAAGTAGCGAGCGCCCTGCCTGGCGGCAATCTGAAAGGAGAGACACTGTACAGACACTGGTGTTCATATCAATGACCCCAAGACAGACACTAGTGTTCATACCCATGACCCCCAAGACAGACACTGTACAGACAGTGGTGTTCATACCCATGACCCTCAATACAGACACTGTACAGACACTGGTGTTCATACCCATGATCCTCAAGACAGACACTGTACAGACACTGGTGTTCATACCCTTGATCTTCAAGACACTGTACAGACACTGGTGTTCATAGCCAGGTCATGACATCAAGACAGACGATGTAAAGACACTGTCGGATATTGTTGTAAAGCAAAGTGTGATTACATCAGAATGTGGTGTTGTGTGTGTGTGTATATGTGTGTGTGTGTGCAGTGTAGTGTCTGTGGTGTGTGTGTGTGTGTGTGTGTGTGTGTGTGTGGTGTGGTTGTGTGTGTGTGTGTGTGTGTGGTGGTGTGTGGTGCTGTGGTGGTGTGTGGTGTGTGTGGTGTGTGTGTGTGTGGTGTGTGTGTGTGTGTGTGTGTGCGTGCGTGTGCATGAGTGTGTGTGAGTGAGTGTGAGTGCTATCGGTTCCAAACTGCCCACGTCCGTGTCTACAGAAGGGAGGAAACTCGATCACACTTAACCTTCTCGCTCACATGACATCACACCCGCGGCCCTCATCCATCACCAAAACACAAACAATTTCACTCCCCCCACCCCCCCCCCCCCTCCAATCCCTGTCTCCCCCTGACCCCTTCGCTGCCACCCTCCCTCCCCTGTCCCCCCCCCCCCTCAATGGCTCCGGTGGGCCGCTGGCCGCTGCACAATGAGATGGAAATGAGGGAAGCTTGGCCACCGCTAGATTTGATCAGCTTCCATCGGCCGGCCGCCCTTGGCGATTGTCCTGTCCAGCCCGATCTGTGGGACCTGCACCAGAGAATTTGTGTAGCGTCTGGCACCGTGGCCACCCTGCCTTTGTCCCTCTCCGTGGATGCTGAAAGCTCTGGTGGGGAGTCTTCTCGGATGGCATGATCTCATTCCATCTTTGGGGGACACAGGGGCAGAAGCGAACCGATGTCTCACGGGCACTCCGTGTCGAGAGATCGGTGTGTATGAGGAGAACAAAACCCCAGACCTTTAATTCAGTTTACACGACTGGGAGGGGGCAAAATGACTGCCGTAATCACCAAATGACTCCATGATGTTCACACAAGAGATAGTGGACGTGTGACTGAAAACAACAAAGAAATGATACACTCGAGAACAAACTAACACACTGCATACATAAACGCATGAAGTAATGGCGAAAGAACACAAGAGATAGTGGACGTGTGACTGAAAACAAGAAAGAAATGATACACTAGAGAACAAACAAACACGCTGCATACATAAACGCACGAAGTAATGGCGAAAGCGAGTTGCAATGACTGAATAAACTACACAATGGCCCCCTGAAGTGCCCTAAAGCTGAATTGCGCCGACCACACTTCGCAGCTCAGCATAATGTCGCGAAAGAAAACGCAGAAAACTCTGGCTTTTTGTTGCAGTTGTTGCTGTTGTTGTTTGTGTTTGTCTGTTTGCCTGTTTTCTTCATAGTCATGATGATAGTTCTGGACCAGTTCCTTCCAACAGCTTTAAGCCGGTTGACATAAATTAGCTCAAGAAGGTAAACAAACCAGCTGGAACCAGCCAACACCAGCGAAAAACTGAAATCTAACCAGGCACCGATGAAAAACATTGATTGGTATGGAGGGTCCCAAGCTCAAGAACACTATAGTAGTGCATTTTTCCGTCGGGCTTGCACAGAATTCTGCAGAAGGCGAGAGGGGCAGAATTTCAAGCTAGCTAAGCACTGGGCTGTGCTTAAAACATCACTGTCAGTGTGTAGCTATAGCGTCATCTTCAGTTGTACGCATAATTTTCAAGACAAAAACGCAAGTTCTAAAAGGTGTTTGCTGTAGGAAAGTTCTAGAAAGCGTTTGCTGTAGGCAAGTTCTGAAAAGTGTTTGCTGTAGGCAAGTTCTGAAAAGTGTTTGCTGTAGGCAAGTTCTAAAAGGTGTTTGCTGTAGGCAAGTTCTAGAAAGCGTTTGCTGTAGGCAAGTTCTGAAAAGTGTTTGCTGTAGGCAAGTTCTAGAAAGCGTTTGCTGTAGGCAAGTTCTGAAAAGTGTTTGCTGTAGGCAAGTTCTAAAAGTGTTTGCTGTAGGCAAGTTCTAAAAAGTGTTTGCTGTAGGCAAGTTCTAAAAAGTGTTTGCTGTAGGCAAGTTCTAAAAAGTGTTTGCTGTAGGCAAGTTCTAGAAAGCGTTTGCTGTAGGCAAGTTCTAAAAAATGTTTGCTGTAGGCAAGTTCTAAAAAGTGTTTGCGCCCTGTACACTCTTACCTCCGCCAGCGTCTCGTGTTCCTGCAGCAGGGTCATCTTGGCGGCCGTGCCCGTGTTGTTCTTCATGTTCTGCAGCACCAGGTTGAAGTGATGCACGCACCGGATGTTCAGCTTCTCCTGTAGCGAAACCACCACGTCCTGCCAACACACAAAGGGTTAACGGGTGACTGACTGACCGACCGACAGACTGACGTACAGCAAATGTTCACGCAACCGGCTAGCTTCGTCGACACCGAAAAGGTTAAACAAGTCAAATGTGAAGTAGGCAAGGGGAGGGTTAAAGCAGTCCTGACATGCGTCCTTAGCACAAGAAGGGCTCAGCAGCTGACACTGTTGGCACCGGAAGGGTTAACTGAACTGGCACGATGCATAGAAAGCAGAGCTTTGGCGTTCTGTTTTTCAGCACACAAACGGTTAATGTACACACACACACACACACACACACACACACACACACACACACACACACACACACACACACACGCACACGCACGTACGCAAGCACGCACGCACGCACGCATACTACTCTATTCAAATGAAGGTCTACAATTAAAGGGAAAAACCGACTAAACGTTTTTCTGCGCAGATATTATCTGCTCTAGCCCCTCTTGGTGGCGTTTTTGTCCACACTTAGTTCTATGGCACTGCAGATGAGCGGCGTTGACGCCACAGCTCAACAAGAACCAGCGCAAAACGATGGCTATGAGCCTTACGGCACTGTGTGGGTGATGCCAACGCTCTACAGGCTCCATGGCAATGCGGGGATGACGCCACAATTCTACAAGTTCTATGGCACCGGCGTGGCACTGCTGGAGTGCCGACACCATTCTACATGTTCTATGGCACCGCAAGAGTGCCGACACAATTCTACAAGTTCTATGGCACCACAAGAGTGCCGACACCATTCTACAAGTTCTATGGCGCCGCAGGAGTGCCCCACAATTCTACAAGTTCTATGGCACCGCAAGAGGGCCGCCACAATTCTACAAGTTCTGTGGCACCGCAAGAGGGCCGCCACAATTCTACAAGTTCTGTGGCACTGCAAGAGTGCCGACACCATTCTACAAGTTCTATGGCACCGCAAGAGTGCCGCCACAATTCTACAAGTTCTGTGCCACAATTCTACAAGTCCTGTGGCACTACGGAGGAGCGGGGTCAGCAAGGGAGACAACGGGAGAAGGGGTCATCAAGGGGGACCACTGAGGCAGAAGGCCACTGATAAAGATGCCGAGACAATCATTCGGTCAGATGAACACTAGCGCGCAGAGTTCAGTAATAAAATCGAAGCCGTCGCTTTTTGACAGGCAAATATACACGGCGAAGATAACTGAGGATAAAGTTAGTATTTCGCGTAGTGCTTCCGAGTTGAATTCGATGGGAAAGGGAGGGGATTAGGGGGAAGGGGATGGGAGCTTCAGTGGGAGGGGAGGGCGGGAAAGGGAAGGGGGAGGGGGGCGGGGGCGTTTTGAGATCCACAGAAGCACTGATTTCGGACGAAGCTCAAGAAATTTCCTATAAAAAATGATCCGATGATAAGGTTCAAACTGAACAGTTTCTAAGCGTCAGTCAAATTTAATACACACATCTTGCCATTACAAACCAATCACTACTCTCGTCCGTCATATTCGATTCCCCACACGGATAAAAAGACGGCAGAAAATGAAAGAAAGACGTCACCAGATGTGACTCCGTGCTAATCGAAGCAAATTCCAGGAGGCGTAAAGGACAGCGGTGCCAGTACTAATCAGTACCCTCCCCAACCCCCGGGCCCAGCAAGACATCACAGATTAATTCTGCACGTGACATTCGGCGGGGCCCCAGTCGTGAACCTCATCTCGCCCGAAATCCGAATTATTCAGAGCCGCTTCTGTGTACAAAGCGAACTGTGGGCACTGGCGCCAAACCATAACGCCAGCCTCGATCTCGGTTCAGATCGGTCTCGGTGCCGGCTGGTATTAATGCACTCAGGGAAGGTCAATGGTACACGCCTATCCTCGATTTGCACCGGATTCAGCAGTGCTCCATTTAAAGCAGCCCAAATCCAGTGTCCGCTCTTGTCCCCTTGTTCATCTCCTCCTCCTTCTGCTTGTCGGCGTTGTCTAGTCTCCTTGCTCCTCCTTCTTCTTCTCCTCTGATGTAGCTCATCGCGGCTGTGCGTTAAATATCGCTCTCTTCCTCCTTATGCACGAGTTTCGTGTTGCTGTTGGTGGTTGTTTTTTTTGTTTTGTTTTTTTCTTTCTCTTTTTTCTTTTCTTTTGTTGTTGTTGTTGTTTTAGCTGTTGTTGTTTTTTAGTTTGCTTTTTTATTTTTTATTCGTTAAACAAGGCAGGCAGGCCGACAGACAACAAGGCAGGCCGACAGACAACATGGCAGGCAGGCCGACAGACAACAAGGCAGGCCGACAGACAACAAGCCGACAGACAACAAGGCAGACAGGCCGACAGACAACAAGGCAGGCAGGCCGACAGACAACAAGCCGACAGACACCAAGGCAGGTAGGCCAACAGACAACAAGGCAGGCCGACAGACAACAAGCCGACAGACAACAAGGCAAGTCCGACAGACAACAAGGCAAGTATACAGACAACAAGGTAGACCGACAGACAACAAGGCAGGCCGACAGACAACAAGGCAAGTATACAGACAACAAGGTAGACCGACAGACAACAAGGCAGGCCGACAGACAACAAGGCAAGTATACAGACAACAAGGTAGACCGACAGACAACAAGGCAGGCGGGCGGGCGGTGGAGCAGACAGACTGCAATAATCGGCCGCTTCCCACAACGTCTTTGGCCGTATCGATCGGAGCCAGGGCCAGTGGAAGAGCGAGCTCTGTATGCTGACAAACATGTCCCTCACAGCCGACAGAAATTGCGGCTTGGTCCCCCACCTCTGACAAAAGGCACAGTGCCGAGTCATGGCACCCCTCACTGGAACTCCATACTTAAGTCCTCCACAGCTGTCGCTCTCGGACGTTTAACGCTCCTCTGCACGGCCAAGCGGCGCTCGATAGCAGAGCTGTCGATACCTAGGCACTGCGCATAAACGCCTGCTGCTTTTTCGTGCTGAGCAAAGAAAATGAGGGCGGGGTAACGAGGTAGGGGCGTGGATGTTGACGGCTGTTTTCTCTCTGTTGGAGTTTTCCTACAGTTCTGACCCTTTTTCTCAAGCTCACACTCTTTCACACAAACAGCACTGTTGACTCGAGTGAAAATCACTGTTAGGCAAAATGTCTGATCCGGTTGGAAAGTTTTTAAAAGCTTCTGAAAACTACGGAATATGAACATGGTGCACAAGAATGGCCAAGACTTGCCATGTGAACTGACAATTTCCTTGTCGAACTTTCTGCTCGTTTTTGTGTACGCCAACCAATTTTATCTTGGTGCTCTCTGGCAATCAGATCTCTTTCACTATTAAAAAACGGGAGGTTAAAGTCGTTCATTCCTACACTCTCCTCCACCGTCCCCTCTCTTCCTCAATCCTCCAACCCCTCTCTCTGTCGCTCTCTCAGTCGCTGAGCAAAATGCAAAGAAAGTAGTGCACACGGAAGGCGATGTCCCACACTCCGAGCATCGCTTTCCGGCACCTTCCTCCAAACTCTGCCAGATTTAGTTATGCCACTGAAGGGGCACTCTTTATCTCCGCCCTGTCCAGCGACGCGGTCAGCGCCCTCCGAAAGGTTCGGGTACTAATATGACTGTAGAAGCAACCTAACGCCAAAGCACGCACGTAAACATGAGACGCATCCACCCCGGGTAAAAAAAGAAAAAAAAGAGGTCCGTCTCGATTCAAACGATTGTGGTTTTATTCTGTGCTGGTGTAAACTTTGTTGGCGGCTATAAATGACACGCCTTGTTTTATTTGAGTTGTTTGTAACAAACTTACTACTGTTTGAGCACCAACAACAACAAAACTGCTCGTTAGCTGACAGTTTTCTGGACCCTATGGCGTAACTAAATACGGCAGTGGTTGAAGGAAGGATGTCGTAAACCAGTGCCTGGAGTTTGGCAATGTCCCTGTCGTGTCTTCAACAATAGTATTCATCTCAGTAGTCTAACCATGCACATATAGTTATCTCAACAACCTAACAGTGGACAATCTATTCACGTAAACAATAAGGAGACAAATACCCCGACATCAGAAGCACGAGGGGCGGATCAGACTGGCTCTGAAGGGTTGAAGTACAATTGTCAAGTATGTGATAGCAATGGCGATGGTGACAGCAATTGCGGTGGTGATAGCAACGATAGCAATGGCGGGATACCAATGGCGGTGGTGATAGCAATGGCGGTGGTGATAGCAACGATAGCAATGGCGGTGGTGATAGTAATGGCGGTGGTGACAGGTGGTGAAAGCAATGGCGGGACCGGGAGAGTGAAGCAGGGCAAACTGAGCCAAAGACTACAGAAGAACAACACAGGGATGCTAGCCAAAGACTACAGAAGAACAGCACAGGGATGCTAGCCAAAGACTACAGAAGAACAGTTATACAGGAATGCTAGCCAAAGACTACAGAAGAACAACACAAGGATGCTAGCCAAAGACTACAGACGAACAACGCAGCGATGCTAGCCAAAGACTACAGAAGAACAACACAGGAATGCTAGCCAAAGATTGCAGAAGAACAACACAGGGATGCTAGCCAAAGACTACAGAAGAACAATTATACTGGGATGCTAGCCAAAGACTGCAGAAGAAGAACACAGGGATGGTAGCCAAAGGCTGCAGAAGAACAATACAGGGATGCTAGCCAAAAACTACAGAAGAACAACACAGGGACGCTAACCAAACTGTTCAAACAGCCACGGTAGGAAAACCGCGAACGGAAATACAGAACCTTCGAGCATAATTGTGAAAAACAACTAAACAAAACAGAGAACAGAAAAATAACAAGATTCCCCCTGGCACACTGGAGAAAGGGCGCTTTGTGGTCCATTTTCTGGAAGGTTCTAAGGCCATTCAATTTCGCAAACAGACGTTTTTTGTATGAAAATTACAATTGATCTTTCGTGGCATCAGCCAACGGATCTGATATTCCCTCTTGATCCGTTTCCGTAATGACCACACCAAAAAAATAACATGACAGAAGGAAATGGAGGAAAGCCATATTTCGTTAGAGGGAGGATTTTC
This sequence comes from Alviniconcha marisindica, assembly GCA_018857735.1. Taxonomy (NCBI): domain Eukaryota; kingdom Metazoa; phylum Mollusca; class Gastropoda; family Provannidae; genus Alviniconcha; species Alviniconcha marisindica. Next base: position 568,796 of record JABMCL010002848.1, on the reverse strand, counting down.
CTTTGCATGTAATTGAATGCTTTGCAGAGAAACAGATCTCGCTGCATCTACGGGATAGGAATCAGCCACTGACTTTGATGCACTCAGAAACGACCAGCGCCAGGATTAAACCCACTACCCCCGAGGCCCCTTGGCGTGATTGAGAGCTTCACGCTGCACGTGCAGGAATGTGAAAATGGACCGAGTTAGTCTTGTTGACATGTCATACCCGCTCGACACTTGTTTTGCGGTATCAATACACAGATAACTTGTTTTTCCTTCTTTTCTTTTTTTTCTCTGTCGTTTCTGTCATCTTCTTGTGTTCTGTTTATATTGTTCGGCGCTTTGAGCCACATGCTAGATGAATTATAAATTCCCTCCATTATTATTAATGGTTTTGTTGTTGTTGCCGTTGTTGTTATTAAAGAACTCTCTGCTGGTTCCTTGAGCGGGAAATGCATTCAGTTTTGCCGACAGTTTGCAGACGCGTTTTGCAGGATATGTCCTATTCAAAACCGTTCTTGCTTCTTCGCCTTCCCTCCCCCACCCCCTCTTCTTTAAAAAGAAATCCTTTTGTGTGCACTGGGAGTTTCGGCGCAAGGATACGCACCAATGGTTGACACTGTTGGAGCAGGCATGCCAGCAACAAGGGCCGTTGGGGCCTGTTGGCAAAGTCACTTTCACACGACGCCAGCAGCAAACATTCCCCAGTGTACTGTCCGTTTGCCTTACTGTTGGAAACGCTCTCGTTGGCCCGGAACAGTCTGAATTTGTACAATCGAGAGGGGGCATAACTGGCCGTTAACTCCTGTCACGTCTATAATCTATTTGTTCTTGTAGCCATTATTTCCGTACTGTATATGGAAGTACATTGTATCCTGTAGGGAAACACGAAATGCTGCATTTGTCCGAAGAGCGGTGTCCAACAAAGCTGACCAGAAAACGACAGGACAGCGCGGACATGACCAGAAGCTTGCAGCGCACTATCCCTGTTGGCCGTGGATGTCTGTGTCACAAGACCGGAGAGTGTAGGTGCACATGCGGAACTGACTGCTGCTGGCAACAGCCATACTAACGGCTAGAGCAGCCAGAAGGATGTGCGAGTGTGTGGAAGGACTTAGACCCCAGACGTCAAAGACGCAGCTCCTAATAGTTCTACCGTACTTTCACTTCTCGTCATTTATTTTCTGCGACCAGGTTTCGACATTTTGAACCTGCCTGCTTTTCAGAATATATTGATACATTTTGGCGAACACAGAAATCCCTCCAGAGATGACTAGCCGACAGAAAATGAAAAATGCAATTACTACTTAATAAACCAAACAAACAAGCAAACAAACAACAACAAAATAGCAACAGCAACAAACAAACACAAAACAAACAAAACCAGCAAATAACTGACCAGTGATATATGCCAGGCTATCTACACATCCACCACCATCAAGAACTATTGAAAATGTCACCAGCTGACCTTAATGGTGACCAGCAAGAGAGGCTTAGGCTGTCCTGCTAATGTGCTGACCATCTCCAACTGCATTGGTCCCTTTCCGTTGGCTATCCACATGTGGCGTTGCTGGGTGTGTATTGGGGGGGGGGGGGGGCGGGGGTTATGGGGGGGGGGGCGGGGAACTGAGAACTGAGGAGGTTCATGGGGGAGGCGGGGCTGTGGCGGTAAACTAATTATAACCACAAACACAGAAAGAACTGTTTCTGAGGGGCAGAGCGCAGTAGAAAAGTCTCACAACACTCTGTCCACCACTGTCAGACCTGCCACCGAGACGCACAGTGCTGTAGAGAGGTCTCACAACTCTGTCCACCACTGTCAGACCTGCCACCGAGAGGCACAGTGCTGTAGAGAGGTCTCACAACTCTGTCCACCACTGTCAGACCTGCCACCGAGAGGCACAGTGCTGTAGAGAGGTTTCACAACACTGTCCACCACTGTCAGAACGCGATTTTCAGAGCCGCACTGAACTCTGCACAACAGCCTCGGGGAAACGCAGCTCAGTTCAGACAAACCTTCCCCCAGGACCTCATGCATCCTCCAGGTCCTGCGTCACACAAACCCCAACACCCCCACTCCCCCCCCCCCCCCCCCCCCCCCCCCCCCGCCTCCGTAACCCCTTCGCCCTTTTGGGTCGGGGTCCTGCAATGACCGAGTGCATACCAGCCTCCTAGACGTAGCTACAACGAGGTCTCAGACCCCGAAATATATTCTACAGCCTGAAGGAAGGGAGAAAGAGACTAATGACGCTGGGCTCCCTCCACTGCTCTCCTCGTTCCTCCGCTGCCCACACACACCGCCCCACGCATGCAGCCCCGGAGACCTTCACGATGTGCTGCAAGACACCCTTCCCTAATGCCCTCTCTATCACGCCATGCTTGTCTCGGTTCTGCGGAACGGAGTACTAAGTGCAGGCGAGCATGAGGGAACTATGGCCACAAATTGCCTTTGTTAAAAGCTGCAGCTCATTTGAAAGCGGTTAGACTCGGGGGCCGTTGGGTCAGGCGGTCACGACAGGGGCTGGAACGCTAGCTGATTACTTGCGTAGCCCTGACGCTGCCAACTATCGGTGTGACGCAGCCAAGCCGTAACAAAAAAAAAAAGGTTCCTGAATAGGCCACTCTCGTCAGAGTTCCCGAACCGGCCCCAGGCACAGCAATCTTGATAATTATTCCCACACCGGGAAACCAAAGAAAGCAACCCAGTCGTTTCTTGGAACCCTGTTTCAGGACAACGCATCATCAGACAGGACTATGTACCACTAAAGAGCACACTGCATCACGAAAGAGGACAACGCACCACCAAACAGCTCACTGCACCATCAGAGAGCAATGCACCACCAAACAGGACACTGCACCAAGAAAGAGGACAAAGCACCACCAAACAGGACATTGCACCATCAGAGAGAACAACGCACCACCAAACAGGACACTGCACCAAGAAAGAGGACAAAGCACCACCAAGCAGGACAATGCACCATCAGTGAGGACAACGCACCATCAAACAGGACAATGCACCATCAGAGAGGACAATGCACCATCAGAGAGGACAAGCACCATAAAAGAAGACAACGCGCCACCAAACAGGACACTGCGCCATCACAGAGGACGGCGCAGCACCAGAGGGTACAGCGCATGACGTGACCCAATATACCTACACCTCACTGCATTACGCGATGACCGCTTGGTTCGGATAGTTGGTCGGTTGACTGATTGACGGACTGTCTGACTGACCATGACGCCCACTCACCAGTATCAGTTTGTTCCCTTCGGCAAGCTTTTCTGGATTCGTGTTATGATTGAATTCCTAGCAAGTTTTAACAAGTTTTTATTTCGCTGTATGTGTAGCCACCAGAACATTACTCGGTGGTTTCAGTGTGTGTGTTGTGGGGGCGGGGGGGGGGGGGGGGGGGGGGGGGGGGGGCGTGCGTAGGTAATTGCAAATGAATGGATGATCAAAAACAGAAGCGAACCTGAACCGGCATGGAACGTCTCCTTCCTCCAATAAGTTCAATTCCACAGCTGAACAATGGTAACTGAACTTAACCGGCACTCCGGATTACTTCAACTTCGGATAGGTTTAAGCAGTGCTGGTGTTCCGAGGCACTTCCCAAATACCAGACTCGGACTGTACTTACATATAGTGAAGTCTAAGAAAGAAGATGCCAATCAAGCAAGCAATGCAAAGGTGATAGCTGCAAAGACGTCATTCTTTCACGTTTGGGTCCGGGCGTCCGCTCTCGCTGCCACCTCCATGAAGGAGTTCATTTAAGAGCTCATCATTCTGAATTCAATTCACTGCGAGATGTCTATGCCAAGGGCTTCGTTGAAACGTCTCTTCCACTTCTTCGACATGCGTCCCTGCTTGGCGTAATTGCAGAATCACGAACGTGCATTTCATTAGTGCCAGAGCCCCTCCCAAAGGGATCCACGTAAGTGAGGGTTTTGCTCTTCTTCGGCTTTTTCTTTTCCCTTCCTTTTCTTGCTTGGAGTTTGGAGAAGTTCCGTCGAAACGAATTCGGCTCTGACCTGTGTTTTTAACGGCTCTTTCAGCACCAGAAGTTCAGTCGCCTGCGAGGCCATTGCTCCCTTTTTACTGTGTGTTGAACAACTGAATGGCTTGGTGTCCATCAATTTGTCGACAACAGGAAGTCAGACAGCGGCCCCGTGGTGAGCACAGCCGTAGAAGGGACGCGGCTGCGTGGCTTAATTAATCAGCGTCAGATTCAGCGGCTAAGAAGATGGCGTTTCACATTCCGCCGTTTCAGGTTTGGGTCCCACTAATCCCTACGCCTATGGGTTATTCCGACTGAAGCTGGGGGGGGGGGGGGGTAGAGACACGGGGGGCGATCTGGTCTTGTCGTCTCTCATCTTCAGTCATGCTCGCGCGATTTATGGAGATCACCTTTGCCTTCAGCAATCGGTAGGGGAAGGGTGACACCACGGCCTTCCAAGCGAAGATGCAAGTTGTCGCGGAAACCGGCAATATGTGCAAATATTTTGACAATATATATGCAGCCTTCATAGGGTTGTTCCATCAATATGTATGGTTCAGAGGTACCATTTTGCTTTCATTTTGAGCTGCTTGCGGAGTAGCCACGGTGCTTCGCTCTCTACAGATGGAGAGCAGAAAAAGCTAGGCTCCTGAAATAACATGCGCGATAGATTCAGGCGACCTCATCCTTGTGCACTTTCGGTCCAAGGCAGTGCTCTTGCGGAGACAATCTGGTGTCCAGCAAGTTGAAGGAACCGCTTTTGATTCCCTGTGCAGGGGCCTAGCCGGTTTTGTCTTGAGTCCATCGCAACCCAAGCAAAACAAACAGCAAGCACGCCTCGCCAGCTGACACGGGCTTACTCTGAGGATCAGCATCAGCAGCGTGCTCCCACGGAGAATAAACAGGCTATATGGTAATACTTCTACCCAGGGAACAGCATCGGTACTCCCGCCACCCCCACTCCCGACTCAACGAACACAGCACATGCACCGGACAATACACAGCGCCCTAAGAGCCAAATCCACCGCCGCCCCCCGAACCCTCTCCATCAGAGATTACAAAGCACATTTGTACCATCTCTACGCTGGGGACCACTCGAGTAGATCCCCCTCCTACCCACATCCCCCCACCCCATTTGTACCATCTCTACTCTGGGGACCACTCGAGTAGATCCCCCTCCTACCCACATCCCCCCACCGCCATGCTCCGCCCTCCGAACCCCATACCAAGAAACATCTCTACCCCGAGGACAACTGAATCCAAAGACCCAGAAGACTAGTACACCCAGCAAAAGCGCCCCCTAGGGAATGGAAACCTGAACAACATCTACCCCCTCCTCCCTGGAGACAGTGTAACAGTATCGTACAACACCCCACCTGACCTTTCGGGCCATGAGCTGAAAGTGCCAGGGACTAAAAGACACTGACGTGGAAGCGGTTATGCGGACAAGGGAGGCAATCGATACACCGTGCAGTTACTTCCCGCTGCCTGCTCTCTCAGTCCGCTCACTGCAGCCAGTCTCTTTCTCCCAGCTACCGTGACGAACCTTCACGCTGGCTCTTTACCAGTCAAGGCGTGTGTCAGTAAACATGCTGCTTAACGTCCACAGAAACCATAAGGCTTATTAGGGACGGGGAGAAGGTGGAGGAAGGGGGGGGTGGGGGTGGAGGTGGGGGAAGAGGGAGGGAGATTATATACCTATCGCTACACTGTCACCACCAGAATGACTCCTGTATTAAGATGGGCAGCGATGAGAGCCATTTTAATGTTTCATAATTGTGAGGGACAAAGTCACAAGACAGTGTCCACAACAAACAACTTTCGAAGAGAAAGGAGAGCCGAAGCGGATTCGAACCGAGGTCCCTCTGCTTACCAGCCTAACGCCTTACCGCTACGCCAAACCGGCTCACAGGCGTGTGTCCAGCGTATGCAGGCAGGTACAGCCTATGCTGGGCTCAGCCTGTCCACCACGGGGCGTGGGCGACGGAAGGTAGAGCACGTGATGCACTGTCCTGGGAATGTCCTCTGAACTTTGTTTGGTCAACGAATACTTTTCGTGACTTTGGCAGTCATGTATGTATCTGAGCCTTAACACCGAACCTCTGGTCCATTTATGATTATCCGTGATGAGATCGCATACACACGTGGACTTGCATAATTACGCGTGCATGAAATGTTAATGCGTACGTGCGTGTGAAGACATGGAACCAATGCTCTAACCAGTGGATACTTCTTAACACTCCCCCCTCCGTTCCAGTCACAAGGACAGAAAGAGGCGCGGACACACACACACACACACACACACACACACACACACACACACACACACACACACACACACACACGCACACACACTTACGCACACACACACACACACACACACACACACACACACACACACACACACACAACACACACACACACACAAAGCCAAAAGAAGCAGTGAAAGGCAGCACGAGACAGCTGGTTACCTTGACGGTGGTCTTGTTGTCGTACTTGAACGACTTAGTTTGTCCATTCTCCAGGAACACTTTGAGCACGTTGGGCATGAAGGGCACATAACTCTCCACGGGGGACGGCTGCAAGGGACATAAACAACATCATTACTGGACAGTTATTACTCGTGCTCAGCTTGCTACGGTGTTCGTCAACGTGAATGTCTTCCTTACTGCAACTGATAAATGACCATAACGAGACGGGCGATTCAAGCTGGTATCAGAGTCTTTGGATTACAAATCAATTCCATTTCAAAAAGAAGGAAATAAACTCATTTAACAAAATGTTCAATCAAACCGGAAACATTAGATGACGAGAGAACTATTTATACAAGGTCACATGAACATAACGTAAGGTTTAACACCAACATGTTTCCATTAGCCTTGAAATAGCAATAAGGATAAAAATGCATTCTCTCCCCTCCCCCCCTCTCTCTCTCTCTCTCTCTGATAAACATATTTTTGCCCCCATTCTCGCTTCATTCCATCTGTGTGTGTGTGTGTGTGTGTGTGTGTGTGTGTGTGTGTGTGTGTGTGTGTGTGTGTGTGTGTGCGTGTGTGTGTGTGTGTGTGTGCATGCGTGCGTGCGTGCGTGCGTGTTTGTGTGTGTGTGTGTGTGTGTGTGTGTGTGTGTGTGTGAGAGAGAGAGAGAGAGAGAGAGAGAGAGAGAGAACTCGAACTTGAACTCGAACACCAAAACTTTATTTTACAAGGATTGTAGTTTAGGTTCAGTCAAAAACCTGTCTAACAACTAGTCCTTGCTAAGCTACTCATAAATAGATATCAAATTACAGGCATTACTTATATACATAATATAGGCATGAGAGAGAGAGAGAGAGAGAGAGAGAGAGAGAGAGAGAGAGAGAGAGAGAGAGAGAGAGAGAGAGCTTTGAGCGAGGAATACAATATTATGTTTCTATATGATTTTTGATACTTAAGGAAAAGCACTGTCGTTATTCTTGTAAAGCGCGGTACAGTTCATGTACCCTTCTTCTGAATTCACTTCTCCCTTCATTGGGAGCTTCTTAGGTATGTAAGCCGAGAGTACTCTCCCATGCTAACGGAGTCTACCACCTAAACGGTGGTTTTCTTTGGTTGCTATAGGGCTGATATCCTATCACCATACGAAGGCAGTATTCACGACTCCAAACTAAGGCATCACTCATGACTTTCACTAAGGCGCCACTGACATCTTCATACTAAGACAACATTTAAGACTCATGCTAAGGCAACATTTACAACTCAATACTAAAACAACGTTCACAACTTCATGCTAAGGCAACATTTACGACTTCATGCCAAGAGTTCAACACTGACGACTTCATGCTATGGCAACATTTACGACTCAATACTAAAACAACGTTCACAACTTCATGCTAAGGCAACATTTGCGACTTCATACCAAGAGTTCAACATTAACGACTTCATGATAAGGAAAAATTTACGACTCAATACTAAAACAACGTTCACGATTTCATGCTAAGGCAATATTGACGACTTCATGCTAAGGCAACATTCACGGCAACATACTACAACAACACTGACGACTTCATGCTAAGACAACATTTACGATTTCCTGCTAAGACAACAGACAACTTCATGCCAAGGCAATGTTCATGACTTCATGCCAGGGTAACATTCACGGCTACATACTAAGACAACATTTACGACTTCATGCTAAGACAACATGCACGACTTCATGCCAACATTCACGACTTCATGCCAGGGTAACATTCACGACTACATACTAAGACAACATTTACGACTTCATGCTAAGACAACATGCACGACTTCATGCCAACATTCACGACTTCATGCCAAGGTAACATTCATGACTTCAAGCCAGGCAACATTTACGGCTACATACCAAGACAACATTCACAACTTCATGCCAAGGCAACATTGATGACTTCACGACTCCATGCATGCCAATCGTAATTACAACATGTGACACCACATATGACCCCAAGTGTGAACCCTGGGTGAAAACAGTAAGGTGCCATCTGCTAAGAATCCGAAGCTATCGAGAGTTCACCCTTTTAAAGTCTGGAGTAGGTCAGGGTATTTTGCGTATGCTTTGCCAACTGCCAAGAATTATGCATTTCTGACTTCTGCCTATTCCGGTTCACCCAGCTTCAGTCTTCGCCCATCCTCTTCAACACAGTGACGTGCCATGAATCGCCAGTAAAAGTACAACATCTGAACTGATTATCTCTACACAGGTGAAAAAAGACATCATAGTCTGCAGAATAATGTACATGAAATGATGCTACTAGGAACATGGCGAATTTCTTTGTTTACATTTTTGTTTTCTGAAGTCATGTGCGACGTTTTCATCTCTAGTTCTACCTTGGCATAACTTATGCAGCTGACTAGGCGTTAAAGCTCAATTAAGTAAAAACTAATCAGCACATATCGCTCAATAACGTTTGTAACAACAGAGTCGGCAACCCGGAGCCCGTCGCTCTTCCAAATGCATCTTCACTGAGACGAGGCAGGAACCAGCTGTTACAGGAACTGATTACCAACTAACGGCCAAAGCTGCCAATTTCCAATTCCGTTTGTCACGGCATCTGGGAGATATCTGTTTCCAAAAATAAACCACCGTGTTATTTCTTTCCTTCGTTCCCCTTGCCTGGCTGCAGCTGTTTTTGTTGTTGTTGCTGCTGCTGCTGCTGTGTCCATGATATTTTGCTGCCGTTGCTCGGAAGAATGGTCTAAAAAATAATAATTAATATACTGCTCTGCATATCCATTCGCCACAGAAGTACAGTTTCAAGAACTGAGGAGGCTGGCGGGAGGAGGGAGGGGGTGGGGGCGGAGCTTTTCAACTCTCGACCTTCGTTCAAAAGGGTTGGCTTGTTCAGGTCAAAACGAGGCTTAGTTCAGGTCAAAACAAGGCTTAGTTCAGGTCATGGCGATGCTTAGTTCAGGTCAAACCGAGGCTTACTTCAAGTCAAAACGAGGTTTTGTTCGGGTCAGAACGAGGCTTTGCTAAGCTGTCACAGCAGCGACCAAGAGCGACAAGGTGAGACCAGCTGCAGGCCGCAGGCTGCTCTGCGTCAGAGAGAGCGACAGGCAGGGCGGGGGCGGCACCAACGCGCGTTAACATGTAATATGTCAGCTTAGTGATGAGACGGGGAGGAGACTGACCCACGGTCAATTGCTTTGCCCCTGGGTCTCTGCTCGGAGCCTGGCGCCGGTCAGCTCTCAGCTAGTGGGCGGTCCTTAACCAATCGTAGGGCGGGGAGATGGGGAAGGGGGCCGGACGCTGTGCCAGACATTAAAATGCAGACTCTCAAACGCTAAGCCGCCGCTTAGATTATCCGTGCAGCCAGAGAAACGGCGTAGTCGATGTCGGCAACAGACCGGCTGACACTGGAGAGGGACAGAAGGGAGACAGAGACAGAACTGACAATGCTGGCTTGAAGAGGGACAGACAGGGAGACAGAGACATAACTGACAGTGTTGGATTGGAGAGGGACAGAAGGGAGACAGAGACAGAACTGACAATGCTGGCTTGAAGAGGGACAGACAGGGAGACAGAGACATAACTGACAGTGTTGGATTGGAGAGGGACAGAAGGGAGACAGAGACAGAACTGACAATGTTGGCTTGGAGAGGGACAGACAGGGAGACAGAGACATAACTGACAGTGTTGGATTGGAGAGGGACAGAAGGGAGACAAAGACTGAACTGACAGTGTTGGATTGGAGAGTGTCAGACCAGAAGACTACGACAGACAGGCACAAGGGGGCAAATGAATACTAAGGCAGAAACATAAACACATGGGAATGATGATAATAAAACATGCATTCATATGGTGCAAAGTCTTGTCTTGCACATAACAGAGAGGGGTTTGAGGCGGTTTGGATCTGATTCCAAAAAGGAAGGACGTTAATTCCCGCACAGATAATCAGCATGCAATTTGCGTGTATCTTGAATGATACGATTACAAAACAGGGCTCTCAATGCGCGTCCTGTCCCGAGGTCACACACACATGGCTGCAACCACTACCACTACCTTATTGCCAAACCAGCCGTAACCACTACCACTACCTTATTGCCAAACCAGCTGCAACCACTACCGCTACCTTATTGCCAAACCAGCTGCAACCACTACCGCTACCTTATTGCCAAACCAGCTGCAACCACTACCGCTACCTTATTGCCAAACCAGCTGCAACCACTACCACTACCTTATTGCCAAACCAGCTGCAACCACTACCGCTACCTTATTGCCAAACCAGATGCAACCACTACCGCTATCTTATTGCCAAACTAGTCACGCTTCCGTGCAAAGGCGAAGACGCTGAGGCTTTGCAGTCTTTCGGATGCTTGTGGTAAGGACAGAAATGGCCACGCAAGGTGAGGCACTGGGTTCTGGGTTCTTTCCGTCTCTGACGACAAAGAGGCGAAGTTCGCGGTGAACGTGCACTTCTCTGGAGGCGGGGGTGGCTCAGTGGTAGAGCACCGAGCATCCGTGTGGACATGTCCATGGCTATAACAACCCTCAGCTTCATACGCCTCGCCAATCCTCTTCTCACTTAGAAACTGAACTTAAAGCCGACGTGAATGTGCACGCTATTTGCAACATCAATGACGATGTCGACGACGACAAAGCAGCAGCAGCAGCAGAGGAAGAAAGACAAGAACAAGAGTTAGTCGGTTCTTGGGTTTAAACGTCCCATCAACCACAAAGGGCAGCCTCAGGACAAGCAGGAACAGGAAGAACAGAGGTCAGTTGGATAAGAACGAGGTTTTCACGTCCTGAAAACCGCCCATAGTCACCTGTACCTCAGGACAACCAAACACCCAGTAAGC
>JABMCL010002848.1:522500-547500 GCA_018857735.1 Alviniconcha marisindica | reverse complement strand
GAATCGACCGACAGAATTAAGCCTGGGGATGAGATAAAGGTTTCAACTTCTCTAGCTCTCTGTCATTGCTGGAACAGCACCCCCTCCCTCCCCAGCCTGTCATTGCTGGAACACCCCCCCCCCCCTCCCCAGCCTGGAACTGCCCCCCCCCCCCCCCCCTGTTCCAGCAATGACAGGCTGGGGAGGGGGGCTGTTCCAGCAATGACAGGCTGGGGAGGAGGGGCTGTTCCAGCAATGACAGGCTGGGGAGGAGGGGCTGTTCCAGCAATGACAGGCTGGGGAGGAGGGGCTGTTCCAGCAATGACAGGCTGGGGAGGAGGGGCTGTTCCAGCAATGACAGGCTGGGGAGGAGGGGCTGTTCCAGCAATGACAGGCTGGGGAGGAGGGGCTGTTCCAGCAATGACAGGCTGAGGAGGAGAGGTGGCGCTGGCACACAAACAACAGTGCTAGACACGGCAGGCACAGAGCAGTGCTGTGCAATGCGGGGGGAGGTGGGGGGTGGGGGGTGGCAGTGGTATTCTGTCCACAACCAGGGCCCATTTCCATCCTGCAATGGCCTTAAGCAAATATTTGTCCATCGCGATGACAACTGCATGCCTCTGTAATAACATACTAGACTAACAAAATAAAAGAGAAGGGGGAGATAAAGAGAGGGGGAGAGAAAGAGAGAAACTCAGAGACAGAGAGAGAGGGAGAGAAAGGGAGAGAGAGAGAGAGCGGGGGGGGGGGGGGTGAGACTCGGACTCAGAAAGAGAAAGAGGGTAGGGTGGGGGATGGGGAGCGGGAGAATTAAATGAAAACATGGCAATCGGCTTTGATTTAACCGGCAGTGGACACTCTCAAACAAACACACACACACACACACACACACACACACACACACACACACACACACGAGGCTCTCTCTCTCTCTCTCTCTCTCTCTCTCTCTCTCTCTCTCTCTCTCTCTCTCTCTCTGTCCAGGTCGCATCAGTGTTAAATCACCAGCCACACACAGTGCCGGTTAGAGCAAACGACAGGAAGACTCACATTGGTGATGCTGGCACCGTTGACCATGACGGCGTCAGCGAAGCGAACCCTGGACGGGTTGTTCTTCAACTTGGCCTTCTTCGCCGCCGTCAGCAGGGCAGACTTCCGGCTCGACTGCAACCAGTCACAGACCATCTCAACACCATGACTCAGGCCCGTGATCATATACACTGAGCGATAATATTAGCAACAATAACAGCATCAGAACAATCAAACGCTTTTATTTTATTTTAAATCAACCAAAAACAAAAGGAAAACACACACACACACACACACACACACACACACACACACACACACACACACACACACACACACACACAAAACGCACGATATTTTCTTCTTCTAATTATCATTATAAATCGGTTTATATTGTGCTGTTCTCCTTTCTCGAGCAAAATCACTGCGCTTCACACGTTTTAGTGCATGCAGGGTTATTTTAGTGTTTCCATAATCTACTGAACTCTGACAAGGACTACGGGATCTTTACCGTGCATATGTGATCATTTTGTATCTGCATACACATGGGGCAATTATATTTATAAATGGACAATAAAAAACGTGTGCACATTTCGGCGTAATCCTCTTTTCTTTCAAAGCGACAAAACGAAAGTTAAACGATGATAAACGAAACTGTTATATTCTTCCAGTTACGGTTCTGGAGTGTCTGGGAGAATGCTGGCATGACAGTGACGTGAAAATATTATTTTCATTGATCGATCTCTTTGTATCGTTGCAAAACGGGCTTGCCCGAAAACTCTCCAGAACCGTATTGGATCAAAACATTTGTATTGTCCCACTAAAATTATCGTTCTTTTTACCCGCCTGTGTGTTTGGGTCCTGTTTTAAAAAGCTAGCACTCTATCTACCTTAGTTCAGATTTTTTTGATTTTTTTAAATCGAGGATGGGCAGTAGGACCCTCGGGGAGAGATCCTTTTAATACATCGGACCTGAGATCTGGAACTCTCTTCCTCTGTCAGTCATTCTTTTTCACTCTCATCTTCTGAGTCAAAACTGAGCCAGAAGACTAAATGATTCACTCAGGAAAAGATAGCCAGAAGAGTGTGTGTGGCTGACTCATAATAATAATATATCAATAGATTATTTATTGCGCCCCATCTCAATGGAGAAGAAGATGACCAGAGGGCTGGCTGATTGACATTGAACTGAAGACTGGATCACCGACTCAATGAGAAGACGGATAGAAGTCTGGGTCACAGACTTTAGGAGATGATGGACAGAAAACGCGGAGAGGATGTGAAACCTCTTCGAGTCAGTCATCCAATCTGATTTGCAAATTGTCCAGCTTTGCTTTTATTCTGTGCATGCTGGACTCCCCTGCAATAAATTCGGGCTCAATTTCCGAACACAGCGAGCAGCAGAGAGCACTATCGACCACAGCTTACGCCGTCTGTGTTTATTGGATGTGGTAAAAAACAGCGATTTCTCTTCAAGTTAGCTGGACACTGCAGCCAGGAAACTTGGCCGGGATTCTTCAATATTCAATCGCCCCCGTCAGGTTCAGATGCATACTTTGAACGCATGGGTCTGACGCGCTCGCCGTCTTCGGCAAAAAGACGGGGTATTTAGTTCGGTGTCCCTGTAACATTAAGGGACAGGATGTTTAGTTCGGTGTCCCTGTCACACTAAGGGACAGGATGTTTAGTTCGGTGTCCCTGTCACACTAAGGGACAGGATGTTTAGTTCGGTGTCCCTGTCACACTATGGGACAGGATGTTTAGTTCAGGGTCCCAGTCACATTAAGGGACAGGATGTTTAGTTCAGGGTCCCTGTCACACTAAGGGACAGGATGTTTAGTTCAGTGTCCCAGTCACATTAAGGGACAGGATGTTTAGTTCAGGGTCCCTGTCACACTAAGGGACAGGGTGTTTAGTTCAGGGTCCCTGTCACACTAAGGGACCGGATGTTTAGTTCAGTGTCCCAGTCACACTAAGGGACAGGATGTTTAGTTCAGTGTCCCAGGGATTGTGGTTCTAAGACAGGACAAGGATTGTGGTTATAAGACAGGACAAGGATAGTGGTTATAAGACAGGATAAGGATTGTAGTGATAAGACAGGACAAAGATTTTGGTTATAAGAAAGGGGCTGTAGTGATAAGACACGACAAGGATTATGGTTATGATACAGGACAAGGACTGGCTCCCACACTCTATCCTGCCCCACACTGCCTCGCATAACGACACCACAGGAGACTCGTTGGCCGGATGGTGGCTCGTGTCCAGACGGCCACACAGGGACAGCATGATCAGTGGGTGGGCAGACACAGGGACAGCATGATCAGTGGGTGGGCAGACACAGGGACAGCATGATCAGTGGGTGGGCAGACGGTGACACAGGGACAGCATGATCAGTGGGTGGCCAGACGGTGACATGGGACAGCATGATCAGTGGGTGGACAGACGGCGACATGGGACAGCATGATCAGTGGGTGGCCAGATGGGACAGCATGATCAGTGATTGGCCAGACAGCGACACAGGAACAGCATGATCAGTGGGTGGCCAGACGGCGACATGGGACAGCATGATCAGTGGGTGGCCAGACGGCGACATGGGACAGCATGATCAGTGGGTGGCCAGATAGCGACACAGGGTCTGCAGGATCAGTGGGTGGCCAGATAGCGACACAGGGTCTGCAGGATCAGTGGGTGGCCAGATAGCGACACAGGGTCAGCAGGATCAGTGGGTGGCCAGATAGAGACACAGGGTCTGCAGGATCAGTGGGTGGCCAGATAGAGACACAGGGTCTGCAGGATCAGTGGGTGGCCAGATAGAGACACAGGGTCTGCAGGATCAGTGGGTGGCCAGATAGCGACACAGGGTCTGCAGGATCAGTGGGTGGCCAGATAGAGACACAGGGTCTGCAGGATCAGTGGGTGGCCAGATAGCGACACAGGGTCTGCAGGATCAGTGGGTGAGCAACGACTCCGCGGAGCCCAGTTTGAAGTCTTCAAACTCTGGCACTGTGTCAGAGGCGGTGATCGATTGCTTCCCGTTGAAGACAATCATCCCCTCCCCTCCCTCCGCCCCTAGGACGCGGAGTAGTCTCCCCTTACCGGCGCATCACCATTTCGTCAGCGATATTTGCCATTGACTAAGTCGACAAAACTGGGGAGGTGAGAGACAGAGAGGTGGGGGTCGGAGGGAGGAGAGAGAGAGAGAGAGAGAGAGAGAGAGAGAGAGGAGAGAGAGAGAGAGAGAGAGAGAGAGAGAGAGAGGTCTGTACGCATATGCGAATATATTTTCCCACATTCGCGCTGGACACCACTACCCCCCACCCCTATCACTAGTGGTAAAGGTTAGTACGGTCGATAATTGATGAGAAAAAATACAACACAGAACCACTTCTCGTGTCACTGCTCATGCATAATGCTTTCACCAAGTACCTATTTTCGCAGTCTTCCTGCGGCTCAGTGACAATTAAGGCTGAACATGACGATGCTGCACACTTCCGCGTCACTGAACATGACGATGCTGCACACTTCCGCGTCACTGAACATGGCAATGATGCACACTTCCGCGTCACTGAACATGACGATGATGCGCATTTCTTCGTCAATGAACATGACGATGATGTGCACTTTCTCGTCACTGAACATGACGATGGTGTGCACTTCCTCTTCACTGAACATGACGATGGTGTGCACTTCCTCTTCACTAAACATGACGATGATGCATACTTTCTCGTCACTGAACATGATGATGCTGCGCACTTTCTCGTCACTGAACCTGATGACGCCTGGTATGCTGGCGAAAATGCTGAACCTTTGACGATATCATTGCATGAACAACGACACCTGAAGTGGCTCTATGTTACTGTGAGTGCTTTTGTTTTTTTTTCTGTTGTTGCTGCTGCTGATGTTTGTTTGCTTGCTTTTTGTTGTTGTTGTTGTTGCTGTTGTTTTCAGATCGATCGCGTGTATACACTAGCAAGAAACATACACACGAACCAGTAAACGCTTAAAACCTGGTTCGTGAACAAATAACCCCAAACGAACCAGCAGCCAATAAGTCAAGCTACAACGAGCCTGTGGGACAGAAAAGCACAGAACCTCCGATGAAACAATGAAAGCGAGCTGTAATGTAGAGTAATCACTCACATTGTCTGTGTAGGGCTGGCACACTGTCAACGTGATACGCTCCTTGCATGACCTGAAAAAGTCAGAACAAAAAACGCAATCGTCATCATTTGTTTGCTGTTCACAAAACTAATTTTAAAGGTCTTTCCAAAAATCCTGACAGAGACAGAAATCATCACTTTAGGTTGTCTCCCTTCTCCGCCTCCAGCTTCCGACTTTTGACAGCGCTAGAAATACCCCGAGGTTTTCTGGCAGCCCTCAAATCTAACGGCGAATTATAGCTATTGAGCAGAGGCGTCTGGAATTAGAGGTGTTCCAAACGCACACTTGCCTCACCACTCCGTCTGAAAGACCTGACCATCGACCTACAATTGATCTGCTTTCCAATGCATAGGATGCCTGAGCTGCTTGCCCGAATTTTGATTCAAAATACAGACTGGCGCAGATGGAACCTTTCTGATCGAATTTAGGGAGGGTTTCGTCAATTCAGTCTCTTTTTTTCCCCACAAGCTTTTAACGTGGTGAGAGACTGCCAACTCTGTATACGTCTGTCAACAAGCAGAAGGGGCCTGGTGATGCTGAGTCCGGAGGGCAACGCCGTGTTGATCTATCTGCAGCTTTAAACTTTAAGACATTTGTTTGTCTTGGACTTCTCTTTAAGGCGCTCAACTAGCAGAGCTCGTTTGCGAAACGTTCCTTGAGCGTAATAATATTAATTAATAGTAAATATGGTATTTATATTTATAAACATGAAACTATGTCCGCAGAGACTATCTTAAACGCACGCACACACACGCGCGCACACACATACACACACACGCGCGTGCGCCGCGCACACACATATATTCACACACACACACACACACACACACACACACACACACACACACACAACACAACACAACACACACACACACACAACACACACAACACAACACAACACAACACACACACACACACAACACAACACAACACAACACAACACACACACACACACACACACACACACACACACACACACACACACACACACGAGTATTACTGACTATACGAAACTTAATTTACAGACAACCAACAGCGTACGCGGACAATAGGAGTTTATTTCGTTTGGTACTGTCTGGTCTTGTCATGTTTTGTCCCGCAGTGCACTCACCAGTAAAAAGTGGCATGGCATGGGCAGTAGCTTCATAATAAAGACCAAGTAAATTACGCCTAAGGTTTACTGCTACAAGCTGGACAACAAGGAGAACAGGATCCATTCAATGCCCAAGTCATCTTCACGGCTCGCAATGCGTGGATGCCCCGTTACCTCGAGTTCAGAGTGTGAAACAATTATTAACCGACTCCCGCCTCATATCTCCGGCATGCTGCGCTTTTTTCCTCCACGTCGCCAGTCTACATGAACGTCGGTGTGCTAGTGAGGAAGGACAGCGCACACCAAGACACCCACTTAGACATGGCTTTAGGGCCGCTCTCATATCGCTTCATCGTCTTGTCCGAGGCCCGCTCGGCGACTGTCTTCGGCCACTTCCGTTGGTAGTATTAAACCGGCGGGCCCTCCGCGCCCAAGTGATCCCTTCTGTTGTGTCTGCTGCGGCACACGGGCCGATCAGATCGGTTCGCCCTGAGGTCGCCCTACGCGGCTGACAGGACGTCAACATACAGGGACTATCAAATGGGTCCAACAGCATCCGCCTAGCTGGTAATCCCACACGGCGACGAGAACTTCCATCTTATTCCTAGTCATGGCAGTTTCCATCTCATTCCTAGTGATGCAAGTATCCATCTTATTCCCGGTGAAACAAGTTTCCATCTTATTCCTAGTGATGCAAGTTTCCCTCTTATTCCTAGTGATGCAAGTTTCCATCTTATTCCTAGTGATGCAAGTTTCCTCTTATTCCTAGTGATGGAAGTTTCCATCTTATTCCTAGTGATGCAAGTTTCCATCTTATTCCTAGTGATGCAAGTTTCCATCTTATTCCTAGTGATGCAAGTTTCCATCTTATTCCTAGTGATGCAAGTTTCCATCTTATTCCTAGTGATGGAAGTTTCCATCTTATTCCTAGTGATGCATGTTTCCGTCTTATTCCTAGGAATGCAAGTTTTCCTCTTATTCCTAGGGATGCAAGTTTCCATCTTATTCCTAGGGATGCAAGTTTCCATCTTATTCCTAGGGAAGCAAGTTTCCACTTTATTCCTATTGATGAAGTTTCTTCTCCCATTTTCCGCTGGTCGAGCCACTTGGCGGTAAACAATGGCCGACAACATGGCCACTAAACTGACTGGCCAGTCAGTCGTCAGCTTCGGCCACTTCGCCAAGAGTGTACACTACAGGACTTGCAATGTCTCTTCAGAAAGGCCTTGGCGAAGTGGTCGGAGGTACTTCGCCAAGTCACCTCAGGCGGTAAAGAGAACGCCCTTTATTTGGAGCTATATTTGTATTGACAGTTCCCCCCCCCCCCCCCCCCCCCTTTTTTTTTTTGTGTGTGTGTGTGTCTTTGTTTTGTCTGTTTGTTAAGAAACATGTCCCTCGAGGTCAGCAGACATTTTGTTTTCTGACTTTGGCTCCAACTACCGCCATATTTTCAACATTCAGTTGATGTGTGTGGTGGGCCAATGGATTCCTCTGGGATTTTTTAGATCTTCAGCATAGAAATATATCATGTAAACACAATTACCTGTTCATAATGCCGGTGCGAAAAGCGGAACGTTTCCCGTTCTTTCACAAGATGTTCAGTCTCGTTCGGAGCTATCGCGACATCATCAAAGTTCGGAGTCAACGATATCTACAGTAAGTACTAAATCTGTTCGAGAACAGCACATTCACCTCTCTACACGTAGAAAGCAAACGTGCATGCAGTTAAGACGAGGCTTTAGAAAGCGATCCAGTGGTGTGGGTCCTGAAACTCATAAAGCGACGGAGCATACTCGTATCCTTCCGGCCACAGTGCATCGTGTTTGCCTTTAGCACAATCCTAGGAACGGAGAATTCCTATCACAAGAAAACGACACTTTCTCCCGGATACAGACTAATTAAAGAATGTTCTGAGACCAGCCCACGAAACCGATTTTTTTCTCTGCCCGTGGCAAACTTGGTGATGTATGGAATACTGATTCCCGACTCAGGAACGTATACTCAAACAGTAGGGGTGCTAATTAGCACTGGGAAGACGCCAGGCGATCACAACAGTACATCTCACCCGGCATGCGAGTAAATAAAATAATGGTTATAACGTTTTTTTAAATGCAATTTTTTTAAGGCGCCTACCCTGCGGCTCAAACCGCTAAACAATCCAAAGCTAATACAACACACACATTGTACATAGAGACAGAGACTGCTATTAATTTAGCTAACGCATAATGTACACATAAACACAGGATCAAACATAACTATCTGCAACACACACACACACACACACACACACACACACACACACACACACACACACACACACACACACACACACACACACACACACACACACACACACACACACACACACACACACACACACACACACACACACACACACACACACACAGCACAGCACAGCACAGCACAGAACAGCACAGCACAGCACAGCACAGAACAGCGCAGAATGATAGTGGTGAAGGCCAGTGAACAGACTGATAGGGGTGAAGAAGAACAGCGCAACTGAATTGAAATATTTGGGGAAGAGATTGCAAGGTACATAAACTCTACAGTCGGTACTTCCGCTTAGAGTTTACACAGGCGACTCAGGTCGTTTTTGTTTTCGTGTGACATCTTTCGAGCGCTAATGAACTGCCTTGTTTGTCACTTCTGTACAGGAGCTCTGAGCCATTTTCTGTTTGAGAGTTTGGAATTTAAAGTGAAGCATGTACACAGCTGCGTTGTAGGGAACATCTGCTGTTTGTCTTTGACTCGGTTTAATAAACTCCTGCGATATGTCTGACTCAGTCAGCAACAACATGACTCTATCAACCTTGAAACAGGCAACAACACCGAAACTCTGCCGTCCCTGATGCAGGCAATAGCAGTGTGTCTCTACAACCCCTGATACATGCAGACAATACGGCTCTGCCATCCGTGATACAGGAAACACCAATGTGTCTCTGCAACCCCTGATAGATGCAGACAGTACGGCTCTGCCACCCATGATACAGGCAATAGCAGTGTGTCTCTACAACCCCTGATAGATGCACACAATACGGCTCTGCCATCCGTGATACAGGCAACAACAACAACAGTGTGTCTCTGCAACCCTTGATAGATGCATACAATACAGCTCTGCCATCCGTGATACAGGCAACACCAGTGTGTTTCTACAACCCCTGATAGATGCAGACAATACGGCTCTGCCATCCGTGATACAGGCAACAACAACAACAGTGTGTCTCTGCAACCCTTGATAGATGCATACAATACAGCTCTGCCATCCGTGATACAGGCAACACCAGTGTGTCTCTACAACCCCTGATAGATGCAGACAGTACGGCTCTGCCATCCGTGATACAGGCAACAACAGTGAGTCACTGCAACCCCTGACAGATGCAGACACTACGGCTCTGCCATCCGTGATACAGGCAACAACAGTGAGTCACTGCAACCCCTGACAGATGCAGACAATCCGGCTCTGCCATCCGTGATATAGTCAACAACAGTGTGTCTCTGCAACCCCTGATAGATGCAGACAGTACGGCTCTGCCACCCGTGATACAGGCAATAGCAGTGTGTCTCTACAAACCCTGATAGATGCAGACAATACGGCCCTGCCATCCGTGATACAGGCAACAACAACAACAACAGTGTGTCTCTGCAACCCTTGATAGATGCATACAATACAGCTCTGCCATCCGTGATACAGGCAACAACAGAGAGTCACTGCAACCCCTGACAGATGCAGACAATACGGCCCGGCCATCCGTGATACAGGCAACAACAGTGAGTCACTGCAACCCCTGACAGATGCAGACACTACGGCTCTGCATTTCTCCCGTAGGCAACAACAACATGTGTCTGCCATCCCTGACAAGGACAAGAGCAGGTCTCTATCATCCCTAAACACAGGCAACAATAACTTTGTTTCCGCTATTCCTGATACGTGATTTTCTTTCACGAGACATCTTACGTCCAACTTGCAGAGCTCGATGTCTGCTTACTGTCTCCAACGCGTGTAAAAAATGATGTGATTCCAGAACCTCAACTTTAAACTACATCAGTCAATTCTGCAGCTGTTTCGTGGAATACCTGATCTTATAGGTCACAATGAACGAATCTAACGAATCTTATTGTACAGAGGATTTATCTCTGGCGGGGTTTATGTACCTTCTATCTGCTCGCATGCCAGGAGAGGGTTACCGTAAGTGACTCAGGTCTGTGTTGCGTTTTTGTGACATCTTTCGAACGCTAATTAACTCCCCTGTTTGTTGATTTCGAATAGGACTGTGTATTGCACAGAACGCACCAACACTGGAAGAGGAAGGAGGAAAGGTGGAGAGAGAAAACCCAGGCTGTGCCTACCTGACTAGCTCGATCACTTTCTCTCTCGGGGCGCGCCGCACTTCCTCCCCGTTGATTTTGAGGATCTGGTCTCCCGGCAGCAGCTTCTCTTCACTGGGTCCACCTGAATAACACACACAACATCACTCAGTTACCGTCTTCATGTCTGGTCTCCGGGTAGCATCCCCACGCCCCACCCAGCCCCTTCACTGGGTCCTCCTGGGTCTACCTGAATAACACGCATCACTCAGTTAGCATCGTCATGTCTGGTCTCCGGGTAGCACCCCCCCCCCCCCCCCCCCCCCCCCCACACACACACACATTTTACAGTAACCTCCTGGATAACACACATAACATCACTGGTCAGTTACCATCGTCAATCAACATCACTGGTCAGATACCATCCTCAGCCAACATCACTGGTCATTTACCATCCGCAGTCAGTATCACTGGTCAGTTACCATCCTCAATCAACATCACTGGCCATTTACCATCCTCAATTATATCACTGGTTTAGTTACCATCCTCAGTCAACATCGCTGGTCAGCTACTATCCTCAGTCAGTATCTCTGGTCATTTACCATCCTCAATCAGTATCACTGGTCAGTTATCAGCCTCAATCAGACTGGTCAGCTACCATCTTCAATATGGTATCATGTCAGAGCTCATAGTCACCGGGTCACCCGGATATCACACATAGTACCACTACTAAAAGCTTGGCAAATTTTGCAACAGAAACGTCTTTACAGAAACAACAGCGACAACATTGTTATTTGTAAATGGATGTTGACGTTTTGTCAACCGCACACACCAAAGTGTATTAAAATTCT
Organism: Alviniconcha marisindica; assembly: GCA_018857735.1. Taxonomy (NCBI): domain Eukaryota; kingdom Metazoa; phylum Mollusca; class Gastropoda; family Provannidae; genus Alviniconcha; species Alviniconcha marisindica. The sequence goes on along the minus strand of JABMCL010002848.1, from coordinate 536,061 downwards.
GGGAACGACAGCATCTGACAAATCCAAAACTCAAACATCACAACGTGTCACAAAAACGACAATGCCAAAATGCAGTAGGTTTTTAGGAAACTGCTGTGTATGGTTCAACGTACAAACGTTAAAGACTGTTATAGGGGTGACACCAAGACGTGTTGTTGCTTTATTATCCACATCAATCAACGCACAACAATCTGCAGGCGAAATCAACTGTTCACAGACCTGTCCTGCCTCTAGTGGCCAGCTGTCAGACTATTCACAGATCTGTACAGCCCACACAGCCAGCTGTCACACTGTCTCGGACATGTACCCTCCAAAGTGGACATACGTCGGACTTTTCAAATCGGTGTTTCTCTCGGTGGTCAGCTGTCGATCTGTTCACAGACATGTACCCGCCACCGAGAAAGCAGTCGGACTCTTCCCAGATTTGCACCCTTCTCATTGGCTAGCTGTCCGACTGTAACCCACAAGCCCTTGTCCCAAAGCGGGCGACGTCGCCAAATTGCTGACCCCCCTGAACAAAATGAACCGCAAGTCGTACGTTGATGAACTCATGGCCTAGTCAGTTAGTAGCTGGAATTTATCGTCCTGCCAACTGTGTGGGGTCCACTCAGTACGAAACAGCGCAGTAGTAAGTCAAAACACATATGTTCCCAAATCCCACACTATACCCACGTGAGATCTGCGAACTCAGTCCAGGCACAAACGCATGCTCAAATACACCAAGACCCGTCTGTTACTAATACAAAGTGTCACGAGCATCTTTAAATATTCACTTTATTTATTTTTTGGACAGGGTCATGATGAATCTTACACCCACTCGTATGCAGACCATACAAATTCACTCATGTCGATCCCTGTATGTGATAATTATGTAGTACCCCATGGTCAAAGAAACACCGTAACCTCACAGGCTTAGATACAATGAATGAGGTAGTGCTAGGGTTGAATGAGCCCTTTAAGCCCTTGAGCTACTAGGGTTGAATGAGGTAGTGCTAGGCTAAACTGTGCTTGTTAACGATACCAAAATTCTGGATAGTATGACGTGTTGTTGTGCTGGTAGGACGGAGTTCAAAAAGGTTACTCGCTTTCAAAGGATATACGTTATTTGCACAAGGAACGCTTTCATACGAAATGGGAACCAGCAAAAGCTCATTTGGTTTTCCGGTTTCCGGTTCGTTTTGCGTGAGACAGTCCAGTCTGAGGAGATGGCGGGCCAAGCAAGCTGCTTCCTTTGCCAATAAAGACAGACGCACCCTGTCGTGTATATACAGACACAGCTGTGCGTCGTGCGCATACACACGGCTAGGTGACTTGGCGTGCCACACACACACGTGTTGTTTGCTCGGCAAATAGCAGCTCGCAATGCCGGCCTCTCAAGTGTTCAACAACAACAGGAAAAAACCGGACGAGTGTCCAAAAAAGTCCAGTGCATGATTAATTAACCACGGGTAAAAGTATAGTCGAAAAAGGAAAACGATGTCAAAGACGCTGCAATTCTGGAACTATTATTCAAAATCAGCACGGCTACTACCACACTGCACCTTGTGTGATGAATAAATTGTTACTGAATTCAATTCAAATAACGTTTAACGCTCAGGGAATTCCAGCAGAATTGTGACAAGACTTTCAGCTTTCAAATCTGTACTGCGGCATCATTGTTCTTTGTGTTTTTTTGTGTTTTTTGCAACACATTCATCGTTTTCTTCCTCTTCTTTTGTTCTGTTTACTTCACTATATAAGGAAGTTAACTATGCAGAGAGTCGGAAGTTTTGAGTTAAGGAGGAACGGAACCGAACGACACACATTGGCCTGAAAACGCAGAAAGTATGTATCTTCATCTGAATGCTTCATTTTTGGTTCTCTATGGATATGTATACAAAAGAAGCAGGATCTTGCTTCGAATATGACCTCAGGGTGCAGCCATTTAAGTTCGATCATTACCAGTAACTAGCAGAAAAGGTTGGCTCCGGTTGATACTTTAGTGCTGGCCTTGTTTATGACGCGCTGATGCACACTGCTGGCCTTGTTCATGACACCACTAATGCAGACCGCTGGCCTTGTTTATGACTCACTGATGCACACTGCTGGCCTTGTTTATGATGCAGACTGCTGGCCTTGTTCATGACACCACTAATGCAGACCGCTGGCCTTGTTTATGACTCACTGATGCACACTGCTGGCCTTGTTCATGACACCACTAATGCAGACCGCTGGCCTTGTTTATGACGCGCTGATGCACAAGTTAACTAAAGCAGACCGTGGCCTTGTTTTGACTCACTGATGCAACGGAACCGCATGACACCCCAATTGGCCAAAACCCCAGGTTGTTTTTCTTTACTGAAAGCTTCACTTTTGGCCTTGATTATGACACCCCAAAAGACCGCAGGATCTTGCTTTTTGAATATGACCTCAGGGTTTCAGCCACTTAAGCGATGCCTTGTTTCATACTTGAGCAAAAACTGCTGGCTTGTTATGGAAAATATTAGGGTGGCCTTGTTTATGACTCACTGATGCACACTGCTGGCCTTGTTCATGACACCACTAATGCAGACCGCTGGCCTTGTTTATGACTCACTGATGCAGACTGCTGGCCTTGTTCATGACACCACTAATGCAGACCGCTGGCCTTGTTTATGACTCACTGATGCACACTGTTGGCCTTGTTTATGATGCAGACTGCTGGCCTTGTTCATGACACCACTAATGCAGACCGCTGGCCTTGTTTATGACTCACTGATGCACACTGTTGGCCTTGTTTATGATGCAGACTGCTGGCCTTGTTTCTGACGCCACTGATGCAGATTACAAGGCATAAAACGGCAGCACCCGACTATGGTTGTGTTGTCGCCAGTTTCACTCGCCGATTCAGCAAAAAACTAAAATATAAAAAAGGACGAGAAATCAATCGTGTGTATCTTTTTTTATCCCAGGCCTGTCAACAGGGCCGTGACGTTTCTTCGGTGCGTGTTCCCTTTAAGTTTGTTTAATGGGAATGATGGCTAATGTCTATAGCCCTTAACTGTATGCTGAACCCAACTTCCAGCAGAATAAGAGGCCTATACGCCCGTGCGTTGCTGAATACCCGGTGGAGAAAACTGGAAGGGCAATGACGTCACCATCCTTTGCTGAAACTGTTAGCAAGAAGACGCTATGTCTAGGGATCCTATGATAGTTCATAGCTCAGTTCGCCAAAGTCTGTACTACATTTCCTGGATAAAATAAAATGTCCCTGAGCCAACTGGTTTGTTGCAGGGTTTGCCAGGGTACACAACTATGCCTCCTTTTCCACTCCCCCACCCCCAGGACACACACACACACACACACACACACACACACACACACACACACACACACACACACACACACACACACACACACACACACACACACACACACACACACATACACACACACACACACACACACAGACACAGGAGTCTTGATCTTACAGATTAAACATTAGACGCGAGGCCCCAGGACCAGTATTTGAGCCACCAGCGCCAGCAACGGCGACGGTCAATATGTGAGTGGCTGCGAAGACTGGGTCCCCCTTGGAGAACATGCACTACTCGTGTGCTGTATATATATATATTAATATATATATATATAATATATATATATATATATTATATATATATATATAATCCTCTCAGTTTCTACTGCTTTTAGCTCACTAAATTTCCTGACTGCAGTCCATACACACCCCTTCCCGTTTCTACTGCTGTTAGTTCCTTATCTGCAGTCCATTATCACCCCCCCCGTTTTTACTGCTGTTACTTCACTATATGCCCTCCATGGGGTGTGTGTGTGTGTGTGGGGTGTGTGGCGGGTGTGTATTGATGGATCAATGTATACATTGAGTTCACTGCGGTGTGTGTGTGTGTGTGTGTGTGTGTGTGTGTGTGTGCGCGTGGGGGTGTTTATGTTTTGTTGTCCTGTTCTGGTGTGTGTGTGTGTGTGTTGTGTGTGTGTTGTGTGTGTGTGTGTGTGTATGTGTTCCGTATAATACCTTATGTAAATTGTTTTGGTAGGACTTTGCTCTAAATATGTATAGAATATCATGTTAGGTTAATATGTATTATGTGAGCGCTCAGGGTGTCGATGAGCGCATGATAAATGTACATTATTATTATCATTATTGTTGTTGTTTTGTTGTTGTTGTTGTTATTATTATTATTATTATTATTTTTTACACCCCATCCCGGTTCTGTACTGTTAGTTCACCATCTGCCCTCCCTGTTTCTACTGCACTTATCTCACTAGCTGCAGTCCATATACATCCCCCCCGTTTCCGTACTGCTCTGAGCTCACTAGCTGCAGTCCATATACATCCCTCCCGTTTCCGTACTGCTCTGATCTCACTAGCTGCAGTCCATATACATCCCTCCCGTTTCCGTACTGCTCTGATCTCACTAGCTGCAGTCCATATACATCCCTCCTGTTTCCGTACTGCTCTGATCTCACTAGCTGCAGTCCATATACATCCCTCCCGTTTCCGTACTGCTCTGAGCTCACTAGCTGGCGTCCATTGGAAAGAGCAGCTGGTTGGATGTTGCTTTACGTCCACAGATACCGTAGGCTTATTAGGGACGGGAGTCCAGGACGGCCACTTCGACTTTCACACAGCTCCTGAGCTCTCTAGAGCAGCTGGCGTCACGGTCCACTTACGTTACCAGCGGTAGAAGATGCCAACAGTGGATTGTTATTATCATCATCATTTATTTGCTCCGTGTTCAACAGGCCTGTTGAGTGGAGCGAATGTTGTACAGATGTACACTCTATGGACTGCTTGCTGATTATCTCCCCTTTTCCCTGCCGCCTCCGCATGGCTCAAGCTACGGCTGGTTGGTTAAGTGGTATCTAACGCCCAGTCGACCGCCAGCGTGATATCAGCGTTGAACAAATTGGATCAAATCACAAGTGAAAGACATATTCGTCCTTCATGGCACGCTTTACTATACGTTTGAAGTGGATGGGGTCAAAACGAAGTTGAAGGAACCAGGATGGCAATTTGCTGTTAGCAATGAAGCCGTATTCTGAGAGATCCCAGTCCAAGCAACTCCAGTCTTATATCAATAAATGATGCTGCGTCTGATAGCCCCATCCTCTGCACTGTGGGAATGTCCAAACGGTCATCCATCACAGAGTGGGAAAATAGGTCGTGAAATGCTTCCGAAGAAACAGAGGGCACCGCACTGAGTTCTTAGCCCTGTCTCCAAACCGAGGTTTCCACAAGCTGTCCATCCCTCCGCCCAGACTCCAAGCACTGGTTTACCACATCCTTCCTTCAACCACTGCCGTATTTAGTTATGCCATAGGGTCCAGAAAACTGTCAGCTAACGAGCAGTTTTTTGTTGGTGCTCAAGTCTGTTACAAAAACTCAAATTATATCAGACGTTTGTTTTATAACTGACCATGTTGCTTACGCCAGCTCAAATAAAGCCAAAATTGTTTGAATCGAGACGGAACTCTTTTCTTTACCCGGGGTGGATGCGTCTCATGTTTACGTGCGTGCTTGGGCGCTAGGTTGCTTCAACAGTCTTATCAGTACCCAAACCTTTCGGAGGGCGCTGACCGAGTCGTTGGACAGCTGCGCGGAGATAAAGAGTGCCCCTTCAGTGACGTAACCAAATCTGGCAGAGTTTGGAGGAAGGTGCCGAAAAGCGATGCTCGGAGTGCGCCCACCGCCCTCTGGTACGGTGTGGAATGACAGAACGTGCGATGGTTTGAGATGGAGTCCAGTATTTGATACGTGGACGTAATTAGCCTCATTTGTTGAAGCTGAAATCTCACATCACAACTCTCTCGACACTGCCTTTACTCGGGACCAGAGTTGACCACGGAAGGCTGGGACTGTGGCAGCCAAGAAAGCAGAAAGAGGAAACCAAACGGACACTGAGCACCTCCACTCAAGTCTTTTCAGTGGTTGAAGCGCATCCGTGAACCACTTTTCTTTTCCTGTGTGTGTGTGTGTGTGTGTGTGTGTGTGTGTGTGTGTGTGTGTGTGTGTGTGTGTGTGTGTGTGTGTGTGTGTGTGTGTGTGTGTGTGTGTGTGTAGTGTGTGTGTGTGTCTGTAGTGTGTGCGTGCGTGCGTGCGTGCGTGCGTGCGTGTGTGCGTGTGTGTGTGTGTGTAGTGTGTTTGTGTGTGTAGTGTGTGTGTGTGATGTGGTGTGTTGGGGGGTGCGTGCGTGCGTCCGTACGTGTGTACTGAGCACAGAAGAAGGAAGATCCCAAGTGAGCACTTCAAGTGTTGGAAGGAAACGAAGGCAGTAGTAGTCCCCAGCGGCCTCGAGTTCACTTGTTGCAAAACCTTTCCATCCCCATAAAAAAGAAAGGGGCCACCTAGTCCAACAATAATTATATTTATTCCCCCAAAGTTGCATGCATTGCAAATACATTGTAACTGGCTTTTATTCCTGTCAGTCATAAATCCGGCAGAGAAGAAGCAGTCATAAATCCGGCAGAGAAGAAGCAGGAAGACAACAAAATATAGGGTGAATCAAAATGATACGTGTTAAATATTCCGGCCTGGTACGCTACAATCCTTTTACGGACTATTAGATGGCGTGAAAAAGGAAGGGGGGGGGGGACGGAAGGGAAGTGACGTCATCGATCGTTGCGCCCCCATGTGGGCTGGATCGGCCCGGTCTGACCCCCCCCCCCACCCCACCCATTTCCAAAGCGACCCCCCCCCCCCTTTCAGGCCGCTCCTGACAAAGCTGGGGGGGGGGGGGGGGGGAGGCGGTGCTATTTATTGCCTCGCGCCACCCCGTCCATTTCCAACAGCAGGTCACGTGGGCAGCCTGACACAGCGCCCAGCTCTAGCGAAGTCAAACAAGTTGCTTCTGCAACAGGAAGTCGGCGTGAACCGTGAACTGCTGAGCTGTGACCATGTTTGGTTGCTGATTGAGCGTCTTTTTTCCGCGGCCACAACGTGTACTGTGACCATGGTTGGTTGCTGATTCGGTGTCTTTTTCCATCACGACGTGTACTGTGACCATGGTTGGTTGCTGATTCGGTGTCTTTTCCCACCATGACGTGTACTGTGGCTGTTCGAAAGGCCTTCAGATCTGTTCTCTTATTTACTTTTTACTTATAAATGACATTAGCGTTCACTCCTCTCTTTTGCCTCCATCCTGTGGGGGGGGGGGGGGGGGGCGGGAGGGATGGGGGGGGAGGGGGGGGAGGGGGGGTTTACCGGGAGTTTCCTCACGAAAAAAAGATAATGTCTCTCCGCTGCAGCTGAGCGCGAGATCGTTGATGTAAATTAAATGAGTGTCTGGGACGAGAGGAGAGAATGGGGAGGGAGGGAATACCAGTACCTCTCCAGTCAGTCGTTGCAGTGAAAAGAAACTTGTCTCGCTGAAGCACTGAAGGGGACGGGAGTATTTTTTCCCCAGACGTCATCTCAACTGGTAAAAGGGGGCTGTCTGGGGGATGCAGGAGCAGGAGACAGTTCTGTCTGTCCGCTTGGTGAATTTGCGAAATTGTTAAGCGAAGGGTACTGAAAATTACCCAGATCCGAAAAAAAATCTCCAGATTCTACTTTGGAAGGAAATCTGGATAGTGATAGGTGTGGTGGAGGCAGATCCTCTGTAGATACAGTCTGTGCATGCATTTCAATGGAAAACAACAGCGGGCAGGGGGAAAAAGAGAGAGGTGACTATCAGTCAGACCGGGAGAGACAGAGACAGCAATAAGGTAGCCAGAGCGAGGGAGAGACAGAGACAGCAATAAGGTAGCCAGAGAGAGGGAGAGACAGAGACAGCAATAAGGTAGCCAGAGAGAGGGAGAGACAGAGACAGCAATAAGGTAGCCAGAGAGAGGGAGAGACAGAGACAGCAATAAGGTAGCCAGAGAGAGGGAGAGACAGAGACAGCAATAAGGTAGCCAGAGAGAGGGAGAGACAGAGACAGCAATAAGGTAGCCAGAGAGAGGGAGAGACAGAGACAGCAATAAGGTAGCCAGAGAGAGGGAGAGACAGAGACAGCAATAAGGTAGCCAGAGAGAGGGAGAGACAGAGGGGGAGACAGAGGCAGAGACAGAGACTGCTAGAAACCGACTGGCAGAGACAGAAGACAACCACAAAGAGAAAGAGAGCGAGAGACAGACAGACAGACAGACAGGCTGAGACAGAGACAGGAACAGGCAGACTGCGAGAGAGACTGAGAGACAGACGCAGGCACAGACAGTCAGACAGAGAAAGAAAGAGACATGAACAGATAGAGAAACAGAGAGAGGGGGAAAGACAGATACAGAGAAACAAACACAGGCACAAAGAGAGAGGGAGAGAGAGAGAGAAGGAGGAAAAGAGAGAGAGAGAGAGAGAGGAGAGAGAGGGGGGGGGGCAAAGACAGATACAGAGAAACAAACACAGGCACAATGAGAGAGAGAGAAGAGAGGGGGGGGGGGGGGAGAGAGAGAGAGAGAGAGAGAGAGAGAGAGAGAGGGAGAAAGAGAGAGAGGAAAACAGAGAGAGGGGGAAAGACAGATACAGAGAAACAAACACAGGCACAATGAGAGAGAGAGAGAGGGGGAGAGAGAGAGAGGGAGAGAGAGAGAGAGAGGGAGAGAGAGAGAGGGAGGGAGAGAGAGAGAGATGAGAGAGAGAGAGACAGAGAGAGAGGAGCCGGTCCCTCCTCCTCCCCTGGGCAGCGTGAACAATATTCCGCCGAGGACCAGCGCCAGTGATGGAAGAGGGAGAGGGTGGGAGTCCAATTTCGTTCTTACGAAAGACAACATCGGCCCCCGCTAGTCGCCAGCGCCAGGTCAGACGTTGGGTCACTACAAAACATCGCAGTCCCCCCTCCCCGCCCCTAGGAGGCCTGAGCAGCCCCCTCCCCCCCCCCCCCCCCCCCCGACCCCCCACCCGTGCCCAGAACAGAAGTTTCATGGAAAGTCGACGACGCTGTACGGTGGAGCGACGCGTCGCTGACCCTACAACAAAACAAGCGACGCTAAACTCTGAAAGCAATCCTCGTGCCAATGCCTGTGTCCTGGCTCCACTTCTGCTTACCCCAACTCTCCAGTGCATTTCTCTCTCTCTCTCTCTCTCCTCTCTCTCTCTCCTCTCTCTCTCTCTCTCTCTCTCTCTTCTTTCTTCTTCTTCTTCCTCTTCTTCTTCTTCTTCTTTTCCCTTTCTTTCTTTTAGTTCCTGGAACCGATCGGAACGCTGTCGGTTTCAATAAAAAGTAATTGAGAGTTGCACGATCCCCGAAGGCTAGTTTGTAAGCATGTCCTTAAATCAAGAGTGAAGGGCGATATTTGCGTAAATCTTCCTCTTTCTCAACCCAGCCGAGAGGCCAAAAATGGATTGTAGGAGCTCCTGTCGAAGCCCCTCATTCATTTGGAAAAGAAATCTTTAAACAGCACTTGTGCTGCTGCAGCTGACGCTGATGCTGACGCTGCCAGGAGGACGCGGGCTGAACGATGATGACCTGACACGTGACAGAAGCAAAACCTGACCAGCATGCTCTTCGTGCAATCAGTAAAATGGCGGGGCTACGCGCCAGGATTTGTTATTCCTCTAACATCAGCCGATCAATCGTAGCTTTTGCCCCATCTAGCAGAAAAGGATGATGCACATCCTGTTTAGAAAAGCGCAGTGCATTTCTATTTCTGGCCTTACTGTTGCAGACACAGCTTCGTATTCAAATTGCGTTTGACGAACAACAGTGCCATCCTCGCAGCAACCACGAGGACCAACTGCTATCGCTCCATGTGTGATTATAATTATGGTCCATCCCTGGACGTTCGCTAGCACTGACCGGGAGTATCCCACAAAGCGGAATGAGGGTGCCGGAACAGTGTGCACACCAAACCACTCACGGCAACAGAACATCGCTCTGAGAGAGAGAGAGAGAGAGAGAGAGAGAGAGAGAGAGAGAGAGAGAGAGAGACAGAGACAGAGACAGAGACAGAGACAGAGACAGACAGACAGACAGACAGACAGACACACACAGAGAGACAGAGACAGAGACAGAAAGAGAGAGTGAGAGAGACAGAGACAGACAGAGACAGAGACAGAGAGAGACAGACAGAGAGAGACAGACAGAGACAGAGAGAGAGAGAGAGAGAGAGAGAGAGAGAGAGACAGACAAGACACAGACAGACAGACACAGAGAGAGAGAGAAACATCAATGCAGAAAAAAAGAATCACCAACGTTACCGATTTTCCTGGACATTGAGCGGCCATTAAAATACATGTACCATCCCTATCGTCCGCTCTGCTACCCTTTCTAGCCCCTGCAATTTTCAGTTTTCCTTCACATCAAGTTATATCTCTAAACAGATCCCCCTTCGCTCGCTACGAGAAGCAAAAATGGGTACAGCCCTCGCCTTCACATCAGAGGGGTTGGAAGAGTCCATCGGACGCGCGCGCTCTGTGACGGTAATTCACTGCCATCAATCATGTATTTTTTGCTGCAGTTATTTCCAAGAACATACTTTCTCAGGGAAAGTTTAAGCTCTTCGGTAATGCTGCTTTTGAGACCTGTGCTTAATGTATGAATTCGCGAGAAGTTGGAACTAAAGCAGAAAGCTGTGCGGCATCTTCTACGCAGGTGGACAGCACTTCGCCGACGACACACGAGTTAATACAGAAATAAGAGAATATAGGGAATACTGCTTGCGTTTCTCCAAGAGTCCGGCACCATTTTTGTTGCCTGAGAAAGGAAATCCCACTTGGGGAAAGAAAGCATACAGACTGCAACAAATACAGCGGGTTAAATCTAAATGCTTGTTCATTAGAGAAGACAAAACAGTATACACATTTTCGGAAACTCCTGCCTTTGTCAAGCAGTAAACACACACAGCGGCAATTACTCTACGAAAACAGGGAAGCGACAGTTATTCAGTTTTATGTAAAACTTGTCCGTTTGTTGCTCCAAAAGGCAAATAAATTCAGAACTGTGTTGATGCAAAAGAATAATAATAACAACCATTATTTTCATTAGTATTACTACAATTTTTGGTTATTATTATTCATAGCATTAGTATTTTATTATCGGTGGGAGTATTTCTAAGTGCTTCATCCCTAAACGAACGAAGCGACGTAGGGCAAGAAGCCGATGGGCCCTACCTGACGTAATAATAATAATAATAATGTACTCTTTTATGTGTGCTATTTGTACAACTCATTACAAAGCAAATAACCAAAACACAGTCAAAACAAACAAGCGCGCTCGCACGCACGCACACACACACACACACACACACACACACACACACACACACACACACACACACACACACACACACACACCGTCAACAGGATAGCTTGAAGAAGTGAGAGTTAACAAATGACTTGAAAGATGTGTGTTTGATGAGAGAGAGTGTACCAGACACACGGTGCAGCAAAGTATAGGAATATCAGGTGATAATGCTGCCCAGCTCGAGCCGGTCAGTGTTGGACAGAAAGCGGACTGACCCTCCGTGACGAAACGGACGACGACGGGCTTCTCGCTGCCGGCCACAAAGCCGAAGCCCTTCTCCAGGTCCCGGACCAGCTCCACCTCCCGGGGCCGCGGTGGCTCCACGTAGTCTGGGTCCTGGCGGGGGTCGTCCCGCGTCGTGTAGCGATCCACGTGGCTGTGACACATAGACACAGACAGACACACACACACACACACACACACACACACACACACACACACACACACACACACACACACACACACACAACACACACACAACACAACACACACACACACACACACACACACACACACACACACACACACACACACACAATTAGTCAATAATAACAACAAAAATGTAAACAAAAACCAGGAACGCTTTCAACAACTCAAAGTGCTTGACAACTTTTCCTTTTTCTCTAGTTTAGATAAATGAAGTTGAAAGAGCTAGAAAGGTGTCCACCAGAGAGGCAAAATTCCTGGCATTGGGCGAAGCAGGTCCAGCTAAATTTTATTCTGACATCCTCCAGACTGAGCCTCTCATAGCCTTGGGTTTTCAACAGTGGGATCTGAATTTCTGCGTCCGTAGTATCCAACCGCACGGACACACCCTCACATGCGCAGGGACACTTCCTTATTCACACAAGCACTTACGGATGTGCTATTTCATTATTCACATATGAGCACATGCATGGGACATTTCATTATCCACACACACACACGCACGCACGCACCCCCCCTTACACCCCCCCCCCCCTCGCACCCACCTACACACACAAAAGTAAGTAAACATGGTGCTTAACGTCCACAGAAACCATAAGGCTTATTAGGGACGGGGACACACACACACACACACACACACACACACACACACACACGCACATTGAGGGTTTTTAACAAGAGCAAAAGCTGCTGGATTCGTAAACTTCAAATCGCCCGTGCCATCATTCACATCTAAACTCCAAACAGTTTAAAGGCTTTACATAAAAGCGGAGGAGTCAGTGGGGAAACATGGTGCTTAACGTTCACAGGAACCATATGGCTTATTAGGGACGGGGACACACACACACACGCACACGCACGCACGCACGCACGCACGCACGCACGCACGCACACACACACACACACACACACACACACACACACACACACACACACACACACACACACACACACACGCGCGTAATTTGAGGGTTTTTAACAAGAGCAAAAGCTGCTGGATTCGTAAACTTCAAATCGCCCGTGCCATCATTCACATCTAAACTCCAAACAGTTTAAAGGCTTTACATAAAAGCGGAGGAGTCAGTGGGGAAGTGGATGACGGGGAGGAGGGAGGGGGAGGGGGATATTCACAAGGAAACTCAATTTGTCTGGGTCACTGGTGTTCTGCTTGTGTCAGAGTGCTAGCGTGGGTCGCTTGTCGTTTTCACGTGTTCAGCACTTTAAATTTCGGTGTCTTCTGAGTGCTTGAGATCCGACCGCAACAACTGCTTAAACAGCCTATGTATGCTGTGTGCAATGTATTAGTGTGTACCTATCGTGTGGCAGCCTTCACGTACATACTCCATTTGTTGTCCATTATTACTACAACAGTTCAATGGGTGCCACGGGCAGCGCCGGGGCTAGTTATCTCTTTTAATGTTCAGTCAAGTGCATAGTCACCACAGAAATAATGGGTAGGGGTTAGTCCAGTCATCACAGGACCATGGATAGGGGCTAGTCCAGTCACTACAGGACAATGGGTAGGGGCTAGTCCAGTCATCACAGGACGACAGTGGGTAGCGGCTAGTCCAGTCACCACAGGACGGCAAGGGGTAGGGCTAGTCCAGTCACCACAGGACGACAAGGGGTAGGGGCTAGTCCAGTCCCACAGGACGGCAAGGGGTAGGGGCTAGTCCAGTCACCACAGGACGGCAAGGGGTAGGGGCTAGTCCAGTCGCCACAGGACGACATTAGGCGTAGGGGCTAGTCCAGTCACCACAGGACGAGCATTATGGTGTCTCAGGAGGCTAGATCCAGTCACCACAGGACGGCAAGGGGTAGGGCTAGTCCAGTCACCACAGGACGCATATGGTAGGGGCTAGTCCAGTCACCACAGGACGCAAGGGGTAGGGGCTAGTCCAGTGCGCCACAGGACGCAAGTA
>JABMCL010002848.1:507500-520000 GCA_018857735.1 Alviniconcha marisindica | reverse complement strand
TGAAATATTCAATTACCCTAGTCCCTCCTGCCCCCCTCCCCCTGCCCCCCGCCACCCCTGCTTTCCAAAGGAGTCGATGTGGAATCGATGAGTTTCACCAATAACACAGCGGGCATCTGCCCCCACTGTGGGGCGGTCACTGTGAATGAAGGCGGGCACAGGGCTCGTGCCACTCGCGGTCCACGGACCCGACTTGATCGCGGAGCTGAAGGAGTCCAGGCAGACACGAGCTGGCCGAGTGCCCGGCAAACGAAGGGCGCAGTGACGTGGAGAGCTGAAGGAGTCCAGGCAGACACGAGCTGGCTGAGTGCCCGGCAAACGAAGGGCGCAGTGACGTGGAGAGCTGACCGAGGAGGTTTTCATCAGGCCACGCCATTGTCGGAAGGACGGCGGTGTGGCCAGCCATCGCCAACAAGTGGGCGTCATCCCGCTCGACTCTGCAATGACCCGCCACTGACCGCTCCTGTTCTGAAGGCGTCATGCACCCGCTGGAACCCTTGACCCTTGTTCCCACAGGACACAATCCGCCGTAATGAAAGAGTTTAATATAGCCCAGAGGGTTACACAGTTCCCCGCAGCGATAGTGTGATTTGTGCCCTCACCATATGTCGCGTGAGCTAAACGATAAATTGGAAAGTAAAGGGCAAAAATGGAGCCAATAATCTCAAGGAAAGTAAAGGGCAAAAACGGAGCCAATAATCTCAAGGAAAGGAAACGAAAAACGGAGCCAATAATCTCAAGGAGGAGAAACGATGTTAAACTGTCTTTCAAACAAAAAGGCAATTTATTCCATCGGTTTGCATGCCTTTGGTTTGGCGGGCCACTGCATATTATTAATCTCGCTCTCTCCCTCCCTCTCTCTCTCTCTCTCTCTCTCTCTCTCTGGATATGACAAGACTAGACGCACACTCCGAGCACCGCCTTACGGCACCTTCGAAGGATGTCGTAAACCAGTGCTTGGAGTTTGGACTAGACGTAAAGTTAGCGCACTTTTTGTGACCCACATACTGTGACACTGAAGCTTGCAAACTAGTACACTGAGTCCTGTGAACTAAGGGTACTGGAAGCTTTAAAAAAAAAAAAAAGTACATCAAATTTTTTTCTCGCAAACTGAGTGTACTGGGAGTTTGAAAACAGAGTACACTGGTGTACTAAAACTAAAGCCTAGAAACTGTGTACACTGAGGCCCTGAAAAAAACTGGGTGTACTGGAAACCTGCAAACCGGGTGCACTGGATGGCTGTAATCTGGGTATAATGGGAGCCTGTCTGGGAGAGTTAGGGCAGTGAAGGTAAGCGCCTGGATGGCGAGACGCGGCCCTGGGGGAACGCTGGCCGACTTGTGTTGGGTTAGCACAGGGCCAGTGGGGCTTAGACAGAGTAAGTCGCGTACTGGCAGCGGTTTCCTAGCGCTGCACCATCAAGCGGCGGTTATTGTCCCAGCGTCCACCAGCTCCCTGGCACTACTCTTTTGTTGGATCGGCTCCAGGGGAATGCAGGCGGTTTTGTTTTTGCGTAAATTGCGTTTGTATCTCTCCCTCTGGACTTCGGAAGGGTGGAAAGCACTATAAAAATAAAAGTATTAAGTTCGTTGCCAACAAAAAAATGTGTTTCGCTTGTGATATTAGAAAAAAACACTTTTGCTTTTATGACAGAATGGCGGGGGTCGTTTAGGCGGGGGAAAGGACTTGACGGGGGGAGAGAAATAATTATGATGCAGATAGAGGCAACGAGACTGAAACAAACCGAGAGAGAGAGAGACAGAGAGAGACAGAGACAGACAGACAGACAGAGACAGACAGACAGAGACAGACAGACAGAGACAGAGACAGACAAACAGGCAGACAGAGACACCGACAGACAGACAAAGACAGAGACAAAGAGAAAGAGACAGAGACAGCGAGACAGACAGAAAGAGACAGAGTCAGAGAGACAGAGAGAGACACAGAGACAGAAAGAGAAGAGACAAACACAGAGAGAGACAGAGACAAACAGAGAAAGAGACAGAGACAGACAGACAGAGACAGAGACAGACAGAGAGAGACAGAGACAGAGACAGAGAGACAGAGAGAGACAGAGTCAGAGAGACACAGAGAGAGACAGACAGGCGTGGATATATTCCGACCTACTCCAGGCTTTAATAGGAGAACATTCACTAGCCCTGGACTCTCAACGGAGGGGACCACAATTTCTTCGTCCGCAGAACTCTGCTGGGGCAGAGACACAGACAGAGAGACACAGACAAGTGAAGGAAATTTTATGTATAACGCATAAAAAACTCCCACACAAAACCTTGCGTGTTCACAGCGCCAGATGCACACAGTGCATACATGCAAGCACTCGCAAGCTAAAATTGGCAAAAGACATCCAGACCAATGAAGTACAAACAGCCCCGGCCCACCCACCCCTCCCGAAAGTGCAACTATACATAGTAGTTAAATGTAAAAATATACACACAGAAATATATACAGAGTTTTCAAAAAAAAATCAGACAGAGACAGAATGACAGAGAGACGGGGGCAATGAGAAACAGAGACAGAGAGAGAGAATGGGACAGATGGAGACACCGAGAGAGGGTGACAGATAAAGAGGGTGACAGACACACAGACAGACGCCGTGTAGCAAAGGGCGGAGGACAGACAGAGACACGTGTGAATGAGAAAGGCTGAGTAAAGGTGGACTAGTGACGGACCGACACACGTAAGGAATGACCGGGCGAGATTACATAGACAGTTGGACTGGGGAACAGAACGAGATCACAGAAACAGCTGGAATGAGGGACGGACAGATACGCGGAGTGACAGAGCGAGATCACAGAGACAGCTGGACTGAGGGACGGACAGATACACGTAATAAGGAGTGACAGAGCGAGATCACAGAGACAGTTGGACTGAGGGATGGACAGATACACGTAATAAGGAGTGACAGAGCGAGATCACAGGGACAGCTGGACTGGGGGACGGACAGATACACGTAATAAGGAGTGACAGAGCGAGATCACAGGGACAGCTGGACTGGGGGACGGACAGATACACGTAAAGGAGTGACAGAGCGAGATCACAGGGACAGCTGGACTGGGGGACGGACAGATACACGTAAGGAGTGTGATCAGAGCGAGATCACAGAGACAGCTGGACTGGGGAACAGAGCGAGATCACAGAGACAGCTGGACTGGGGAACAGAGCGAGATCACAGAGACAGCTGGACTGGGGGGCGGACAGATACACGGAGTGACAGAGCGAGATCACAGAGACAGCTGGACTGGGGGCGGACAGATAAGGAGTGACAGAGCGAGATCACAGAGACAGCTGGACTGGGGGACGGACAGATACACGTAAGGAGTGACAGAGCGAGATCACAGAGACAGCTGGACTGGGGGACGGACAGATACACGTAAGGAGTGACAGAGCGAGATCACAGAGACAGCTGGACTGGGGGACGGACAGATACACGTAAGGAGTGACAGAGCGAGATGATAGAGACAGCTAGACTAGGCGACGGACAGACAATTAACCAGCTTGTCAGTCCGTCCACCCGCCGGTCAAACTATCTCTGCCACTGTGACGTGACAGAAATAAAAACGAACAAACGGAGAAATGCCGACAGACGGACAAACAAGAAGACAGAAGCAAAATGAGACAGAGACGGACAGTCGGGAGGACAGATGGACAATTTTTGACCTAACAGAAACACAGACACACAAGATGGGTTGGGGAATGACACAAGACGGGTTGTGGAATGACACAAGATGCGTTGTGGAATGACACAAGATGCGTTGGGGAATGACATAAGATGGGTTGGGGAAATAAACAAGACGGGTTGGGGCATGACACAAGATGGGTTGGGGAATGACACAAGATGGGTTGGGGAATGACACAAGATGGGTTGGGGAATGACACAAGATGGGTTGGGGAATGACACAAGATGGGTTGGGGAATGACACAAGATGGGTTGGGGAATGACACAAGATGGGTTGGGGAATGACACAAGATGGGTTGGGGAATGACACAAGATGGGCTGGGGAATGACACAAGAGCGCTGGGGAAATGTCACAAGATGGGTTGGGGAATGACACAAGATGGGTTGGGGAATGACACAAGATGGGTTGGGGAATGACACAAGATGGTTGGGGAATGACATAAGATGGGTTGGGAAATGACACAAGATGCGTTGGGGAACTGACACAAGATGGGTTGGGGAATGACACAAGATGGGTTGGGGAATGACACAAGATGGGTTGAGAAATGACACAAGATGGGTTGGGGAATGACAAATGGGGGGAAATGACACGAGATGGGTGGGGAATGACACAAGATGGGTTGGGGAATGACACAAGATGGGTTGGGGAATGACACAAGATGGGCTGGGGAATGACACAAGATGGGTTGGGGAATGACACAAGATGGGTTGGGGAATGACACAAGATGGGCTGGGGAATGACACGAGATGGGCTGGGGAATGACACAAGATGGGTTGAGGACTGAACCACAGAGGGACCGAGTCAGACACCTCCATCCTCTACAGCCGAGACAGACAGAGAAGCCGCTGAAGTTGTGCAAAGCTGTACAAGAACACTCTCGTACCGCAGCAGCCTAACAGCGAAACACCCCCCCCCCCCCACACACCACACACATCCCCCCTCCCCCCCCCCCCCCCCCACACAACCACACCTCTTGTTGTAATCTAACCGGCCGGCTTCACATCCGCGTCTTCAGTGTGTTTGATCTTTTAGAGGTCACGTTCAAATCAGGCGGTGCCCAATTTACACCCCTTCCCCCCCCCCCCCCCGGCTTCCTCCCCCCCCCCTTCCCCCCCATCCCCAACTTCCGCCGCTTTTTCTTCTTCTTTTTTTCTTCTTCCGGAGCTCACCATCAGTGTGACTCTGCATCGTCGCAGTAGTACGATCAGAGACCTTACAAGGAAGTCACTACTAAACGATCCAGCACTTCTCTCACCTTCCCTGTGTTGACTCGGAAATGTCAGAAATATCATTAGACAGTCACGCATTTCTCGCCTTGGTCAGAGGATTAGGGGAGGAGGGGGAGGGGGGGAGCGAGAGAGAGAGGTCGGGGGGTTGGGGAGGAGGGAGGGGAGGGTCAGAAGATTGGGGCGAGAGTGCGGTCGGGGACTTGGGGAGGAGGGAGAGGAGGCTAAGAGAGAGGCCGGAGGATTGGGGAGGAGGGAGAGGAGGCTAAGAGAGAGGCCGGAGGATTGGGGAGGAGGGAGAGGAGGCTAAGAGAGAGGCCGGAGGATTGGGGAGGAGGGAGAGGAGGCTAAGAGAGAGGCCGGAGGATTGGGGAGGAGGGAGAGGAGGCTCAAGAGAGAGGCCGGAGGATTGGGGAGGAGGGAGAGGAGGCCAAGAGAGAGGCCGGAGGATTGGGAGGGGGAGGAGGAGGAGGGGAGGGGGGAGGGAGGAGAGAGGCCGGAGGATTGGGGAGGAGGGAGAGGAGGCCAAGAGAGAGGCCGGAGGATTGGGGAGGAGGGAGAGGAGGCTAAGAGAGAGGCCGGAGGATTGGGGAGGAGGGAGAGGAGGCAAGAGAGAGGCCGGAGGATTGGGGAGGAGGGAGAGGAGGCTAAGAGAGAGGCCGGAGGATTGGGGAGGAGGGAGAGGAGGCTAAGAGAGAGGCCGGAGGATTGGGGAGGAGGGAGAGGAGGCAAGAGAGAGGCCGGAGGATTGGGGAGGAGGGAGGGAGGGCAAGAGAGAGGCCGGAGGATTGGGGAGGAGGGAGAGGAGGCCAAGAGAGAGGCTGGCGGATTGCGGAGGAGGGAGAGAGGCCGAAGGATTGGGGAGGAGGGAGGGGACACTCGAAGGATTGGAGAGGGAGGGAACGAAGTGGGAGAGGGGGGGGGAGGGCAGTCGAAGGATTGTTGAGGAGGGAGGGGATACTCGAAGGATTGGGGAAGAGGGAGGGGAGGGCGAGAGAGAGGCCGGAGGATCGGGGAGGAGGGAGGGAGGGCAAGAGAGAGGTTAGAGGATTGGGGAGGAGGGAGAGAGGGCAAGAGGGAGGCCGGAGGATTGGAGAGGATGGCGGGCAGAGCGACAGAGAGGCCAGAGAAAGGTGTAGTGGACTTCGCGGCGTGTTCTGCCGAAGCCTGATTAAAATCGCTGACGGCACGGAAATATTTATCAGAGAAGGCAGAAAGGGGCCGGGGATGTCTATCAAATCGGACAGTTTGGAGAAGTTTGATTAAAAACTCGACAACGCGATTTCTTCCCCTTCCTTTTTTCTCATCAAGAAACGTCTATGCCGACCAAAAATCGTCGTCAGCGAAATGTCGACGCATAATCTGTATTTGGCCCGCTGATTGGATCTCTCTCTCTCTCTCTCTCCCCCCCCACTCCCCACCCACCCACCGCCCGCACTGGAAATTAATGCTCGCGTTTTAAGTGCTGAAACGCTTTGCCTGCTAGAGAAATGTAAGACACTCTTCAAGCAAATGGCTCGATTTGATCACTTTTGCACAAAAAGTCCCAGTCTGGCGAATCAAATGCAATCAGGCTCACGAAATTATAATTCTATCTTCAACAATTCAGTAACATACAGAGTTTCCTTGTGAGCTAATGCACCTAGTTAATAGCAGGCCATACTTTAAAAATGTTGAAAATAAAACTGATTGCAGCTTTGTCACAGACCTCTCTCGCCGCCAGTGTTGCCTGGTTTGCACTGGAACAGTAGGCATGAGTTGGAACGCAGAGAGGCTACACGAACGACGCCGGAGAGGAACTGGTTAAGACTGAAAATCTAGGCAAAGCTAGGAAGTCATCAAAAACTACAAAAGCTAGGTAAGGCAAAGAAAGCTTAAGACCCTCAGAAGTAAGTAAGTAAGTAATTTGGTGTTTTACGCCCAGTCAACCATTACGGTTATCTCAGGGCGTTACACATTTTGTCGATACACAATATCTGTTAAAAATATGTCCATGTTAAAAACTTGTATTTATTCAGATTTAAAAAAAAAAAAGTAAGACGTGGGTAAAACACAAACTGAAAACCTTTTCTTAAATATACATATATGCTTTGTCAAGTCAATCCAGAAAACCAATCACTTCGCAAACGTAAAACAGAAATCAATACATAAACAGCAGACATCAATTTTCAAACCGTTAGTCCCTTCAATATTGACCCTCAGAAACCTATGGGTGGACATGACAGGCCAAAAGTGGCTAGGCATGACTAGGAAAGACTAGGAACAGCAGGAACCTAGGAATGGCTAGGGGAGGCCAAAAGAGGCTAGGCATGGCTAGGAAAGGCTAAGAACAGCAGGAACCTAGGAATGGCTATGAGTGGCCGGGAAAGCGTAGGCATAGCTAGGAGTGGCCAGGAAAGACTAGGCATGGCTAGGAGTGGCCTCAACAGGCTAGGCGTGGCTAGGAGTGGCCGGGAAAGGCTAGGCATGGCTAGGAGTGGCCAGGAAAGTCTAGGCATGGCTAGGAGTGGCCAGGAAAGGCTATGCATGGCTAGGAGAGGCCATGAAAGCCTAGGCATGGCCCGGAGTGGCCAGGAAAGCCCAGGCATGGCTAGGAGTGGCCAGGAAAGCCTAGGCATGGTTAAGAGTGGCCAGAAAAGGCTAGGCGAGCCCAGGAAAGGATTAGAAGCTAAGACTATAAACGAAAGGCTAGCAAGTAAGAACAGGCGGGCACAGAATGCCGTTCGATAATTACATTGGTGCCGTATCAAACTAACTGCTCCTGACAGCTGTGACAACCAGTCATTATCATTCACGGACTTAAACTGATCGGCCATTGGGCCTGAATCTGACTGCCGTCAAACCGAACGCTCATTTCGGTGACACTACCGCCGCAAGAGAACGGTTACGGCAATACTGAAACGCAGCGTCCGACTGGGACTGAGACTGCAGTGACTGAACATGATAATACAAACGACAAAAACAAGTGGAGGAAAAGAACGGCTCGAGAGTCGCGCCAGTGTGTATTAATCGCTCACATAACATGTGCATATTGTATATAACGGAAGGCCAGTTCCGCTTCAGAAACTTGCGAAATGTAGTGCTGGATAGTGGGGGGAGTCATTCGGAAGGGCGACACAGGAATGACGAAAGGACAAATTCTTCCTCAGAAAGCTCCGCCAGGAAGAGGTTTGTTGTTGTTGTTGTTGTTGTTGTTGTTGCGAGCCGAACGTCGTAATCTATTGCTGGAACGAACGTGACGTAGGAACAGCGAAAGGAACTGTTCTTCCCCAGAAACCTCTGTCACGGGGAGGAGAAAATAGCTTGTCTCGACGACACGCGGAGCGTCGTAATCCTTTACGGCCACGAGCGTGACACAAGAACAGCAGAAGGACCAATTCTTCCCCAGGAACCTCTGTGACAAGGAGAAAATAGATTTATTCCGAGGACGCGCCGAGCGTCGCAATCGATCGCGGCAAGAAGCGAGCGAAGTCCGCTAACCCCTAACACGCATTACGTCTTCAAACAAGCTTACGTTACCGCTTCGCACTCAGGGTAGAGCGGGCCACCATAACTCTAACCAGCACCAGCTGCACACGGGGCCAAACCAGGCCTGTGGGCAAATGCAGTTCTCGGGCAATTTGCCCACTTTAACTGCCCTGTTTTTGTTTTTGTTTGTTTTTTCTGGTCTTTTGTTGCTGTTGTGGTGTGAAGGCTTGCCCGAGGAAAAAGGAAACGACGTTTGGTGACGCACGTTTCTCAGCCAGAAAACAGCGGGAAAAGCGGGACGGCCACACACCTAATTGCCTTTCAACGCTCAGTTCCTTAATTAGTTACTAATTGGATTCTAACGTCCTGTCAACAACACAGTGTCGCCTCAGGACAACAAGATGAAAAAAGAAAAAATCGTAAGCCAGTACATTTTGAAACCTTGCCAAATCCCAAATCAAAGTTACTAATTGGACTTCAACGTCCTGTCGGCCGCACAACAGGACAACCCAAAACCACAGCCAACTGAAAAAGTTCAAGGTCATTTAAACACAAAAATCGGAAACAAGAAGTTCCCTGAAAATTTGCATCGTCTTGTCTATGTCATAATAAATAAGCGTTCTTTTAAATCTTCTGTGTTTGGATCTCATTTAAACACAGAACTTCCAGTCACACATAATAGCAAAATGCAGCCTGTTGTCAAAAAATGCTCTATATATGGGTATTAACCATTTCGGCTATTAATATATTTCACCATCTGTAAATGTTCTGCAGCCTATTCTTATTCCATCGATCCCCGAAATGGGAAGCTGCACCAGTCGCTTATGACGACATGCGTGCAGGGCGACCTATTCACCTTTCCACGGGCCCCACACTCAAGAAACTCTAGTTTTCAGCACAAGGGATAATGCATTTTTCACCGTTTAACTGTTGTTCTGTCGCTTGAAAAAAGCGCTTACCCCGAAAACTTCGCACGTTTTGTATTGTGATATTAAATAAATAGCGTTCCTTTTAGGTTTTATGTGTTTGGATATGGATTGTTATTCAGTGTCCTGGGTCAGGACAACTAAATTAATACAGTCTTGTTATTCATTTTCCTGGGTCAGGACAGATGTAGTCGTGTTATCCAGTGTCCTGGATCAGGACAACAGTGAAGTCATCCCTTAAAGCCCAACTAAAAAAACGTCCTCTTCCCCCAGTATTTCCATCCTAACTAATACCAGTACCCAGTCTCTGCTACAGTCATTGTGTGTGTGTGTGTGTGGCCAGTAAAGTCATTGTGTGTGTGTGTGTGTGTGTGTGTGTGTGTGTGTGTGTGTGTGTGTGTGTGTGTGTGCGCGCGTGTGTGTGTTGTGTGTGTGGTTGTGTGTGTGTGTGTGTGTGTGTGTGTGTGTGTGTGTGTGTGTGTGTGTGGTGTGTGTTGTGTTGTAGTGGTTTGTGTGTGTGTGTGTGTGTGTGTGTGTGTGTGTGTGTGTGTGTGTGTGTGTGTGTTTGTAGTGCATTGTGTGTTGTGTGTGTGTGTGTGTGTGTGTGTGTGTGTGTGTGTGTGTGTGTGTGTGTGTGTGTAATACTTTATGTAAATTGTTTTGGTAGGACTATGCTCTACATGTGCATAGAATATCATATTTAGGTTAATATGTATCATGTGAGCGCTAGGGCGTTGATGAGCGCATGATAAATGTACATTAGTATTATTATTATTAAATCTTCTTACTCAATGCCCTGCGTGTCACGCTGCCGCCTTGCCTCACTGAGGTACGGTGCACTCTGCCGTTAGCGTTTCCAGAAAACCGGACAGAAAATCGAGTCTGTAAGAGGCTGGGAAATTAGTGGAAGTCGTGTGCCTATTTCCCTTCAGGGAAAAGAACCCCCATTAGCCGAAAATCTCGGGAGAATTCCTAGCTGCCCTGGCAAAAAAATAGACTATTGTCTGATGGCAGGAAAATCAGGCAGTGACTACAGCACACTGTGGTGCATCATCAAAGGACATCTAATGGACCATATTTCGCAGAGGAAACAGGCCGAATTTTCATTACGGACTTACACGCCACAAGGACAAATGTTAAAGGCACGCAAGAAAGAGCAGGAAGAACCTCCTGCTATTTCGCAGAGTGAAAACCGACCTACTTTTCAGACAGGCAGGCAATTGTCATAAAAAGTAGGAAGAGAATGTAACAGATTAACAAAGTGGTCAATAAACTACCAAAACCATAAATAAACTATAACTGATATTAACTGACCACTCAGCCAGGAGGACCTGATCAGGACGAAACAATTCAAGCACAACTAAGAGTGTGATTGGATGTTCCTCACACCCCCACACTTTATGATGGAAAGGAACTAAGGACGGAAATGAAATTGGAAGAAATGGGTCGACATAAATTGAAAAGCTATACAGCAACCTACCACACGGTTTAAAACAGCCAACTTTTGATAGCTCTGGATTCTCAGCAGAGTGGAAATTAATTTTTGTGTCCGTTGTCCCAGGCAGCAGTGTTTGTAACGGGCTAGTCGTCAATTTGCACTTTTGCCCTTTCGGCGAGTCTACAACTTGTGCAATCACGACATCAGACAACGGCCTAGCCATCGCCGACCTCACGCGGGAGTCTGGAAGCCAGATTGGACAGGATAACTGTCGTTCCCGCACTCACTCCCCCACGACGGGCTACCGCGAACGCAGAAATGACAGAATACAGATTCAGGACTTCACGGGGCGGGAATAGCTCAGTGGCAGAGTTCTGCACTAGTGATCGGAAGTCGCGGGTTCGAGTCCCGGCAGAAGCGGTGGCATAATTGGCATAATTTTCTTCTCCAGGGTCAATTCTCTGTGCTGACTGATTTCGGTACCCGTTCCACCCCCGTGGTACCGCAGCAGCACGTCAAAATCCCAGTCATTCTGTCGAAAGCGCAGGTGGTATTTTACAGCTAAACAAACTTGCCCCCTACCTACGTGACTGTCAGGCGGGGTGCGGCTGTATGACGTGTGCAGAACGTGCGCCAAGACGGCGGCAGTTTCACGGGGAAGGGGCCAGGCCGACGGGTTGCCCCAGGCAAGTCTGGTGAGCGCCCCACTGTCAACGGGGCGACAGGAAAATCCTCGCACTCATCGAGGAACTCGGTTACAAATTGCAAGCCAAAGGAACTGTATGCCGCAAGTATTCTTCTCCTTCTTCGATCGATGGCTATCAGGCAGAAATATCATTACGGGTCAGCTGGTCATACCGCTGAGGGTCGGCGGACGGTCCGCAGCAGCCGTGTGAGCCCACGCACCGCTCCCTGAGCCTTCCCGCTTTCTCCTCCTGCTAAACCCTTCAGTCCCCGCCCACCCAACTCCCTGATGTCTGCGGCGTATCGCTCGGTCTCTTCGTCTGTCTCACTCTGTTTCGTTCCTCGTATAAGTTGATTCCTGTCTCTTGTTAACCTTGCCTGTCCATGTCTGCTCTTTCAGTGTCTTATTTCTTCTGTCTTTCTCTGCATGTAAACCTTGCTAACCTCTGACGTCGGTATAAATGACGTTGGTCAGCCATATGCATCGTAATGTGCATGACTGCTGTAATATCTGAAACTGTCACCGTTAGCCATCCCCAGTCCGTGGTGGGCTGACTCCGGGGCTGGACTGGAATGTGATGCAACGCCGCTTAGCTCACGGCTGTGTTATGTCCAGTAGAAACACCCCTAGGCCATATGTATGAAGAGTAAACACAGTTAAAGGCGGAATACCTCCAATCCCGATTAGCTAAAGGATCCACAAGCCCGACTCTCGTTCCACATAGTGAACTGAGGCTATAATGTTAAACGCGTTTAGGCCGGATAGTCCTATATGCGCTCCATGCATGCAGATTTGTTCGCTGTCGTCACCGTTGCAAGATAAACGCGATTACGGGGGCTGTTTGCCTTTTATGCATACGGGCTCTAGACCTAATCTGAGGCCAGCTGCTGGTTGCACGTGACACTCGCAACTGATGCTCAAGGAGAAAAACAGTCCTGTCGCTGTTATGACTGTTACTGCTTTTGATGTTAATGTTTTTGTTGCTGAAGAAGAAAAATAGGAGATGAAGAATATTGCTGTTGTATTTGATTCTGAAGGAGAAGAAGAAGAAGAAGAAGA
>JABMCL010002848.1:497500-502500 GCA_018857735.1 Alviniconcha marisindica | reverse complement strand
GAGCATACACCATCCCAAATTGCCTCAGCCGCCGCGCCTCCAGAGCGGTTCCTGGGAACGACGTCGTTGGTGGGTTAATCGGATTCCTAATGTTGAATCTCGCTGCTTCACTCGTTCTCTCCCGCCGATGAGATCTGAAAGTTACAAATGCCCTAAAGGAGGGAAAGGGTATGGATCTGAAATCTTTCCAAACCTTGTTCCTTTCGCTCGGCATGGCAAACACAGGCCCCTCGGTTCTACCTACGGCCAACTCGTTTCACCATTTCACAGAGAAGCAGGATCACACAACGAAGCAGAAACTCGCGGAGCACGCGCTGCCGAAGCGAGCGTTCACAACACTGACTGGGGAAGACTGAGAAAAGAGTGAGAGAGCACATCCTCACAAATACCTCACACAACCCACCATCAAACCCTCTGACAACACATCCTCACAAATGCCTCACACAACCCACCATCAAACCCTCTGACAACACATCCTCACAAATACCTCACACAACCCACCATCAAACCCTCTGACAACACATCCTCACAAATACCTCACACAACCCACCATCAAACCCTCTGACAACACATCCTCACAAATACCTCATACAACCCACCATCAAACCCTCTGACAACACATCCTCACAAATACCTCACACACAAAAAGCCATCATAAAACCCGAGGAAACATGTCATACAAACTTCTGTTGGCTGCGGCCGGTGCAACAGTTGCATAAAGCATGGTCCCATGTGCTGGGAAACCAGAGCTATGGAAGGAGTAAGTAAACATGGTGCTTAACGTCCACAGAAACCGTACGGCTTATTAGGGCGATGGAAGGAGTCTGGAGTATGTCATAATATAGACCGCCTAAAGTGCTTCGCCTGCTGCCAGGAATTCTGCCTCTCTGCAACTCTGTTGTTTCCTGGTTGTCTCAAACATAAAACTGACGCGTGCAAGGAACAGCGAATGGGAATTTTAAATGTAGTTTGATAAGTGAGTCCATAAACAAAATCAATATACAAATGAAATGTAATAATGATATAGTTCTTATAAAGCGTCATTTAGACTCGGAATTTTAAATGTAGTTTGATAAGTGAGTCCATAAATAAAATCAGTATACAAATGAAATGTAATAATGATATAGTTCTTATAAAGCGTCATTTAGACTGGGAATTTTAAATGTAGTTTGATAAGTGAGTCCATAAATAAAATCAATATACAAATTAATGTAATAATGATATAGTTCTTATAAAGCGTGATTCTCTAACACGGGCTAAACTCAACGCGCTGTACAAACAACTTCTGGTTGAGTGTTGCTTTACGTCCACAGAAACCGTAGGTGTATTAGGGACGGGAGCCCAGGACGGCCACCTCCACTTTCACACAGCTCCTGAGTTCTGACAAAGAACTTAGTAAGTAAGTAAACATGGTGCTTAACGTCCACAGAAACCGTCCGGCCTATTAGGGACGGGGGGAAGGGGGGAAGGGGGTATGGAGGTGGGGGGAGAGGGAGATTATATACCTATCGCTACACTGTCACCACCAGAATGACTTCTGCATTAAGATGGCACAAGACAGTTCAATTACACAATTTGAAGAAAAGTCACCAAGACAGTGTCCACAAACCACAACCTTTTTGAAGAGAAAGGAGAGCCGAAGCGGTATCGAACCGAGGTCCTTCCGCTTACCAGCCTAACGCCTTACCACTAGGCCAAACCGGCTCACATACACAAACAACTTGAAAAAAACCCACATTTACATACATTTCAGCAGGAGAATGCGGAGAGCGTGTGTCAGCTCTGGGGAAGACGAGGTGGTGTTGATGTACTTTAATGATGTCCTGTACAGTGTATACATGTACATGCATTTTTGTGTAAAGCGCTTTGAGCTAAGTCATGTTATGGACATTGCGCTACAGAAATGATATGCATTATTACCATTATCAACTAAACAATTAAAAATACAATCAATGAAAGACTGCTGCTTACTTGATGAAGTAATCCTTGTCATTTTTGTCCAGCCCCGTTTCCCAGCCAAACGGGAGACCACTCGTGCCTGTCCAATTTTCACGGGGAGGTAACCAGGACGTCGTCTGCGTCTTGTGACTGCAAAACACAAAGGAGAAACTGTCAGTTATAAACATGGCCAGTGGTGATTTCGTCAGGTGGGGTGAGACATAAAGGCCTAATTATGTCACTGCAGCATTCTCCAGCAATTAGAATCATAAAATAACAACGACAAGTTTAAGAAAGCTGTTATCTTTTCATACACGATAAAGAAGAAGATGACGATGATGATGATGACGACGACAGTGGTGCTAGAGGTAGTGGTGGTGGTGGAGAAGAGGATGATAATGACGACGATGATGATGATGGCAGTGGTTAGCGGTGGCGATGATGATGATGTTGATGATGATGATGACGATGGTGATGGTAGTGGTGGTGGTGGTGGTGGTGGTGGTGGTGGTGACTTTTGATTTGAGAACACTTCCCCGTCGATGTTATTATTTTGGTCATCCAAAGGGTGTTTACCACGACAGACACTTTCTCCAAAAATGCACAGGAAAAGTATGAAGACAAAACACGAATCATATAACAAACTAGTTTCACAGAAAGACACGCTTGTGCTTGTGCCCACGCACGATAATAATAATAATAATAATAATAATAATGGACATTTCTGCGGCAAGATCTAAGGCACAATGCGCCGTACAAAAAGCTGCAGAAAAATGTATAAACACATACAATGGACAAAATAAAAATAACGATAAACAAAACGAACATAGCAAACAGGCAAACCACCCAGCATGCAAACTTTCAAGCAAGGACATCAAGGATTTTTTTTAAAATTCAGAAACCCCAATGGGGGTACATGAAATACCAGTGAATGAACATCTGACAAATTTCACAATGGTTAGACACGGCAATAAACGAAACATGCAAATGCATACAACAAAAAGAAACAAACAACAACAACAAAATCACACGCATTTCGCAAACAAGAAACAACAAAAACGATAAGAAACCAGAGAAAGGAAGATGACAAGAAAAACAATAACCAAAACAAAAACTAGAGGAAAAAATAGACAAATGGATGAGTACAGCAAACACACACACACACACACACACACACACACACACACACACACACACACACACACACACACACACACTCACACACACGCACACACACACACACACAGCCTTCATGAACGAACTGCGTGTCGCAAGTGTCACGTTCACCTCACGCGCAGAATTATCTTTCCTGAAGATTTTTCTTTTGCTAAAGCTGCATTTTCTTGGTATAAAAGACAGTAACATGCTGATGCGTGTCTAGACGATTAGCATAAACGGTTATTTAAAAACATGGAACCTCTACATAAAATTATCATCGCCCTGTCTCGCGTAAGTCCTGCTTTGCAAGCCAGCAGTGTCACGGCAACCGGTAGTGCCTTAGTGCCAACAGTCTGGCATTCGGACAAAAAAGCGCCATCTTCACCAAAAAGTCGGAAGCAGAAGAGGTATTAACTGTGTTTTGTAACGAAAAGACAACATTATCTGCCTTGTTTCTGGTGCTCTGCCAGTGCTAAATTTGCATTGTGGCAAGAGACAGACAGACAGAGACAGACAGACAGACAGACAGACAGACAGACAGACAGAGGAAGAGAGCGAGGAGGAGGATGACGACGACAATAATGATATTTCATTACACAAAGACAAAGGTTTAAGCACAAGTCGGCTTTTCACAAATCTGTCCCTGATGAGAAACACAGCAACACTGAATACAGGAAAACACAACAAAAATAAATATGGGAAAATAAAAACGAACAGTTATAGAAACAATTACTGTCTAAATTTCGCAACCTACAAACAAAGCTCTAAATTGAAACGAAAGTAAAATAAATGCGAGTCTCAGTTCGTAGAAAGAAAGAGGGAGGGGCGGGGCAGGGACGGAGGGAGAGAAAGAGTCAAAGACAGACAGGCAGACAGGCAGGCAGGCAGGCAGATAGACAGACAGAGAGAGTTTGTTAGTTCTTGGATTTTAACGCCACGTCAACCACACGGGTATCCTCAGGACGAATCACACATTCAAATAATTTTACACCAGTTCAAAGCACAAGTCACACAATCACAAGTTTGTCTAATTCTCTGTTCAAAGGTCCCAAATCAACCATTCCTCTATCTACCACTGTACAATAACACACGTTTTGGTATGTAAAAACCAGTTCTTTTCCATTCATTGGTACCTGTTCATATTCCGTATATAGCGAACACAAAAAGTAGTGAGAGTATTTGGAGAGAGAAAAAATTAAAGTGAACGGACCAGTTAGGTCGGAATTAGGACAAGGAAGAAAGAAAGAAATTCCTGGCAGTAGACGAAGCATGCGTGGCTATATTCTGACCTACTCCAGGCTTTGAAGCGAGAACATTTGTAAATCTGCTCCACTGCGGAAGCACGTGGCCGAGCGGAAGCAAGTAAAATAAAGCGGGAGGAAGAAATGAAACAATAGCTGGCAAATAAACAAGATGCTGCGTGTCACGGAGGGCGATAAAACTGGTTACAGCTGAAACACGACACAGCGAAACTCCGCTTCCCTGAAAGTGTGTTGGAAAAGAGGCGAGGATCTGTGGAGTAGGCGGACAGACAAAGGCTGCTAAAGAGCCCAGACAGGTCGTTTGTTTTCCCTCAACTCAAAGCAGCCCTTGGCCACCGCTCGGACGACCGACCCGCTCCTTCATCACGCTTACCATCGTCTGGAGAGGCACCCGACCCTCGTCCATAACGATTCCTGTCACTAGCTTTCTCGGAGAAAGGAAACACAACACTTCCGATTCGTTCCCTGGTGTGTACCGATACCTGCTGGTTTCAGTCACCGTCATCCTCATCCCCAAATTACCCAACACCGTGTGCTGCGTGTAGAATTGTGGGCCAGCTTAGTTCCTACGTGCGTTGGTGGCTTGTCTTTCCACTGATACGGAGTAACTGTGATGCTATTCGTCCCGTGGTGACCCCGTAT
>JABMCL010002848.1:470000-492500 GCA_018857735.1 Alviniconcha marisindica | reverse complement strand
TTTGTTTCTTCTTCTCTTATTTCCTCCTCCCTTTCCATTTCTTTAAACGGACAGCCTTTCAGAGACAAGAGCCAGGACTAAAAAGAAGCCCAACGCAAGCGTTGTGAGGGCATCTTGTGGGACAGCTCCGCTGTGGCCGTGAGAAAGGAAGTTGCAAGGAGAGGAAAAAGAAGACAAAACGCCGATTGCTTCCTTTCGGCACTGTTGCAGCAGGCAGTGGGGGCGACAGATTCGGAAGCCTATAAGGAAGCGTGTAATCAGGTGAACAACGCAGTTTGCTCCACGGCGGTGTGCACTTAACGGGATTATTATCATGTTGTTGTTCTTTTTCTGCCAAGGCGTGTGTGTGTGTGTGTGTGTGTGTGTGTGTGTGTGTGTGTGTGTGTGTGTGTGTGTGTGTGTGTGTGTGTGTGTGTGTGTGTGTGAATGATGGAGTGCGTGCGTGCGGGTGTGCGTGCGGGTGTGTGTGTTTGTGTGTGTGCGTGTGTGCGTGTGTGTGTGTGTGTGTGTGTGTGTGTGTGGTGTGTGTGTGGTGTGTGTGTGTGTGTGTGTGTGTGTGTGTGTGTGTGTGTGTGTGTGGTTGTGTGTGTGTGTGTGTGTGTGTGTGTGTGTGTGTGTGTGTGTGTGTGTGTGTGTGTGTTGTGTGCGTTCGTGTGTGTGTGTGTGTGCGTTCGTGTGTGTTTGCGTGTGTGTGTGTGTGTGTGTGTGTGTGGTGTGTGTGTGTGTGTGTGTGTGTGTGTGTGTGTGTGTGTGTGTGTGTGTGGCGTGTTTGTGAGTGTGCGTGTATAGTGTATGTGTATGAGTGTGAGCGTGAGTGTTGTGTGTGTGTGTGTGTGTGTGTGTGTGTGTGTGTGTGTGTGTGTGTGTGTGTGTGTGTGAGAGAGAGTGGGAGGGGGGCGGTGTAGGTGATCACATTTTCTTTGGAATGTAATGTCTACGACTGTTTTGAGAGAGAGAGAGAGAGAGAGAGAGAGAGAGAGAGAGAGAGAGAGAGAGAGAGAGAGAGAGAGAGAGAGAGAGAGAGAGAGAGAGAGAGAGAGAGAGAGAGAGAGAGAGCAAACAGAAAGGATCGAGAGAGGAGGGTGGGGGTACGTGTATTACCTGTGTTCTTGCAGTTCCTGAGGATGTGCCCGATGTTTCTGGCAAGACACACAGCTACACAGACAGCCCCTGGCCCGTTTGGAGCCGGCATTCCCCATGTCAGTGTCTCAGCCACTGTCCAGCGTGCGGACACAGAGGTCACTAGTCCGTCACGGCCCTAACCTGGGCACGCGCCCATCTGAATGGTGCACCGACACGCACAGGGAGTCATTGCTGAGGGCCGGTCATCATCCAAGCGTCAATAGCGTTTCTTTCGGCCACGGCTGACAAGTCTACGATTCGCAAAAGAGGTCTGCGTTGAAATGCAGAATCAGAGTGAACTTCCGGTGGACATGGTCAAGATTCATTCACAGGCTTGAGAACAGAAGCGTGAGAAGGTAATCCAGTGTGCCAGCCGTCCTGGTGCCGTTCTGTCCCGTGCTTCATTGCGAGCGCTGCCCACAAAGCGCAGGGCGGGTCGCCGTGGTCTGTGGCACACAGCCGAACGGAAGACTTGGGAGTTACTCCCAAACTGTCACGTCCTCGCTGATATCATACCGAGAAAATATCGTCAGCATCGAACGAAAGATCTCAGCAGTTGTGCATCAAGAGCTAAGCCACACTGTTTTCAATCTTAGGAGAAGTCCATTATTCCATTCACTAAGGCGAGTCGCCGTTTCTGAAGAAAGCGATGAAGCGATGCTGTGTACTTCTCACTCAAGTTTTCGGTTCGCCGGACGCAGAGGTCAGTCTCCACTGACCAATGAGGATTGGTGCCAGACAAAGGTCATGCCCCGCTGATCTACGACAAACGGGTTTGCAAGTCAGCAGTAAGCAACCGTTCAAACTAGTCACTTGAACCGCGGCTCAGGCATCTAACACACGATGAGACTGAGGCTAGTTTGACCCCCCCCCCCTCTCTCTCTCTCTCTCTCACACACACACACACACACACACGCACACACACACACACATACACACGCACACACATACACACACATGCACACACACACATACACACACACAAACACACACACACACACCACACACACACACACACACACACACACACACACACACACACACACACACACACACACACACACACACACACACGAGGACAGACTATTCGTTGACGCTGCCACAGCGTTGGACCAGCACCAGAGCTAATTAGTCCGTGATCAGCAAAAGCAGAACGACCGCTCTGCTGTCAGTCCCTGAAATCTCGTACATGGCACACGCGCGGCTTCTGTCTCAGACGTCGCTCAAAAAGGGAGAGAAAAACGGTCGAGTGTTTGTGTACGAGTGAAGCATCTCCAGACTATGGATTGTTTTCCTCGTCGGTACCACACCGAGCCACACCTTCTTCGGGTAAACACGGAAGAGAGACAGAAGGCAGAATCTTGTGTCGTGCTGACTACCCACCCGTCCTATGGCTAAACCAGGCATGGCATCACCAGCCGGTTGAACCACACCTTTCTTCAGCTGGTGTGCGATACGATGCTACTCGTCTCCGCTAGTGCTGGGATTGAAAAGCGCTTGGTCCTGTGGCAGGGAGGGATGAGAGCTCGTCACAGCCCAGGCCCGGACCAGCATCGCGGCTAAACTCCTGTTGCAATCATATCGCCTCTCTCCTCATCTCGAGTTTAAAAAGCAAAGATCAATTTCTTCGTTACTTTGTTCCAACACGCACGTCTACGATGAAGCGGACGTAATGGTGAACTCTGCAGTCACGTGGCATCTTTGATGATGCTGTTCGCTTGTTGGCACATCTACCGCTGCTACTGCTGCTGTTGTTTCTTCTGCAACCGTAGGCTTAGCCAGAAATGGAACTTATCGATGAACTTATCGATGAGCCACAGAACGTTGGTGAACAGAGTTGTTGTTGCCAAAACAATACGCCTGTTATTCCTGACTCACCAGAGTTTGCTCCACAAACTAAGACCAATTATACAATTGAGAGCTGAACTTTTAAAATGACAGGCGGATGTGACAGGGGGTGGGGGGTCGGGTGAAGAGGACGAAGGATTCAGCCAGTTTCTTGCCAAAAATATGCCTATTATTCCAGTCCCCTGTGCTACACAAACTAAGAATATACAATTGAAAGCTGGACTTTTAAAACGACAGGCGGAAGTGACAGGGGGTGGGGAGAAGAGGAGGAAGGACTAAGTCAGTTTCCTGGGAAGCTCTCATAATCGCGGTCCTGGATTCTAGCTCTGCCCTCGCTTATTTTACATGTCACGTAAAGAGAGGGTACTATCATACGAATTCGGAACTTTCAATTTAAAAAAAAAGGGGTGGGGGGGGGGGGGGGGGGGTAGGAAAAGTAGCACACTCAAAATCGGGAATGGTGGGGAGCAAGTCTACGCCATTAATCCCGATCAGCCAGATGTTGAGGAGCTCGAGACACCCTAGCCAACAGCTGCCGCGTGTTGACAGATACATCACTGTCCCGAGCTGCCGGCCGACGTCCTCAACGCAGCCCTCGAAGCAGGGCCCGGAAAGAAGAGGCCGGACGACCGCCGTGCAGTCCATCTTGACTCTCCTGACCAGCCGCCAGACGGCAGCGCCGGCGATCTGTCGCTGCCAAAAACGACTGGAGCCACCGCGACTTACGAGGGTCTGCTGACCCCGCTCAGCCCGCCTGGTCCAATCAACACAGCCACCCCCACCTACACCCCTACCGGCCTCTAACTCGGCCGTAAGCAGCGCGGGAACAGACGTAGCACAGGGGACCGGAGTGGGCCGCTATCTACCTAACACCGTGACCGACACCTGATCAACTGTCTATACCTAAAGCACTTTTGCCGGAGTGTGATGGGAGGGGGGGGGGGGGGGGGGGGGGGGGGGGGGGCTCTGGGAGAGAGAGAATCACTGGTGACGGAGGACGGAGGGACGATCTCTATCCATCAGATTCGGAATCTGTCGTAGGCTGAAATATCACGCGCGGTCTTTTGCTCCCGTCTTCTAATACATACCTGGAATCAGCTCATGTTCAGTCAAGACACTTTGTTGGACGGATTCTCTAATACAAGGTCCGAGACTACTCATTCTCCGAAACATCATGCAAATAGCATCAGGCTGGCAACGATCTGACCCAAAAAAAAACAACTGATTATCATATCATATTATATATCACATTATAGTATATTATATCAAGACTGACACGCCAGTTTGTGTGCTCTTCGGTCTATATTATATTCAGACCTGCTTCTGTTCACCGTTGTCTAACACGAAATCAACTCCAGTCCAAAACGAAAGACCCGTCCATGTCCATTCTGTAAAGCAGATCAGTCTTCACAACCCTGATCACTAATCGCCAACACCTAACGCCAGTATCTCGGGCCAGGTCTTTTTTCGTCTTTCAAGTAGGATGACTCAATTTTAGGTTTGCATCTGTAGAACGTCTGTACCAATTAAGCAGACGGAATCTATATTCAATCCAATCATGGTTTCTTGCGGTCCTGTCAAACAAAGGCAAGCTCAGTCAGTCCGTCCCGTTTCAAGTCGTTCCTCAGTGGAACATTGACAGCTGGCCACTGAATGAAGATGTCCACTGAACTTCACAGCGTTGCTAAATGAATGGGAGAACCGGGTAGCCTGAAGGCAGCCCATAGACTGGTTGGACCTGGTGGCGCTGCTCCACGACCGCTGCACGCCACCTTCCTTAGGTAAGACAGCCACGATTTCCCACAAGGGGTCAGTAAAGTCACCGCATCATTATCATGTCCTCTGGGTTTCAACAATTATAAGCTGTCGGACGTGTTGCGGTATTCCTGTGTTTTTCCTCTGTAGATTCGCACACACCAGCACTGCAAGCGGCTCTTTTAGCTCACACAGAGACAGTGCGCACCTGTCGCCTTTTCCTACCTGATTAAAACATATTGCACGGTGTGCGAGGTGAGCACGTGCACCCCTGATCCTGTCTCGGCTCCGTGTCTACGTCACAGCAGTACATCTCGGCCCTGTGTCATATTTCTTTCTCTCTATGATATCAGTACGCTGCCTAACACGTATCTCCAATGAATTCCACGTAACATGAGCATGTTTCCTCTTCTGGAAGCAGCACAGCTGACCTTTCTCGCATTTTCTCTCGTCGCCGTGCATGTCGTCGTAAATAGCAAGGTAGGTAATTATTGATTGGGATAGCGATGAATAAGGCATGGCTGCCAGCGAGTGAATGGCGATGGGTTAGGCTGAGTATTAATCACCTATTATCACCCGCCGTCACCGCTCATCCCCGCTGTCAGCAAATGTCTGTTTAATACACCTACGTTTTTCAACACACAATTCATGTTTCACCTTCTCTGTTGAGTTCCACCCCCACCCCTCAACATCTTTTCGACTTTTAGTTTGATTCTAGGTTTTGGTTTCATGTATCCCCCCCCCCCCCCCCCCCCCCACCCCTCTTTTGCATACCAGCATGAGGGAAGAACCACAAACAGGGACGCCCGATGTTACTTTCTTTTGGTCAAGAGCACCCACATACACTGAGACCATCTACCCCTGTGTGCGTGCGTGCGTGCGTGCGTGCGTGCGTGCGTGCGTGCGTGTGTGTGTGTGTGTGTGTGTGTGTGTGTGTGTGTGTGTGCGTGTGTTATTGTTGTTGCTGTGGTTGTGGTTGTTGATTTCACACAAGAATGGGCGTTCAGATGTGCTTACTGGAAAGCGAAGCACGCCCACAGCCGTTTTGACTTAACAATTTCTTTGCAATCAAATCCATGCCTCGCGTTCCGTGGTGTTCTGTGCGTCACTGTGACACGGGTTGGTCAGCAATGAATGCAGTCCGCTTTAACAGACACTAAAGCAGCTACGATCGCTAGGTCTCATATAATACGCTTTTCCAAAGCGTGCTTGATGCAAAGGAGACTAAACTTCAATCAGGCATTCCACGTTTTCTCGGAAGTTTGAGATGCTTGTACTTAGTTAGCTTTGTCCCCCGGAGGCGATGAAGCCAGTTCGTACCGAAACTGTCCACAAAATGTTTGATCTGTTGTCAGCGACTTCAGTAACCCGTGTTCTTAGCCACAGTAACGAAGTTAGTTGTTTGACGACTGACAGCTTCAGTAAACCATGTTCTTAGCAACAGGAACGAAGTTAGTTGTTTGACAACTGGGTGAGTCACGAAGTTAGTCGTCTGACAACTGGGTGAGTCATCGACCATGATACGTCGCGGAACGATCCCTGAACAAAGAGGAAATAAGGCTCTTGGCATGGACCTCGCAGACACCGCTCTGTCCTCCCTTGTGCTGGCCACGACTGGACCCACAGTGGACTGCCGTCGACACAGCGACCAAGGTCCCCTTGGCTGAGAACTCACAGCTACCGCAGCTTCGCCTTTTTCAGCCCAGAGTACATCAGAATGCATGTTTCCATGCTTTCCCTGTTTCCACGGATTCTGCCTTTGTCGTCTTTGCCATCTCAGTTCATTAAAACAATCTTCTTCTTCTTCTTCTTCTTCTTCTTCTTCTTCTTCGTTAAAGATAACGAGGCGTTAGGTGCGTCAAGAACTAAACAGACTTTTAGCCGAGATTAAAATTTTGACGGCGTGTCTCTGGCCTTGATTATTATAATCATCGTGGTTGCCTGGGCGACCACAAATCAACGATCAACCAGTCAGCCCTGACTGACTCAACAAAGAGCATTAACTCTCTGACAAATAATTGAAAAGAATCAACAGTCTTGACCGAGTTCGGGTTTGGTTTCTTTGCAGAAGACTAAAAACGTCTTTCGTCTGGTGTCACTACCGCTTAGTGTACCACGATGTAGAATTCCCCCCCCCCCCCCCCCCGACCATCACGCGCACAATCTTTGGGTCAATCTGCCATCAATCGGGGGTAGTGGGGGGGCGGGGGGGGGGGGGGGGGGGGGGCTTCTCTCCGCCTCCGTCCAGTCTTACCGCCAACGTTTCCGTAATCGCAGACCACAATCGTTCGTTTTTCGGATGAAACGTCTTCTCTCCGTCCTAATCAAGGATTACGTTTTATCATTTCCGGCTATGCCAACTACTGACCACAGCCTTTCGCCCATTCTGACGAAACCAAGCCGTCCCTTTGTACCAGTCCTGTCCCAGGTCAGCCAAAATCCGGTTACAATGTCCACCTGCAGAGTAGAATAGTTCCTCCCTCTATTCTCATGAAATCGCACAGCACTTTCTTTCCTACCTTCTCCGTTCGTCCAAATCCAGCCACATTGGCTACCTCTGTACTTATCCACCTTCTCTTCGCCCTAGTTCTGTTCAGCCAAATCCAGCCACGTCGGCCATATCGCGCCACACCTCTGTACTTATTCACGCCTCATCTTCGTCCTACTTCTTTTCGTCCAAATCCAGCCACTCTGGCTGTAGACAAGAATCTTTTGTTCCTCTGATGAGATCATGCCTTCTCTTTGTCCTAGCCCCGTCCATCAATCCGAAGACCCAAGCTACAGACATAAATCTTTCGCTCTGTAATAAGGCCACGCCGTCTCTTGGTGGCTGAGCCAATCGCACAACTGTTCAACTCGTCCTTTGCTCTCCGCTGATCCAGCCCGCTGAAGTCGTCCTGTTGCGGCACTCCGGGGGCCATTACCGAGGCCCGGTGGCCCACCTCACACCTCACACAAAGGCGTTGGGTCCAAAGTGGACACGACTCTTAGCGCTGACACTTAGCGACCGTGTCAATCCCTGTAGGACCTCATCCCATCAGCGAGACCGAAAATGGCCTTTCTCGGTGCAAGCACTCTGTCCATGCTTTTCTTCTTCTTCTTTCTTTCTTTCTTTCTTTCTCTTTTGTTCTTTTTGTGACGTTTCAACATGTTGTTATTCTTCTCATTTTTTGTTAGTTTTACTGTTGCTGTGTGAGTTTTGTTCGTTTGTTTTTTGGCGCTTTTTTATGTTGTTTTCTTCTTGAGTTGTTGCTTTTTGTTCGGTTGCTTTTTGTTTTGTTTTTGTTGTTGCTTTTTAACTGTTAATTTTTGTTGCTGTTTTCTGTTGTTGGGTGTTTAGTTGTTGTTATTGCTGCTGCTGTCTGACCCCCACCCCCCTCCATTTTAACAACACAACTTTTTGTTTAAGAGTTATTAACTATTTCAAAAAAAAAAAGAGGAGTAATATTTCACTGGCTACGTCTATTCCCAAAACAACAGTTTCTGCAGCGCTAATTTCCGTGACGAGCGACCTGTACGCAGCTGCATGCCGTGTCGGTGCTGACAGAAAGCACATCGTCTGGAACTCCATAAGCCGCCTCAGCACAACGCAGCACATCTCACTTCAACTGGATTCACGTGCTGGAAGAAACGTCGCCTTCCACTGTCGTTTTCGTCAGAAACCACCCACTGTTCATGGGCAGAAAACGGTACCCACGATCCCCGAAACCAAAGCCACATTCTTCGGCAAGCATTTCGTTCCTTACTGTAATTCAGCCGTGACCTGTAGGAGAGAACGCAATGTTCAGAACGTGAACCGACGTCGCGAGGAGAGAACGCAATGTTCAGAACGTGAACCGACGTCGCGAGGAGAGAACGCAATGTGCAGAACGTGAACCGACGTCGCGAGGAGAGAACGCAATGTTCAGAACGTGAACCGACGTCGCGAGGAGAGAAAAGCGCGCACTGGCCCTCATGGGATGGCAGACGACTGACATGCTAGACTGTATAAACGGTCGGTCCTAAGCGGTTTTGGAGAGGGGCGGGGGATGGAAGGACGGGGGGGGGGGGGGGCAACCCAAATCATAGGTATCCTTTTCATCAACAGTGTAGATCACCTGCTTGGTTTTTTGGTTAATTCCCTGTTGGTTCTACGGACCATTACGAAAGAATGATTGTCACACAGCTCTGTTACTAACACACTCTTCAATAGACGTATGAGGTCAGATACAAGAGAAAAGAAAACAACAACTGTGCAGCAAACCTCAGAGTCCAATCCTGCTTGAATTACACGAAACTCGGCAAAACGATCGCTTCTAGTATGACTGAAAGACGACGCAATAGGTTATTAAACGACTTCATCAATCTCACTTTTAAACGAAAGTTTTCTCCGTCACGAAAAGCCGTGGCAAGCCTGTTAGCTCCATCGTGAAATGCCAACACCAACCCGCCAGTTCACAATGGCGCTGTGTTTCTCTTGCAGTAATATTTAACTGTCCTCGATACTGTAAGTGTAACACGTCACAGATCTTTACTTTCTTTTGCTCCCACACGCAGCATCTGCTCCACAACAACAGAAATAGCACAGCGCGGCACGTCCCAAACAGCACCCGGCACGTCGGATGTGAGTATGGAATACACAGACTTCCCGTACACACATCCCGTCACCAAGACTCAGAAAAGAGCGCACGCACGCACAGAGACAGAAACCCCCTCTCGCTCGCTCTCTCACACTCCGAGATCGAAGCGCGAGCATGCACACAGGAGCACAATTTCATTACAGATAAGGCAATCAGGGGGATTCCTTGCCACAAGTAGCGTGGCGGTGACGGTGGTGGTGGCGGCGGTGGCGGTTGCAGCGGCGCGGATGGCGATACGGGCTGGAAGCGGGCGGTGGCTGGTGGGCGGCTGGCCCCGGGTGACCGCGACGTAGAACACACAGCTGGGGGCTTAACGTCACCGTCGCTGCGGTGCGGCTGTCGCTGTCTCCGCTTCGACGCTGGTGTTCGTGGATTTGTCGTGGATGTCGCTGTCGTTGCTGTTGTTTGTTTGTCTTTTGTTTTTCCTTTTTGTTCTTTCGCGTTTTGTCGAAGAAGAGGTGCGTTCTTTTTAGACTGGAAGCCTGCGCGGCGAATTGGAGCGAACAAGCAAAATTCGGATCAATTAATATGTCTGGAAATAGGTCGCTTTCCATCAAGTCTGCCGTCTCTCGCTCGTCCTTGTTGTTGTTGCTGTTGTTGTACCTAACATTAACTGCTTCTGATTCGCCTCATCCACTCCCCCCCCCCCTCCCTCTCTTTCTCTCTTGTTCTCGCTCTCGCTCGCTCTCTCTCTCTCTCTCTCCCCCCCCCTCTCTCTCTCTCTCTCTCTCTCTCTCTCTCTCTCTCTCTCTCTCTCTCCCTCTCTCCCTCCCTCCCTCCCTCCCTCTCTCCTCCTCCCTCCCTCCCCCCCCTCCTCTCTCTCTCTCTCTCTCTCTCTCTCTCTCTCTCTCTCCTCTCTCTCTCTCTCTCAATAGTAGCTTAATTAGTAAGCACAATTTGTTAGGTCAAATGAGCCTAAGCTAAAATCCTTGGAAACGTTTTCGAGTTCTCTCTCTCTCTCTCTCTCTCTCTCTCTCTCTCTCTCTCTCTCTCTCTCTCTCTCTCTCTCTCTCTCAGTAGTAGCTTAATACGCAAGGACTAGTTGTTAGGTCCAATGAATCTAAACTAAAATCCTTGGAAACGTTTTCGAGTTCTCTCTCTCTCTCTCTCTCTCTCTCTCTCTCTCTCTCTCTCTCTCTCTCTCTCTCTCTCTCGCCCTTCTATCCCCTCGCTCCTCTTTTTTTCCATTTCTCTCTGTATCTCCCTCCCTGCTCTTTCTAAATCGGAAATGTAATATCTGTGGGTGAAAACGGTGATGAAAGTGAAGCAGAACAAACACAGGCTGTTTCCACGATCAACACACGCTGCGCGAAATAGCTCGTAAAAACAGCGTGATAAGCATCCTCTCCGGTGACATCATTTAATACACGGAAACAGCCGTTTAGTTGAGTAAGTAATAAGTGTGACGTTGGTCGAAGAAGAATATCACCATGGATACATGCAGATGCTCGGAGGTTAACAGGGGACGGAGGGTTATGTACATAGCCAACGAAACAGCATAGTTATGCCACTGAAATGGACCAGCTCCTCATTCTCTTATCAACCCAATTATGGCACGCTGATAACAAAAAGTAAATGTCTTGGCTCTGTATTCGACTACTAATTCCGATTCCATTTTTTGGAGGGTATTCTGCTATTTACCAGGAAAAGTTTTGAACAGTTGCAAAGGCAGCGTTACTTGGTTCTACCAGTGTGTGTAACGCACTGCTCTAAACCACAACCACAGACCCTGCATACAGTAAGTAGTTCACTTCGGTTCAATACGACACCTACGTGCGCCATCAGCAAAGCCCCAATGCACTTCAGCCCGTCTCAGGGGTTTGTCCCAGTCTTGCCTTTAGAAACCGTTCCAACGGTCGTCTGGTTGACGACGGCTCTTTCTCGTTCTTTCAAGCAAGATTGTCGACATCTTCCTCTTTCTGCCCATCTCTCGTTCTTTCAAGCAAGATTGTCGACACCTTCCTCTTTCTGCCCATCTCTCGTTCTTTCAAGCAAGATTGTCGACATCTTCCTCTTTCTGCCCATCTCTCGTTCTTTCAAGCAAGATTGTCGACATCTTCCTCTTTCTGCCCATCTCTCCTTCAGGCGTATCGTGCAATCAAAACTTTTAACAGAGGAAAGAAGAGTCTCAACGGTTTTCACAGAATATGCGTCGCCGGGCAGTACGATTAAAACAAGTCAAAAGACAAGCAGAGAAAACCCAGAAAGGAAACAGATAAGCACATGTGATGGTTAATAAGTGTTTAGATGGGAACGGGGACTGGCAGCGGCCGTGGAGGAAACGCTACACCCAGCCCTGCCGCAGAGCAGCGATTAGGCTACAGGCCACGTTTTAGTGTCTAGTTTTGAGCTAATAATAACAGACATTTATGTCGCGCCTGACCTACTGAGGAACGTAACTGCTTTTGGCGTGTACAACAGCAAATCACTAATCAATAGAATAAATTAGCACACTAATACTCACACACACACTCACACACACACACACACACACACACACACACACACACACACACGCACACACACACACACGCACGCACGCACGCACGCACGCACGCACGCACACAAATCAACAAACGCGGCATGCACGCACGCGCACGCACACAAACACACGCTCACACTCACTCGCTCGCATGCAAGCACGCATGCACACACACACACACACACACACACACACACACACACACACACACACACACACACACACACACACACAGACACAGAGTAAAATACGGCAGAGGAACGGGGGGAAATGTCGAAAGAAAAGAGTTTCTAAGACCTGTCTAAATGAAACCAGAGAGTCAGAATCAGGAAGTCTGTCAGGAGGATCATTCCAAACAACGGGACCGGCGTGTGAACATGGAGTCTGACCGTGAATGATGATGCCATGCAAATTTGTGTTGATTTTTCCCCAAACTGCCGAGGAAACAATGCAAACTCTCCATCGATTTTCAACTGTCTTCGGATTTTTTGCATGCAGAGCCAGAGACGCTGAGGTCCAGCAAATGTTCCATTCTTATCTGAAGAACTCGCCGCGCTGTTCGGTATCCCCGCCAGACGTCATCGAACTGCATCGTTGTTTGTGTTGCACATCTTCGCAACAAATTGCACGCAATGGTGTAGCCTATTCATTTCACTTTTTGCGTTCGTACCCTCGTCTTAGCTTATTGTTCATTCTTCTTGCTCTGGCTTTTTTTGTTCACTAGCCCGTGCGTCTGGGATGAACTAAGTACTGTAAAACCGAACTGAACTGAACCGCAAGTTGGGAGACAAAGTGTTTACGTCTGGTGTTTCAGAAAGCTACCAAAGGCCCTGTATGTGGTCCACGCTGGTATATCGACAAGAATCGCATCAACGTGCCAAGCAGCGGTGGTGGCACAACGGTTGCGACACTTTCAACCCACGTCGAAGGTCGCGATTTGCCATAATCTTTAACTCCACGATTCTGCTCTAATCTTCTTCTTCTTCTTCTTCTTTTAGGGGGCTTCTTCTTTTTTTAATGTTGCATTTCTTTATTTTGCGTGTGTGCGTGTGCGCATGTGTGGTGTGTGTGTGTGTGTGTGTGTGTGTGTGTGTGTGTGTGTGTGTGTGTGTGTGTGTGTGTGTGTATGTATGTTGTGTGTGTGAGTGAGTGATGAGTGTGTGGTGTGTGTGTGTGTGTGTGTGTGTGTGGTGTGTGTGTGTTGTGTGTGTATGTGTGTGTGTATGTGTGTGTGTGTGTGTTGGGGTGCGTGTTTGTGTGCGGGGTGTGTGTGTGTGGTGTGTGTGTGTGTGTGTGTGTGTGTGTGTGTGTGTGTGTGTGTGGTTGTGTGTGTGTGTGTGTGTGTGTATGTTTGTGTGCGCGCGCGCGGTGTGTGTGTGTGTGTGTGTGTGTGTGTGTGTGTGTGTTGTGTGTGTGTGTGTGTGTGTGTGTTCTTCTTAAGGCGGTGTGGCTGAGGGGGGACTGCGGGGAAGTAACAAACGATTTATTTCCTCTCTTTTTTTTTTCGGAAATTATCGCTGCAATCGATACCGTCAGACCGAACCCGGGACAAGGCGCGAGTAGCTAGGTCAGAACATCCAGGCTCGTGCTAAC
Organism: Alviniconcha marisindica; assembly: GCA_018857735.1. NCBI lineage: Eukaryota > Metazoa > Mollusca > Gastropoda > Provannidae > Alviniconcha > Alviniconcha marisindica. The sequence continues at coordinate 479,081 of JABMCL010002848.1, read as the reverse complement.
GACTGCTGCTGTATTGAAACACGCCTGGCATTGCAGGGGCAATGTGTGTCATGAACTCACAGTACTAAGTAAGTAAACATGGCGCTTAACGTCCACAGAAACCATAAGGCTTATTAGCGACGGGGAGAACGGGGGGAGAGGGAGATTATATACCTATCGCTACACCGTCACCACCAGAATGACTTCTGCATTAAGATGGGCAGCGAAGAGAACCATTTTAATGTTTCAGTAGGAAGTGATGGACAAAGTCACAGGGCAGTGTCCACAAACCACAACCTTTTTGAAGAGAAAGGAGAGCCGAAGCGGTATCGAACCGAGGTCCTTCCGCTTACCAGCCTAACGCCTTACCGCTAGGCCAAACCGGCTCACAGAATCACTGCACCCTCCTTTAAAGGAACGAACCAGTCTTCTAAAAGCACGTTTGTCCGGCGGTGCACACCTAGAGATTTACCTTTACTATATACAAACACTAATAGCACAAGGATCTGGGCGTTGAAATGTTTTCGTACCTTTTACACCAGAATTAGAAAGTGGGTTCTGCCGTCACTGCACCCTGTGACAGCTGTGCTCGTGTCAGCGGATGACACACGGCAGACATCAAACAGGCCGTGGCACAGGACAGACATTAAACAAGCCGTGATACAGGACAGATATCAAACAGGCTGTGACACAGGACAGACATCAAACAGGCCCTGACACAGGACAGACATCAAACAGGCCCTGACACAGGACAGACATTAAACATGCCCTGGCACAGGACAGACATTAAACAGGCCCTGACACAGGACAGACATTAAACAGGCCCTGACACAGGACAGACATTAAACAGGCCCTGGCACAGGACAGACAGGCCCTGACACAGGACAGACATTAAACAGGCCCTGACACAGGACAGACATTAAACAGGCCCTGGCACAAGACAGGCCCTGACACAGGACAGACATTAAACAGGCCCTGACACAGGACAGACATTAAACATGCCCTGGCACAGGACAGACAGGCCCTGACAGGACAGACATTAAACAGGCCCTGACAGACGACAGGCAAGTCATGGCTTGTGGCCGTGTTTATCACTGTTCGTTTTCTAAGTTCGGCATATAGTCAACGGAACATTTTAATAGAAATGGGGAGAAATCATGTCCTAAATCATAAAATCACAGCTACAGTTCTGAAGCCGGCATGGCATCGCTTCCGGGATTTCTCAATTTAAGTTGACTTTCGAGAAAACGTTAAGTTTTCGGAGAGACACAATATACTCGAACAATGCACACATTTACTCTTTTACTTAAACATCACACTGTAAAAATAAACGTTTTTTTTCATATTTCGGATCCAGTTTACACAAAAGCTAACATTGGTAAAATGCCGCTTACAAAGACCATGGCTTGATCGTGGTTTTTGTCACAAGTTGTTTGTACAGCGCAAAGACTAGCGCTTTATAGGAACGATGATGATGATGATGATGATGATGATGATGATGATTTTATTTCATTTTTTACGGAGAAATGTGCTTTGATCGGTAGCAAATGGAACAAAGTATTTTCACCATCAGTGCGAATTAGGCCCGACTCCGTCGCCGCTGGCTTTCCCCAACAAAAATGTCAAGCACGTCGCATGGGCACGACGTCTAATCTGGATGAAGTATCAACGTGTCACCAAATCCTGAGTGACAGTCACGATAGTCAACGGAACGCGCAGACAAGCCGCACCCCTCTTCTGATCGCCACTTTCCTCCCACAGTTCACAGTCATCTCTGCTTCTTTCCCCTCTCTCTCTCTCTCTCTCTCTCTCTCTCTCTCTCTCTCTCTCTCTCTCTCCCTCTCCCTCTCTCTCTCTTTCTCTCTCTCTCCCCCTCTCTCTCTCTCTTTCTCTCTCCCCCCCCTCTCTCTCTCTCTCTCTCCTCTCTCTCTCTCTCTCTCTCTCTCTCTCTCTCTCTCTCTCTCTCTCTCTCTCTCTCTCTCTCCGTCGGATTTACTCTGTGTTTTTTTTCTGTGTTTTTTTATAATACTTAATGTAAATGTTTGGGTAGGACTATGCTCTACATGTGTATAGAATATCATATTTAGGTTAATGTGTATAATGTGAGCGCTCAGGGCGTTGATGAGCGCATGATAACTGTACCTTATTATTATTATTATTAATATTAAAGGTCTGCGAGATCTAAACATAACTCCTCAACAATTAATTACTTGCTTGTTCGTGTTTTCTGGTGGTTTTTTTGGGGGGGGTGGGTGGGTGTTTTGTTGTTGTTTGTTTTTTGTTTTGTTTTTTGTTGTTGTTGTTTTTGTTGTGTGTGTGTGTGTGTGTGTGTGTGTGTGTGTGTGTGTGTGTGTTTACACTTCGACCTAAAATCGTTTTCTTTCCCTGAACTTTCGATCGCCAGGTTGGTCAAACATGAGTGACAGAGAAAAACATTCCGGTAACTCTTTCAAACCCGTAGGCGACGCCTCAATTTGTCGGCCCCTCGTCAGTAGGGGAAGCTTTCTCTCTCGTGGCGACAGCTTTCATATGAGCTGTACATCAAAGTAGGCTACTTCTAATTTTGCGACACGAGCACAGTACACGTGACTATCGGCTGAGGTCAACGACCGCAGCTGCGACACGCGGAGGAAAACTGACACGCAATGATGAGCTAGGGACACGGAGCTACAAAAAAGTGCTTTATCGCACTATGTAGCTCTGTGATGACAAAGACGTGTATCTCACTATGCAGCTCTGTGATGACAATGACGTGTATCTCACTATGTAACTCTGTGATGACAAAGACGTGTATCTCACTATGTAACTCTGTGATGACAAAAGACGTGTATCTCACTATGTAACTCTGTGATGACAAAGACGTGTATCTATTCAATGTTCAACGCCGGTGCGCCAAACTCCAGCAAAAGCCCACGAGCCCGTTGAGTTATCGACCGTGGTAACGACACGGCCTTCGACAAGCGTCATCAATCCAGAATTAGGTGGAAATGAAACTCGGGGCACCGAAGCCAACAGAGCGGCGTGGAGCCTTCTAAGAGGAGTTCTACGGGCGGTACAAAGTAGGTCTCGCGTCAGCTTGGCAAATCCCCGCCCTTAGCAATCCACAGTGGTTGGAGGGTCGAAAAGATCAGTCTACTTCCGAACTGCAGCGATACCCGTACTCGGTCTTGAAGGGGTTCCCAGACCGAACGGTTCGGCTGTCTGTGCTGAAACTGTGACTGCCAGTCCCGGACTGACCGACACTGAGGTCAGTGTGTCAGGGTGTTGCTTTGATGTGTGTGTGTGTGTGTGTGTGTGTGTGTGTGTGTGTGTGTGTGTGTGTGTGTGTGTGTGTGTGTGAGAGAGAGAGAGAGAGAGAAAGGGAGAGAGAGAGGTGTGTTGTGTGTGTGTGTGTGTGTGTGTGTGTGTGTGTGTTTTGTGTGAGGGGATGAGAGAGAGAGAGAGAGAGAGAGAGAGAGAGAGAGAGAGAGAGAGAGAGAGAGAGAGAGACAGACAGACAGAGAGACAGACAGACAGACAGACAGACAGAGAGAAAGTGAGTGAGTGAGTAACTTGGTGTTTTACGCCCAGTCAACCATTGCGGTTATATCAGGGAGAAGAGTGAGTGACTGAGTGAGAGACAGAGAGACAGAGACAGACAGACAGACAGAGAGACAGACAGACAGACAGACAGCAAAGAACAGCGTTCAACATCCATGTGAGCGACAGATCGTTTTGATCTCCCGATATAACCAGTGAGACAAATAACAGGATGTGACGTTCATGTCTGCTTCAGTGTCGGCCATGTTCAGCAGAAAGGGGGCAGACTATATTCAGACGATATTGATTGCCCTGTTGTTTCTGCCCCAACAGGCTCCAACTGTTATGATTATAAAAATGACACCGGTAGTGCTCTCTCTGTCTCTCTCTCTCTCTCTCTCTCTCTCTCTCTCTCTCTCTCTCTCTCTCTCTCTCTCTCTCTCCGACTGTCTGTCTGTCTCTCTCTCTCTCTCTCTCTCTCTCTCTCTCTCTCTCTCTCTCTCTCTCTCTCTCTCTCTCTCTCTCTCTCTCTCTCTCTCTCTCTCCCCCGTCTCCGACTGTCTGTCTGTCTGTCTGTCTGTCTTCTGTCTTCTGTCTCTCTCTCTCTCTCTCTCTCTCTCTCTCCTCTCCCTCTCTCTCCCCTCTCTCTCTCTCTCTCCTTCCCGTCTCCGACTTCTCTCTCTCTCTCTTCCCGTCTCCGACCCCTCTCTCTCTCCCCCCGCTCCGACTGTCTTCTGTTTCTCTCTCTCTCTCTCTCTCTCTCTCTCTCTCTCTCTCTCTCTCTCTCTCTCTCCCCGTCTCCGACTCTCTCTCTCTCTCTCTCTCTCTCCTCTTCTTCTCTCTCTCTCTCTCTCTCTCTCTCTCTCTTCCCGTCTCCGACTCTCTCTCTCTCTCTCTTCCCGTCTCCGACTCTCTCTCTCTCTCTCTCTCTCTCTCTCTCTCTCTCTCTCTCTCTCTCTCTCTCTCTGGTGTGTATATTTATGTCGGTGGGTAGCTGGGAGAACTGGAGGGGACAGGAGGGGGTGTGGAGGGAGGTGCTAAATGCGATAGGATAGATAGGTGCTAAATGCGATAGGATTGCAGATCTGGAAAAACAAGTGTTACCAAACTGCCACGCCAAATGTTCATATGGTGGGTAGGGTAGAGTGGCGTGGGAGGGGTGTGGTGGGGGGACTGGGGCTGTGGGGGGGGGGGGGGGGGGGGCACCAAATGACGCTACCATGCAGCTTGCCCTATAACCGCTACCGAGACTGATCTACTCCACATAAGTGCTGTGTCCGTGCCGCAGACCAGCGCCACTGTGGCCAGCAATTAGGGGCTATCTGAAGGAGGACAGCCAGCGCCGTGTGAAGACGATGGTCCTCACGTCCCGTCCTATCGGCCTGCAGCAGGACGAGGACGAGTGGAGACGACGGGACGCAGAACACGCCGCCCCCGCCACGAAAGCAACGTCGGGACCTAAGGGGGTAGTGCAGCCTGCTAGTATCTCTTGCACTGCGCACAACAATTAGTGACATGCCACACGAACGTCTCTGTGACTGCAGGCAATGACCAAGAAACATTTAATGAACTGGCGTCTCTCTCTCTCTCTCTCTCTCTCTCTCTCTCTCTCTCTCTCCTCTCTCTCTCTCAAGGACTGGCTGTTAGGTCTAAAATGGACCTAACGCTACTATTCTTGAGTATTAAAGTTTTCTGGTTCGAGTTTTCGAGTTCTCTCTCTCTCTCTCTCTCTCTCTCTCTCTCTCTCTCTCTCTGCTTCCTATACGGTATATAAATGATGCTATATATGTATTTACAACGGTCAGCGCGTCCAGTTGTGAGTTCTTTCATAAGCAAGCTCGTGGTTACGTCGGCAAAGACATGGCGCACAATGCAGGTGAGTTACTTAATAATAGCATTTCTAAGTCAGTATGTCCGTGTCTTCAATGCAAATCCCACAAACAAACCATTTTCCTACCCCATCCAAACCTGGCGCGCGTGCTCTCGCTCACACACACACAACACACACACACACACACACACACACACACACACACACACACACACTGGCGAGCTCTGACGGACAGCCACAAATGGCGTCCATCAAGAAATGAAATAAACAAGGAGCAAAGGGAGAGGGACCGTTTCCAGACACCGATTTATCCACTGGGCACGACGTCTCTTTTTCTTCTCAAGCAGATGCGGAAAATGACCGTATTTTGCCTCGATTATTAATTGGCTCGGGGTCGTTTACGTGCGCTGCCCGAAGCGCACTAGTTCCACTAGCTTTTGGTCTTCATCCGCAGGACAAGATATCGTGTCTGTTTTTCCTGCCAGACTAAACGACATTATGATTATACCGCTGAGCCGGAATCGACCTGACTCGCACTCTGTGCAAAGCTCTAGCCAATGAATCAATCGACATCCTGGTCCCTATTTTCTTCGGGTCACTCTCTTCTTCCTCCTTTACCACAGCTCTCTCTCTCTCTCTCTCTCTCTCTCTCTCTCTCTCTCTCTCTCTCTCTCTCTCTCTCTCTCCTCCCTCCCTCACACACACTCTCTCTCTCTTTCTCTCTCCCCCCCCCCCCCCCCTCTCTCTCTCTCTCTCTCTCTCTCTCTCTCTCTCTCTCTCTCTCTCTCTCAACACGAACAGTGAGTGTAATCCACTACCATCGCGAAATAAATTCATTCACTCATTCCTTCTCTCTATCCAGACTCCCCTCCCTTCCCCTCCGTGTTAGTCACTTCATCACAGATGGTATTTGAACTCTGGGTCTCCACCGATTCCTGGCAGAGTCAATTGTTCCTCGAGAAGGGCACCGGAAGGACAAGAAAAGAACCGGAAGTTGGGTTCTGATGACCAATCGCTGCCCCGGAACCGGCGTGCAGAGTGGTCAGTCACTTGTCAGATGGCGGAGAGGATATGGAGGGCTTTGGTCGTGGACTGTCTGCAAATTGGACTGGGAATCGGCTTCCATAGCAGAAGGGTCAGGAAAGTGTGATCTCTCTCTCTCTCTCTCTCTCTCTCTCTCTCTCTCTCTCTCTCTCTCTCTCTCTCTCTCACACACACACACACACACACACACACACACATACAACATCCTCTTCTCAATAGTCCTCGCTCTCCCCCGCTCTCTCTCTTCTTCTCTCTATCTCTCCATCTCTCTCTCTCTCTCTCTCTCTCTCTCTCTCTCTCTCTCTCTCTCTCTCAATCCTTGGAAAATAAAGTTTTCGAGTTCGAGTTCGAGTTCTCTCTCTCTCTCTCTCTCTCTCTCTCTCTCTCTCTCTCTCTCTCTCTCTCTCGCCAAAGGAGGAAGGGCAAAAGAAGCAAACGAAGACTAAGTCAGTTCTTGGATTATACCGTGCCGTCGGACGCACAGGGTCACGTCAGGACGATAAACGAAGGCATGGACGAAGACACAGAACAAGAAGCACCACTACTATTTCTATTATCATCATCATCATCGCCGTCGTCATCGTCTGAGATGGAGAGCGGCCAAGGGCACGCCACAGTCTCGGTCCTCTACCGTATCGACGTCTCGAACAGCGTGGCCAGGAGATGAAAATCGACATGGGCTTTGCGGAAGGTCTGGGCGGGTCTAGCCACAGTTGTTCGTGTTGGGCGCAATGGAGTGCCAGCCCCAAGGGAGCAGCAGACGACAGCCTGCAAATCCCGGAAGAGTGGAAAGAAGGGGAAGGAGATATTTAGGGAGAGAGGTTCGGTGGTGGTGGTCGGAGAGGTCGGGGGTACGTCAATATCGTCAGTCTGGGGTGTTGTTCGGCTATCAGAGATTCGATTCATCGACTCCTTCTTGTCGTCACTGGTTCCATCTCGTGACTAAACGAAAGTTTCGGTATTGCTGCACGAGAACCCTTCCCCCTTCCTCTCCCCCCGCCCTCTCTCTCTCTCTCTCTCTCACACACACACACACACACACACACACACACACACACACACACAACACACACACACACACACAACACACATACCCACACACACACACACACACAACATACACGCACATACGCACACACACACACACACGCACGCACGCACGCACGCACGCACGCACGCACGCACGCACGCACGCACGCACGCACGCGCGCGAGCTATAACCTCTTTCATTATGGTTGTGTGTGTGTGTGTGAGTGTGTTGGTGTGTGTGTGTGTGTGGTGTGTGTGTGTGTGTGTGTGTGTGTGTGTGTTGATAGTGTGTGTGTGTGTGTGTGTGTGTGTGTGTGTGTGTGTGTGTGTGTGTGTGATTGTGTGTGTTGTGATGATGTGTGTGTTTGTTGTGTTGTGTGTGTGTGTGTGTGTGTTGTGTGTGTGTGGTGTGTGTATGTATGTGTTTGTGTGTTGTGTGTGTGGTTGTTTTGTGTGTGTGTGTGTGTGTGTGTGTGTGTGTGTGTATGTATGTGTGTGTGTGTGTGTGTGTGTGTGTGTGTGTGTGTGTGTGTGTGTGTGTGTGTGTGTGTGTGTGTGTGTGTGTGTGTGTGTGTGTTGCTTATTCATCAGTAGTACAGTGCTTAGTGTAAGTAGCACGGTTCTCAGTATCAGTAGGCGTGTTGTGGAACCCTGCCCCCTGTACAAGGAAGCACGGACACAGCACCGGCCCCAAGGCGCCACGCCTGCACAAAGGTCTCTGGGGCTCCACAGCGGATCTGCCGGAGCCATCCTGTGTTACAGTTCCGAAGTTTGCCAACGCCGAAAGTCTCTTCTGAAGGGTTTGCGTTGTGACTTAAGGCAAGTCGTCGGCAAATGAGCTGATTCCGATTCAGGTCGAATTCACTTGGCTTGAGCCTAAAGTGGCTTCAAATGTGTCGGTGTAAGTGGGAGCACTGAATGAACCAAGGCAAACAAGTACAAGGCAAAGCAAACACCCCCTTCCACCAGCCACAAAACACCCCAGGTACGGCAAGGCAAACACCCCCTTCCACCAGCCACAACCAGCCACACAACACTACATTCATTCCCCGTGCTGTCGGACTGCAAGTCAGTGACCACGTGACACAGGGCACGTGCATCGCCGTGAGCCACAGTCGCTATAACATATAATTATGTCATAGGAGAAACCGGGATCCTGATTTGTCCTGAAGAATACCTACAAGAAATTGGGAACCTGATTTCTCCACGGGCAATCCATGATCCAGGCTACCCCTATGAGAATCCGGGATTTCCCCACAAGAAATCAGCATCCCGAATTCTCCTACAGAAAATCAGGATACTAATATTCCCTAGGGAATTCCAGACTGCCCTAAATCCCTGTTTGCACTGTGACACAGTCATAATTATATAAAGACACCGTTTTCTTGCCCAAAGTCGTCACCGCGTTCAGAACAACGTTATATATCTCAGAACAAACAAAATAAAAGGGAGCAAACAATGGTATGGCTATGTCGGACTGTCTGAATGACGTGTAACTTGCCGCTGACACAGAACGGAAGCGGGCCAAGGGAGACAACCTCCCAGCCCGTTGTCCACGTGTAGGAAGACCAGTGTCTTCCCCTTTTCGCCAAACGCCGAGACGCGGACGTCTGCGACACAAAGTGCGGTAATTCCCGAAGCCACACTGGGCGCCAGGGATCGCTGTTTCCTTTAGACTA
>JABMCL010002848.1:390000-462500 GCA_018857735.1 Alviniconcha marisindica | reverse complement strand
GAAGACAGGGCGGAGGAGGAGGAAGAGAGGGACAAGCCGGAGTGAAACTGAAACAAAATGTCGGAAAGGGTGAGTGGCGTTCAGGGGTCCAGACGGGCAGCCCCGGGCAGAAGGGTAAAAGTGGCGCGGAAACAAAACAAAATAAAACATTGAAGGAGACAAGAAGTCTGCGACAACCATGACTCATGGCGCGAACAGCGAGATGCAGCCGTCCCCAGGGGCGACCAAAAAAAAAGAAGTGGAGGAGGAGGAGGAGGAGAAGAAGAAGAAGAAGAAGAAGAAGAAGAAGAAGAAGAAGAAGAAGAAGAAGAAGAAGAAGAAGAAAGAAGAAGGAGGAGGAGGAGGAGGAGGAGAAGACGAAGAAGAAGGAGGAGGAGGAGGAGGAGACGAAGAAGAAGAAGAAGAGGAGGAGGAGGAGGAGAAAAAGAAGAAGAAGAGGAGGAGGAGCAGAAGAAGAAGAAAAGAAGAAGAAGAAGAGGAGGAGGAGCAGAAGAAGAAGAAGAGGAGGAGGAGCAGAAGAAGAAGAAGAAGAAGAGGAGGAGCAGAAGAAGAAGAGGAGGAGGAGCAGAAGAAGAAGAAGAAGAAGAAGAGGAGGAGCAGAAGAAGAAGAAGAAGAAAAAGAAGTGGAGCAGAAGAAGAAGAAGAGGAGGAGCAGAAGAAGAAGAAGAAGAGGAGGAGCAGAAGAAGAAGAAGAAGATGGTGATGAAGAAGAAGAAGAAGAAGAGAAGAAGAAGACGACAAAAGACAGCTTTTTTTTCTTCAAGCATCTAACAGTGACAATGTACACACACCGGGATAAAACGTAACAACTACTATTGTATCGCAGATCTTATAATTCTGCTTTAAAGAAGTCACCGAAGAACAAGAAGCAGCTCCGTCAGGATCCTGACCTGAAACCAGACACAGCGATTTCGGAACAGCTTCAACACGCCAACTGCTTTTGGCGATGGTCTCTGTGAATAATAATATGTTGTGTGTTTTCTGGTGTATTTTTAGCCTTTGTTGCCTTGCTGAAATGTTAGTCTGTTGTTTATTCTGTTTCCAACTGTGCACCGTAAGACAAACTTGCACTGGGACAATAAATATTCTGATTCTGATTCTATGTCAACAGTCGTGTTCCGACGCAAGCGAGCGGTCAGACACTGCGGACAACAGCCATCACGTGATACCGGGGAAACTGTACCTCCCCAACGGCTCGGCCCGCAATGCTGGGATGTACAAAAAGCAAACAAAAGCAACAAAAACAGAGAGTCTACTGAACACCTGCATTGTAAACTAGCCGAGCGCGCCTACAGCCGGCCAGTCGGTAAATTGTGGGTAAGAAGGGAGACGGAAAGCAGAAGCAATTGCGGGAAGCACACTGTCGCTTCTGAACTGCCCTGAGCTGACGGGATAAACTCACGATCGTATCGATCAACTCGCCTCCAACGGCGAAAGGGGCGGGGTGGGGGATGTTTATTTGTGTGTGTGTGTGTATGTGTGTGTGTGTGTGTGTGTGTGTGTGTGTGTGTGTGTGTTGTGTGTGTGAGTGTGTGTCTCTGTGTGTATGCGTGTGAGTGCGCGCGTGCGTACGTGCGTGCGTGCGTGCGTGTGTGCGTGTGCGTGCGTGCGTGCGTGCGTGCGTGTGTGTGTGTGTGCGTGCGTGTGTGTGTGTGTGTGTGTGTGTGTGTGTGTGTGTGTGTGTCTCCGTGTGTATGCGTGTGTGTCTGTGTGCGCGTGCGGTGCGTGCGTGCGTGCGTGCGTGCGTGCGTGCGTGCGTGTGTGGTGTGTGTGTGTGTGTGTGTGTGTGTGTGTGTGTGTGTGGTGTTGTGTGTGTGCGGCCGTGGCGTGTGTGTGTGTGTGTTGTTGTGGTGTGTGTGTGTGTGTGTGTGTGTGTGTGTGTGTGTGTGTGTGTGTGTGTGTGTGTGTGTGTGTGTGTGTGTCGTGTGTGTGTGGTGGGTGTGGTGTGTGTGTGGGTGTGTGTGTGTGTGTGTGTGTGAGTCGGGGGGTGGGGGTGGTGGGGGGATAAACCTACACTACCAGTACTGTGGCTATTCCTCCCCAAAACCACTACATCTGCTGGATTACGGTTCACCATAGCTCAGCAACTCCCAACGTAAGGAATCTCTCCCCCCCCCCCCCCCCGCCCCCAAAAAACAACAACAACCCATCGACCAAAGTGAAAACCAGCTCCGAGTCTTTGCACACCTTTTCCCAGAAAAGCTAAAACCACTGCTGATGTACCCCGAAACACGCCGTCTATTCATGCAATGAAACATGAGACTGACGCGGACGATGCCATATAAATCATGCCGACATTTTTCACCTACCACGTTAACAGCCAGCAAGGAACAACAACCACAAAACAGAAGAAAGAAAGAAAGAAAGACCACTGACCCGGATCTGACAAGTGAGAATGGCTACCAAACTCCAATCGCCGTCAAATCAAGATCTCGTACCGATAATTATATAACCACAACGTCAGGACATTCCGAGAAAAGTGCCGGATGAGTAGTGCCCTATTTATGGGATAGGCAGTGTACTGACAGGCCTACCTGCCCTGCTCTACCTTTCTCTCTCTACCTTCTCTTCTCAAGAGAAACTCCAGGCTTTTCGACGACAACAAGCACGTAGTCACGTGTCTGTTTTCTAGTTATGAATGACGTCGAGAACGACGCACATACCCGTTCAAAATAGCATACTATTATTATGTCCGAACAACTCATTGACTGTTGTTGTTCCTTTAACACTGCGTATGCCTGAATCTTCCTAAAGCGATGACCGTGACGATTATTACTAAAAAGAGGAGGAGGAAGAGGGTGACACTGACGGTGATGATGAAGCTGATGCTTTCCCGCAAAAGGAGAGTGAATTGTTCAAGAATATCTTGTCCTTTTGGATTCAAATCCCCTGTTTTAATTAACATTTAAAACATGATAGAACAGATCTAGGGAAATGTACTCACCTATACGACGAAACACAAGGAACATTTCGTTTCGTCGTATAGGTGAGTATACATTTCCCTAGATCTGTTCTAGTTTGTCAACCTCACCAGCAGTTGTTCACTCATTACCATTTAAAACATGATTAAACACAGAGTACGGAAACGAGACTAAGTAAATTGGTGTTTTACGCCCAGTCAACCAGTGCGGTTATATCAGAGCGAGGAAAGTAGCCAACCCCAGCAGAGATCGCTCGTCTGCGACAACAGCGCGAGGCACGGTGTCGTCAGACCAGTCGGCACTCACAACAGATTCCATCCCGCACACTGTCCGAAATCTAGATCATTCGCTGTGACAGCTCCAACGAATTGACAGCGTTAACTGGTGCCCAGCCAAGTGCACACGTCCAAACTGACGGGGACATCAGCAACAACAATACGGCTGTGAAGAGACCAATAGTACAGGCTTCCGGGTTGTCAGTCACCCGAGCAGCAGCAGCCAATCAGAACGTCACAATAAATTCCGCGCGAAGAGAAACCCGAAGAGCGGCCGCATGTTTTCCCCACAAGCTAAGTCAGAACAACGCAACGCAAAACCAGCGGACTCAAAACAAAACCCAAATAAGCAACGGCTCACGTTCTTTGTTGACAGGAGACAAAAACTGCAGTCATAGCTATGAGGCAAACAGCATTCATTTCAATACTGGAATCAGACTGGAATCATCTTGCATTCCAGCAGTCAACAAAGCTCAAAATGGCGGTCAAAGCCTAAGCTTGTGTGACCGTAACTATGAGAGGCGGGGCTTAGACCCCCCCCCCCCCCTGCTCCGTTCACCTCTCTGGCAGATCTCCCCCCCCCCCCCCCCCCCCCCCCCCCTCCGTTCACCTCTGGCATCGCTTTGTGACACCCTTCCTCCAAACTCTGCCAGAATTGGTTACGCCACTGAAAGAGCATTCCTTATCTCCGGGCATCTGTCTACAGACCCTGTCAGCGCCCTCCGAAAGGTGTGGGTACTAATAAAACAGCAGAAGCAACACAGCGTCCAACACGCACGTAAGCACGAGGTGCGTCCGCCCCACGGGGGAATAAAAGGGTTAGTTCTGTCTCGATTCAAGCGATTTTGGTTTTAGCTGAGCTGGCGTCAGCAATGTGGGCGGTCATAACAGAAACGCCTGATACAGTCTGAGCTGTCTGTGACAAACTGACGTCTATTGGACCACCAACGAAAAACGGTCAGTTAATTCGGAGACCTGTGGCGTAACCACCAACGGCAGCGGTTGGAGGAAGGAATTGGTGCAGCAAAGTGACTTGGCTAGCAGCTGCGCCCCACACCGAGGGCGACTGATCCGTCTACCGCCCCGCTGATCCCAGCTACTTACTTCTCGCCTTGTGTCATAGTGGGAAGTGACAGCGGCTCAGCCAAGCGTGAAGACTTCAGGGCCAGCAGACTTCCACAGATGCTCCATTGAGTCTGGCATTATCAGCCACCGATGGAATCGCCGGTGAGGTCGCGGCAAGGATGGCCCTGCAGACAGTGGCAGACAGTGGCACCAATGCCTTGCTGAAGTATCCTGTATAGTCTGGTCGTACCAGGCCTCTCTGAAGTCTCTACAGCTTGGTCATACCAAGTGTCTCTGAAGTCTCTACAGTTTGGTCATACCAAGTGTCTCTGAAGTCTGTACAGTTTGGTCATACCAAATGTCTCTGAAGTCTCTACAGTTTGGTCATACCAAGTGTCTCTGAAGTCTCTACAGTTTGGTCGTACCAAGCCTGAAGTTTCCTCTACAGCTTGGTCGTACCAAGCCTCTCTGAAGTCTCTACAGTTTGGTCGTACCAAGCCTCTCTGAAGTCTACAGTTTGGTCTCCAAGCCTCTCTGAAGTCTCTACAGTTTGGTCGTACCAGGGCCTCTCTGAAGCTCTACAGTGCGTACCTCCTGAAGTCTCTACAGTTTGGTCGTATCAAGCCTCTCTGAAGTCTCTACAGTTTGGTCGTACCAGGCCTCTCTGAAGTCTCTACAGTTTGGTCGTACCAGGCCTCTCTGAAGTCTCTACAGTTTGGTCGTACCAGGCCTCTCTGAAGTCTCTACAGTTTTGTCGTACCAGGCCTCTCTGAAGTCTCTACAGTTTGGTCGTACCAGGCCTCTCTGAAGTCTCTACAGTTTGGTCGTGCCAAGCCTGACGTCTCCTCTACTGTCTGGTCGTACCAAGCCTCTCTGAAGTCTCTACAGTTTGGTCGTACCAGGCCTCTCTGAAGTCTCTACAGTTTGGTCGTGCCAAGCCTGACGTCTCCTCTACTGTCTGGTCGTACCAAGCCTCTCTGCAGTTTGCCGGGGCGCGTGAAGATGTAGGTGGTATTTTCCCACTGCATGCAGCCGTAAATCGATGTCAATTCTGCCACTGCCTTTCTGCCTCTGGAACGAATCATCTATCTCACTGCTGTCCTTGCTGGTCATCCACTTCCTTATGTTCTTGCTCTGTTGAACTCTAACTGCTGTTCTTGCTCTGTTGAACTCTAACTGCTGTTCTTGCTTGTCAGAATCGATTCTCTAACTGCTGTTCTTGCTTGTCAGAATCGATTCTCTAACTGCTGTTCTTGCTTGTCAGAAACGATTCTCTAACTGCTGTTCTTGCTTGTCAGAATCGAATCGTCAATCCCCTGGACGTTCATGCTTGTTAAAAACGAGTCATCTATCTCACTGCTGTTCATGTTCTGTTAAAAACGAGTCATCTGTCTCACTGCTGTTCATGCTCTGTTAAAAACGAGTCATCTATCTCACTGCTGTTCGTGCTCTGTTAAAAACGAGTCATCTATCTCACTGTTGTTCACGCTTGTCAAAAACGAGTCATCTATCTCACTGCTGTTCATGCTTGTCAAAAACGAATCAGCCATCCCTTTGATATTCTTGCTCCGTTAAAAAGAACGAGAAAAAAATCATTACTCTAGCTGTCATTCTTGCTCGTCAAAAACGAGTCAATTATCTCGCGGCTGTTCTTGCCTTAAGAACGAATCATCTATTTCACTGCCGTTTTTGGTCTGTTTAAAAACGATTCAGCTCTACTTGCTTCCTCCGCGAGATTACCCGTAGTTTCGTGCACAAGAATCCCATGCCAAGGAAACCTCTTGAAACCGTTTAACTTACAGCTAGGCTCTTTTCACTGTCGATTCACACCACAGTTCCCCCCTCCAAGGACCCACTCTGCAGGCACAAGGCAGGAGAAAGCACAAACCGTAACACTGGGTCTGTTTTCCTAGGTACTGTGACGTAGGTGGAGGATGAAAGTTAATCCCTTCTAATCATAAGGCAGGCGAGACAATGATCGCTGTGTAGTGAACAGTGTAAACTGAACAGCATCAGTGTGTTTGACTGATGTTCCATGGCAGGTGGTCTGGCACTGAAGAGCGGTCTGACCGACTGACGGATGCGTTGGAGTCAAGGAAGCGGTCTGCTGGCGGTGATCTTTACTGAGTGTGCGTACAGGAAGAGATCGAAACGTTTAGCCCCACCCCACCCACCCACGACGAAAACGAAGAAAAAGAGACAGAAGATTTTTAAGCATGGAGGACGCGCAGCATTTCACTTTTTCGATCTTTCCAGTTTCTTCTGTTCTCATCTACCTCCCCTCCTCCTCCTCCTCTTCCTCTTCCTCCTTCCCCGGCTTCCCCTTCTGCCTCTTGTTCTTCCATCCCCGTTCCCTGTCGTGCCTTCCCGACAGTCAGTGTACGCCGAACTGATCGAACAAACCCTGACACTGACATGACAATACCTAACTGACTTGACCCCTGACATCCACAACAAGGCGAGACAGCTAGAACGTTTCCTCTTCTTTCTTCTTTTGTCCGCGAGTCCGAGCAAAATAAGAAGAAAGGGTCAGTAATATCGTCCAACAGATTCGATCTCCGGACTGTAACCGGACAGGCCCTCTAATTGCAGGAGGGCAGGCCTTTTAATTTTAGCAGCGGTCACGTCTTCGCCATCGGGTTCTGTCCCTCGGGAACTAAACGGCTGGGGTCAGACGGGGGTAATTGGAAGAAAGTGGTAAACGGAGAAACTGCGTCCACGCTCGCCGTCTCCCGTGTGAGGACGGGAGGGGGCATAGCAGAGGGTGTAAGCAGGGGGGTACGCTGGGTCACGCTGTTCCCAGTACGTGTTTGGAAACTCGCTGTCCCCTGCGCTCCCCCCCCCCCCCCCCCCCCCCCCCCCCCCACCCCTTCCTCCCCTACCTCCCTTGGTCCACAAGGTCGAGCAATGCTCCGTCGGTTGTCCCGTATCTCCAACGCTCAGAGAAAACGAGTCCAGGTTGGTCAACATGCAGGTAGGTAAGCCCAGGGTGCTGTACCCGCCTTCACGACCGCACCAAGGCAGCTGCTTCACCGCATCAACGGCAGAGATACAGAGATACAGAGATACAGAGATACGCAGGCAGACTTGTGGACCAGACAATCGTGAAGGTCGTCACCTCAGTCACGACACAAAAGCCTACTGAGAACCGCGAATGACTCTTCAGATAGAGAAATCGTTTTTATCTCCTCCTTGACTGGACTAAGTGGGCGACACAAATGAATCAAAGCAAACAAACCTGCCAGTTTAAGCAAGACTGATGGTAAGAGATAAATGTCTCTAACTGCTAGGTGATGGTTAGAAATAACTGTCTGTAATTGTTAAGTGATGGTTAGAGATAACTGTCTCGAATTGTTCGGTCCCTGCACGGAGAAGCAGGTCCCAGTATGTACAAGCTAACAGACTGAGTCAACAGCAGCGGGTGTAACTATATTGTCACTGTCGGCGTGTACCGGGTACGCAGTGGCTCAGTCCGCTGCCACCGATATCCCTGTGGAAAGTGCTGCTAGCTTCTTGTTTGAATGACGATCTCCCAGACCTCCAAATGCACTACGCACACATACACCCCGAGCGCGAGAGAGAGGGAGGAAGACAGACAGACAGACAGACAGACAGACATAAATGACGGAGAGAGACAAGGACTAGAGACGGAGAGACAGAGACAGAGACAGGCAGACAGACACAGACAGAAGAGAGAGTACCGAAAGGGCGGTAGGAGTAATTCATTAGTAAAGAAATTCAGTAACTTCAGTGTTGAATATTCCCAACTCTAACAATCGAACAAAAAGTACCTCGACAGTCGTTGATTTCTGACCGCGTACAGCAGTTCTTTCCGGCAACGAAACGGTCCTTCCGGCAATGAAACAGTCTCAGTACTTTTAACAAACTGATTTCGTTGACCGACACATCCGTGCAGCATCATACCGGTTCTTCACGGAAAAACTATTTCAGTGAAACCTTGCAGTGAGAAACAAAATAACGCTACGAGCTGGTGTAGAATCAACAACGTTCTAGCTGATTAGCTCCCTTGTTTGTTGTCACTTATTCTTGATGCATTTTGCCCAGTTTATCGATGTCTCACACACACACGCTCTCTCTCTCTCTCTCTCTCTCTCTCTCTCTCTCTCTCTCTCTCTCTCTCTCTCTCTCTCTCTCCGACACCCCCTAGCTCTCTGCTCCTTCCCATCAGAAAGCGGAGGCGATGACACTGATCAACACAACTTCCCACGGCGCTGTTATCTTCTTCCTTGGCTGTCCCCGTTCCTTGATGTCTCAACTGTCGGCCCGGTGGGCTGACCCACAACTGGCAACTCAGGTGGCCTTTATTTGCGACTACGTATTTGTAAGAGTGCGTGCGTCGTGCGTGCGTGCGTGCGTGCGTGCGTGCGTGCGTGCGTGCGTGCGTGCGTGTGTGTGTGTGTGTGTGTGTGTGTGTGTGTCTGTCTGTCTGTCTGTCTGTCTGTCTGCCAGTGTATGTGTGTGTGTGCGTGTGCGTGCGTGTAGTAGCGCGCGCGCGGTTTCAGTATTTCTGACTACGCAATACAGTCAAAGCATTCTAAGCATATATATATATATATATATATATATATATATATATATATATATATATATATATATATCTCAAAAATCATATAAATGCTATTTAGAAAATACCCCTCTCCTCTCTCTCTCTCTCTCTCTCTCTCTCACTCCCCCCCCCCCCCCACCCCCCACCCCCTCCTCTCTCTCTCTCTCTCTCTCTCTGAGACCATCAGCTAGCAACAATCAATTAGGGTTTCGAGTCCTATCAACTAACGATCGTGTGAAAAGATCCACGCCCCTGCCACCCCCCATCCCTTTCCTCCCCCACCCCCTCCCCTTTCCTCCCCCCCTCCCCCCCTCCTTCCTCCCCCCCTTTCCTCCCCCTCCCCCCCCCCCTCCCCCCCCCCCTTTCCTCCCCCCCCTCCCTTTCCTCCACCACCCCGCCTGCTTTCTGCCGCTCGGCCTGCCAGTGTTGTTTTTCAAAGCAAAGACGGCGGAGTGAGTGAAAGGGGAAGGTGGGAGACAGAATCCAGCGACGGGCGGTGAGTGGTGAGCACTGCTGAGTGATCGATACTCACTTCATCCGCAGCCGTTGGCGCTGATTGGCGGGGAGGCGCCTGGTTGGTGAGCACTTTTCACTGGTGGGTTTTCGCTTCATTCGTGCAAGAATTGCTACTTACAGGAAGAGAGAGTGAAAACGACAGTGTGTGTGTGTGTGTGTGTGTGTGTGTGTGTGTGTGTGTGTGTGTGAGGAGAGAGAGAGAGAGAGAGAGAGAATGTGTGTGTGAGTGAGTGTGTGTCTGTGTGTGTGTATGTGTGTGTGTGTGAGAGTGTGTGGGCGGAGGGTGCGTGTAGTACATGTGTGTGTGTGCATGTGTGCGCATGCACGCGCGCGTGTGAGTGTCTTAATAATCCACACAGGTAACATCCACGTAGAAGTAGGTCACAAAACCCGAGGTGATCAATATCAATCAGCTCCGCCCAGCCCAGCCCCTCCATTCAGCCTCTCTCCAGACAATTACTCCGCCTCATAAAGCCTCATTCCAGCCGACAAGCCCACCGGCACAAAGTCCACCCATTCATCGGACACCACGCCACCGACAAGGCGACGCCGACAAAGCAGAACACATTCCACGCTGGTAACCTCCGAGTCATTCTCCAATTCAATACCCCTTCCAAACAATCGTAACGATAGTTCACACCGCGTGCCCGACACCAAATCCCGTCACCACGAGAAGACAGTGTCTCGCTGAACCAGTAGTTTATTCATTAGGGAAAATATTGTCGGTTCGTTTGATGAAATTGTGTCGGGGAAGCTCAGTGCAAGAATGACACAAGAATGTGCTAAACTCAGCGGTTTTCTGTTCCCGACGAGACCATTATCACAAATCACAGTTTTTCCCAATGCGGTAAGCGAACTATTTCTTGGGGTTAAAGGGCGTAAGCTCCGTGTTCGGTAGCAAAAACACAGTAATGTGTGGTATTCTACTGGTAAAGTTCCGGTAGTAAAACGCAGTAATGTGTGGCATTTTACTGGTAAAGTAAAGCACAGTAATGTGTGGTAGCTTACTGGTAAAGTTCCGGTAGTAAAACACAGTAATGTGTGGTATTTTACTGGTAAAGTTCCGGTAGTAAAACAGTAATGTGTGGTATTTTACTGGTAAAGTTCCGGTAGTAGAACACAGTAATGTGTGGTATTTTACTGGTAAAGTAAAGCACAGTAATATGTGGTATTTTACTGGTAAAGTTCCGGTAGTAGAACAGTACAGGATGTTATTTTGTAATTGATGTTATTTTGTTTCTCAAAGAAAATAACAACAAAAAAGCACATAAAGAAGAGAGAGGAGATAGGAGAGCGAAAGAGACAGAAAAGAAGAGAGGAATGTGTGTGTGTGGATGTTGTGTTGTGTGTGTGTGTGTGTGTGTGTGTGTGTGTGGTGGTGTGTGTGTGTGGTGGTGCGTGTGCGTGTGTGTGTGTGTGTGTGTGTGTGTTGCAGACGTGGAAGGGAGCAGGGCGTTGGCTAGTAGAGCTCTAGTGTAGATGACTGTGTATCAGACCGGTTATTACAGTGATTGTCTGACTGGTTATTACAGTGATTGTCTGACCGGTTATTATATTACAGTGATTGTCTGACCGGTTATTACAGTGATTGTCTGGTTATTACAGTGACTGTCTGACTGGTTATTACAGTGATTGTCTGACTGGTTATTACAGTGATTATCTGACCGGTTATTACAGTGATTGTCTGACCGGTTATTACAGTGATTGTCTGACCGGTTATTACAGTGATTGTCAGACCGGTTATTACAGTGATTATCAGACCGGTTATTACAATGATTATCAGACCGGTTATTACAGTGATTGTCAGACCGGTTATTACAGTGATTGTCTGGCCGGTTACTACAGTGACTGTCTGGCCGGTTACTACAGTGATTGTCTGAGTGATTGTCTGGCCGGTTACTACAGTGATTGTCTGGCCGGTTACTACAGTGATTGTCTGAGTGATTGTCTGGCCGGTTACTACAGTGATTGTCTGGCCGGTTACTACAGTGATTGTCTGGCCGGTTATTACAGTGATTGTCTGGCCGGTTACTACAGTGATTGTCTGGCCGGTTGCTACAGTGATTGTCTGGCCGGTTTCCGAGAATCACTCTCGACACCTACAAGATGTCATGCCGGTTTGAGAGAAAGGGGGGGAAAATGTAGCACGATGACTGTACCAGTGGACAGAAACAAATGTAGCACGATGACTGTACCAGTGGACAGAAACAAATGTAGCACGATGACTGTACCAGTGGACAGAAACAAATGTAGCACGATGACTGTACCAGTGGACAGAAACAAATGTAGCACGATGACTGTACCAGTGGACAGAAACAATGTTCCTCGTCAGCACCCTGCTCCTTCAGGCACCGGCCGGCTCTCGCCTGGTCAATTCTGACTGGACGATCGACACATGCGTTGGTTGTGTGTGTGTGTGTGTGTGTGTGTGTGTGTGTGGTTTGAGCGCAAGCATTCCATCATGTGATTACCATCGCTTCCCACCCCCCACCCCCCCCCCTCCACACACCCCTTTACACTCTACGCGTCTGTGTGTTTAGAGTGTGTGTGTGTTGGGTGGGGGGTGGGGGTGGGGGGGAGGAGATAGTTTGTTGGTGCTTTGAGCCCAGTCAACCACAAAGGTTTATATCAGGGCTAAGTGTGTGGGGGGAGGGGGAGGGCGAAAGGGGCGGGTGGAGGCGCGGTGACGTGTGTGGCTATAATTAAAATCTGGTCTGACCGTCTCCGTCCGAGGCTACAGTTGCTGCCTAACTCTCTTTCTTTCCGGCTGTGATTGCTTTGTGGTGTCGGATGGTGTCTGTGTGCATAGTTGGAACTCCAAATAAGCAAATCGCTAGCGGACAGTAAAACAAAAAGACAAAACACTCACACACACACACACACACACACACACACACACACACACACACACACACACACACAAGCACGACCAGCACCAACACTACACAGCACGCACGCACGCCAAACACGCACGCACACACACACACACAAACACACGCACGCACGCACACCTACGCACGCAGGAACGCACTCGCACGCACGCAGGAACGCGCACGCACGCACGCAAACACGCCACGCACGCGCCACACCACACACACACAACACACACACACACACACACACACGCACGCACGCACGCACGCACACCTACACACGCAGGAACGCACTCGCACGCACGCCGGAACGCACACGCACGCACGCACGCACACACGCACGCACACACACACAAACGCACGCACGCACGCACAAACACACACACACACACACACACACACACACACACACACACACACACACACACACACACAACACACACACACACACACACACACACACACACACACACAGAGTCTGACTGGAAGGAGGGAGGCGGGGATGTGGGAGGGTCACTAAGACAATTCCTGTACAGCCTGCAGACAAAAGTGAAGAGCAGTACGCCCACCGACTGATCACTGAGTACACTGAGCGTCCCCCGCCGCCATCACCACGCCGTTCCCAGCTCAACATTGGAACAGCAGCAGTCGGCGAAACAAAACAAAACTCGGAATCAATACGAACAAAACGCTGGTGCGGTTTTTACAGCCAACAAAAAGCACACTGTCCCAGTGGCACACTGAAGTATTTTTACATACAGCAAAAATAAAAAATAAAAAATGGTTCCCTCCCAATGACGAACTGAAGCAATCAACGCTCCATCAAACCGCTGAGAATGCAGTTTGAAACCAGGACGAGGAGTCCGGGAAGGCTTTGGGAGGGGGGGAGGCGGTAAATATACTGGGGATCGAATGGAACCATTAAACGTAGCGGCTCAGTTTCAGAAGCAGCCTTGTTGGGTGCACCGAAACCTTTTCTTCGTCAAAAAGGCATGTAACTACAGTCACGGGTTTTGTCGCATTCTGACAGTTCATCTTGCTGTGCACAGGCAGTCCGCGCCGTGCAATCAATACTGCGGTCGCCGTGACAGCTGCAAAGGGGGCAGTCAGGCATCACGAATGCAACCTTCATGTACTCTGTTTCTAGGCATAAAGAATCCAACACTTATGAACTCTCAGTTTCCGGGCATAAGGAATCCACCATTCATGTATTCTGTTTCTAGGCATAAAGAATCCAACAGTCATGTACTCTCTGTTTCCAGGCATAAGGAATCCACCATTCTTGTACTCTGTTTCTAGGCATAAAGAATCCAACAGTCATGTACTCTCTGTTTCCAGGCTTAACGAATCCAACACTTATGTACTCTCAGTTTCCGGGCATAAGGAATCCACCATTCATGTACTCTGTTTCCATTTAACACCAGGGCACAGTTGGCCATTTCTTAGAATATGGACAGAAAGGCAACTGAAGAAAACGTGTGATTTGTTTTTGTTTAGAGTCCAATCTGTGTAGTTTAACTACAGTGATCTTTTCCCTCTCCATTCCAACATAGCTAAGTCGGTCACTATCTGCTCATCCAATCCCGCGCAGTTATTGCTAAAGCGACCACTGTTCATTCCATTTCCCGCTTTTCAGATAGCTAACTAAAACGATAATCTGTTCGTTCATTCCACCTTACACTGGTAAATACAATGACCATCTGCCTCTTCATTCAAACTTTGCGTAACTAGCTCAAACGATCATCTTTCTGTTCATTCCAGTTTTGCACTGCTAACTAAAGCGATCGGTTTCTTGTTCATTCCAACTTTTCATTTGAAGCCAACGCTTCTGAAATCCCCGTGGGGGAAAAGACGCATCACCTTCAAATATTTTCGTTCTTCCTACACTCGCTTCAGTTCAGTTCAATCCAAGACAGGGTTGGGAAAAATCCACAGTGCGCTCTAACAGAAGTTTACCAATGTACTTACTGTTCAAACTGTTTATATAGGTGTTTGAGTTAGTCTGAACTAGCACTGCTGGGTTACCGTCGTATGTCATTTTACGGGCATGTTATACATGTTGTGCTAGTATTGCAACACTACCTGCATTGTATTAGTATAATTATTTTTGACATTATGAGTAACTTAGAACTTTATTTTCGGATTTCCGCCATATAAATATGACTTGACTGATTGATTGATCGACCGATTGATTGACTGATCGACCGATTGGCCGATTGGTGGCAGTCTGACCGACAATGGCTTGTCTCCTCCCTTCAAAGTGTTTATTGACAAGCTGCTACCTGGTCAGTTCTTTGCCCCTCTTCGTAGTCGGAGGCGATCGATTCGTTTGGTTTGCCTTTGACACTCCTTCATTTCACATCAGTTCTACCTGTGACCTGCAGCAAGAGATCCAGCACCAGCATTCATCATGATCAACAGGGCCGTCAAACCGACAAAAGATGCACAAAAAAGGGCGCGCGCGCGCGCACACACACACACACACACACACACACACACACACACACACATACGCACGCACGCACGCACGCACGCACGCACTCTCTCTCCTCTCTCTCTCTCTCCTCTCTCTCTCTCTCTCTCTCTCTCTCTCTCTCTCTCTCTCTCTCTCGTGTGTGCGTTGTGTGTGTGTGTGTGTGTGTGTGTGTGTGAGAGAGAGAGAGAGAGAGAGAGAGAGAGAGGGTTGAGGGGGTGAGGGGGGGGGGCCGTTGGATGCGACAAATTAACATCATGGCTGATTCGTCACCTTCAGGGCAGCTGCTTCGCCAAGCGTTGTGATCTCTGGAAGCAGGAGGATTGTGAAACCATAGCAACGCGCGGTGTAACAGACAATGCCATACAACGGCCTCTTTGGTGGAAATTACACCTCAGCCAACGCCCGCGGACAGTGACCGCTTCTGCGGCAGGAGTCGCTAACAGACCGGCGGCCGCATGCCAACACACGCCAACACACGCCAACACACATGCCAACACACGCCAACACACATGCCAACACACATGCCAACACACGCCAACACACATGCCAACACACATGCCAACACACATGCCAACACACGCCAACGGCGCCGTCGTCTCTGACCGAAAAGGAAAAATTCAACCCTTGTCTCGCTGCAGGCAAAATTATTCATATCCTTCCTCCTTCGTCATAATCCTCTTTTGTAGCTGTGTAGTTTCATTTCGTCAGGGTGATGAAGAAAGGCAGGATGGGGAGTGGAGAGGTGGTGGGGGGGGGGGTGATCAGGAAAGAGTGTATTATAAAAATCTTAGGGGAGAAAATTATACCCGCAAAACGACACGATGCGAAAATTAACCTTTTCATCCTCTCTCTCTCTCTCTCTCTCTCTCTCTCTCTCTCTCTCTCTCTCTCTCTCTCTCTCTCAACGGGGCGTAAAACAGCAAGTTACTCTCTCTCTCTCTCTCTCTCTCTCTCTCTCTCTTCTCTCTCTCTCTCTCTCTCTCTCTCTCTCTCTCTCCGTGTGTGTGTGTGTGTGTGTGTGTGTGTGCGCGCGCATGCGTGTTGTGTGTGCGTGGAGGGAGGGGAGTAATATTTTCTTTCCATTGTGATACGAACACATCGTCACGACATACAGCAGAGAGGTCACGACAACGGACACGACACAAGTGTCCAACCGCTGTTGAAGTACCACAGTTTTAGACGCGAGTTCACCACCTCCACCAAAAGCGCGAGCTCTCACCCGAGATGTCGACAAACTGGTACACCCACAGCCCCGCCGGCTAGGACCTGTTCTTGCCCCTGGACCCCAGCGCACGTCAGTGGAGAGGAAGCCAGTGTGTTCCCTGGAGTGTTTGCTCGCACGTTGAGTAATGGGAAACAGGCTGAGCAATGGGAAAGTAGATGTCTCCAAAAGCCATGGCCGCTCTTGGCGGGTTTCTTGTCTGAAGGTGAAGCCTCAGGAAGTCTGAGCTGAGCTGTACCGTACCGCTCAAGTGCATGCAGCGACCAGCCTGGAAAATTATACACAGCACCCCACGAACCAGAATACTCTTTCAGGATAGCATCCTCGAATACCCATTTCAGAATACCCACTCTCGGATGTTAATTCCGAAATACTCATTTCTACAAGGTTTATTCTAGAATGCCCGTTTCGGGATTTTTACTGTCAAATACCCATTCTGGAATACCCACTCCAATGTCCATTGCCGGATACCCACTCCTAAACACTCATTCCTAAATACCCACAAATACCCATTCCGGATTACCATTCATACACCCCGTGTGTGTGTCTGTGTGTGTGTGTGCGTGCGTGCGTGCGTGCGTGCGTGCGTGCGTACGTGCGTGCGTACGTGTGTTTGCGGAGCCTATGTAGCCTTCTCTCTGCATATGTAATCTATATGTATACACACGTATACTGTACTCTTTGCAGACATTATGAATGGAGTACAGATACAATCTGTTGACACATACACAATGCAGACGTAGTCGGCTTCCAATGCCTAGCCTACTTTCGTATTCGCTGCAGACTCACTCTATTTACTAGACACATGCCTATTTACTAGACACATGCCTATTTACTACAGGCCTATTTACTAGACACATGCCTATTTACTACAGGCCTATTTACTAGACACAGGCCTACGTGTACCAGCACACGTTCCTTTTTCTTCGTGCACTGACTTTGTTTACAGAACCGTAACGGGGCTTGGCTGTCATTGTGTCGACGTCATCATTAGCCAGTCCGACAGGAATGCCAGAACTCAAATATTTAGCAACGCGACAGCTGCTTGGTGTCCAAAGCGACGGAGTGCATCAATGAACGGATCAGTTCTCAGTTTGTTCTGCCTTTGCCCGTCTCTACCATTGTACCCCCCTCCCCACCCTCCCCTTCATCCCCCCAGTCTCCGGCTGTTTGCAAGTTTGTTTATGCATCGTGTACCTGTTTCTGTTTAATTTCCTTTCTGTCCCTGCCTTGTTTCCTCTTCCTCATATTCTACCTCACACCTTCCTCGTGTTCCTCCTCCTCCTCTTCCTCCTCTTCCTCAGTCTTTCTCTTCTGCTCGTTCTTCTGCATTCCAATGGGTGAAAATCACATTCTGAATGCAAACACGTCGTTATTAACCAAATATCTAAACGCTTAGCTGTTTCCCAAAACTCGTCCAGTTCCATAACCACTAAAAGGAGACGTGATTGTGTTCTCACCCCACAGAAGAGTCGCCGCTGAATCAGCGACAACTGAGCAACTCCTAAAAATGTTTAGTTTTGCCATTGATTTCCCCCAGCGCCCCGTGGCCTCAAATCACTCTTCGGTTCGCTAATCCGCGCAACACTGCGGCAGCGACACTCAGCCAGGAATTGATTTGGCACTTCTTTAAACCCGTCTCTTGTCCCATCTTCAAACCCGGGCACCCCGGCTCGTTCACAGTGGCGACAAGTTTGCCTGGACTCCAGGAAATTGTATTTCGGGGCCGACTGCCCTCTTCTACGTTTTCGCGGGACTTGGAGAGTGATCAATCTCGCTGCATTACCTCCCTTTTCGGGGCTATGAAAAGCACGGAATGGAAAGCGGGGGAAGGTGGCCAGGGTTGGCAGTAATATGAAATCCGTCTCTGACGTTTGAAATGACAAGTCCGAGGCTTAAGAGACTGCGGGAGCGAGAGAGAGAGAGAGAGAGAGACAGAGACAGAGAGACAGAGAAAGAAAAACATGAATCAATGTGAGGGAAGAGCCTCTATCGAAAACGTGTCTACAGAATCGCGGGAGCTGTCGATATTTCAGTGCGAAACGGGGACGTTTTGCCCAGAAACACTTAAAAACGGATGTACCGTTTATCCTGTTCCACAGACTCCGAGTGCTCACCAGTTCTGCTGCACAACCACAACAACGCCGGGGGCAGGGGGGCAGGGCGGGTGGGGAGGGGGGGGCAGAGCTTATTTACGAGGGTAATAGCCTACATATGTATGCATATGTTTTCACATCCAGCTGTAGCCCAAACGAGGGACTATTCTATTTCTAGAGGTAATGTATATATCTACACATATTTCTAAGCTACGACAGACCGCTAAAAATATGGGATAACGTGGGACATCAAACATGATAAAAATATGACAGACAGACAGACAGACAGAGATAGAGACAGACAGAAACACAGAGACAGAGAGAGACAGAGAGACAGAGACACAGAGGGACAGAGAGACAGAGACAGACAGACAGACAGACAGAGCGTGGACATAGAGGGCTTTTAAACTCTCAACAGGCATTACTGTCGAATATGTGAATAAAGAATGGGAAAACAAAACTGTGCAGGAAACGGGTTGCAGGAGAGAGACGGAGGGGGGCGGGGGGGGGGGGGGGGGGGGGGGTGTAGGGGTAAAGTTTTGCACGACACCAAGGCTAATGATGCTCTAGAACGGATACCAAGTTCGTCACCAAAAGATTAATCACTTCACGCGTCACGAAGCTGTTGCCGTTGATTAATTTTGCTGCGGTTTTCACCATTTTAACCACGTGACCTAGACGCTGAAGACAGCAAGCAACCCATCTTTTTGTACAAAACTCCGGCTCCCAAACACGCACCGTCATGGAAATATTTCTTGCGGTTTAGAAGATAATCGTCCCGATAAACCCAGAAGAAGACAGTCAAGGTGATCCCTACACCCATACCCCCCCCCCGCCCCACCCTTCCCTCCTTACTTCGTTACGTGGGAACAAAATACAATGCAGTGAGACTCTTTCTGTAGAGCCTGTGACCAGGTTCATAGAGTCAGCACCCTTGTTCCGTGCCAGGCAAGCAGTGGTCGAACTGCAAGGCTATACCTGTACCCCGGGTGGTTTACACAGCGGTTAATCCTTTAATCTTTTGACCTTTGACCTGCCCCGCCGACTACCTCATGCACCTACCCCCTTCCCGTCTCTCTCTCTCTCTCTCTCTCTCTCTCTCTCTCTCTCTCTCTCTCTCTCTCTCTCCACACACACACACACACACACACAGCACACACACAGACACGAGCACACAAGACGCACACGCACACACACACACACACACACACACACACACAACACACACACACACACACACACACACACACAACACACACACACACACACACACACACACACACACACACACACACACACACACAGAGAACACACACACACACACAACACACCACACACACACACACACACACACACACACACACACACACACACACACACACACACACACACACACACAGAGTCCTGACTGCGCGTCTCTGGCCCGGGGCCGGGAAAGGGCAGGTAAGCGGCTTGACGCAGACCGTCACGCCACGCTATCGATCGGCTGATTGTCTTTTCCTGTCGCCGATCTGACTGTCACCGTGCGGGGACCTGCAGGGCTCCGGCCGTTAGTTGAAGCTTACCGCGCAGCCAACCGAGCGGATCCTGGCAAGACGAGATGCAGGACGTCACACGGCAAGGACATGTGACGTCACAGGCAAGGACAAGTGACGTCACAGGCAAGGACAAGTGACGTCACACGGCAAGGACAAGTGACGCCACATGGCAAGGACAAGTGACGTCACATGGCAAGGACAAGTGATGTCACATGGCAAGGACAAGTGATGTCCATGGCAAGGACAAGTGACGTCACATGGCAAGGACAAGTGACGTCACATGGCAAGGACAAGTGACGTCACATGGCAAGGACAAGTGATGTCTCATGGCAAGGACAAGTGACGTCACATGGCAAGGACAAATGACGTCACAAGGGCGTGATGTCGCATGGCAAGGACAAATGACGTCACATGGCAAGGACACGTGGCATCACATGAAAAGGACAAGTGGCGTCGCATGGCAATGACAAGTGACGTCACGTGGCATGGACAAATGATGTCACATGGCAAGGACAAGTGACGTCGCATGGCAAGGACAAGTGACGTCACATGGCAAGGACAAGTCTGAAGGTTGACTGTCCACGACTCACGTCAATTCACGCTGCAAGTGGACTTTGAAAAAACAGGACGTCACATCGGAAGGACAATTAATGACGTCATATGGCAATGGCAAGTCTGGCGGTTCTCTGTCTACGACACACGTCACATCATGCTGCAGTGGGACTGGGAAAACAGAGCTGAATGATCCTTGAAGGGGGAGAAAAGAAAGAAAGAAAAAATAAAAAGAAAGAAAAACCCACCTCAACAACAACAAAATACAAAGAAAGAAAGGAAGAAAAAATAAAAATAAAAGCATAATTCCTGTCCTGCCCTGGAGTGAAAAGAGGTCACTTTCTGACAGGTCTCGATTCTCAACAGAAGCGGTCGTCAGTTCTGTCTGCAACGGTACCGCGGAAGTCTCACTCGCAAAACCGGAAGATTCACCCACATCCTCTTCACGGCGATTATTTATCCAACTTCGTGGGTCAGGAAAGTTGTGAAGAGAAATGTATTCTTTAACCAACTTCGTGGGTCAAGAAAGTTCTGAGACTTGTGTCCTTTACCCAACTTCATGGGTCAGGAAAGTTGTGAAGAGAGCTGCATTCTTTACCCAACTTCATGGGTCAAGAAAGTTGTGAAGAGAACTAGATTTTTTGTCCAACTTCATGGGTCAAGAAAGTTGTGAAGAGAGCTGCATTCTTTACCCAACTTCATGGGTCAAGAAAGTTGTGAAGAGAGCTGGACTGTAAAATAAGCAACGACGCTCAAGTGGCAGTCGATGCATTGACGTCAGTCACCCTGCCGACCGCTTGGTGCCGAGTATGGAACGAGCGCCTCCTGCCGGCTGCACAGCTGGGTGCACTTGTTCCCTCGTTGTCGCTGTTCTGCTTGTTGGAGTCAGCCACCGGCTCTCTCCGCACAGGAGCTGGCCAGGACCCAACAAAATCCCACGGGGTGGGATGGGTAGTGGAGGGGAGGGGAAAGGTGTGTGTGTGTGGAGAGAGAGAGAGAGAGAGAGAGAGAGAGAGAGAGAGAGAGATGGGGAGAGATGAGAGAGAAGATGGGAGAGAGAGAGTGTGGAGAGAGAGACGAGGAGAGAGATGGGAGAGAGAGAGATGGAGAGAGAGAGAGTAAGAGAGAGAGAGAGAGAGAGAGAGAGAGAAAGTAACTTGGTGTTTACGCCCAGTCAACCAGAGAGAAAGAGACAGAGAGAGAGAGAGAGATCAAATCAAATCAAAATGTTTATTTGTATAGGCCACTGGCCCGTTACAAAGTAGTACAAACAAATATTCACTCTCAACCGCACACACATCCATGCATAAGCACACACACACACACACACACACACACACACACACACACACACACACACACACACACACACACACACACACACACACACACACACACGAGAGAGAGAGAGAGAAAGAGAGAGAGTAACATGGTGTTTACGCCCAGTCAACCAGAGAGAGACACAGAGAGACAGAGACAGAGAGAGACAGAGAGAGATGGCGAGAAACTGTAAACTGTACATATTTCTACACTGCCGCCAACAGAGTGATTCTGTAACGCGGACACCGGGTGTGGACCGGTCTGAAGCTCGTTTCCCGAGGGACAAGATAATCACAAGACTGTCCACAAGCCGTAAGCCACGTTTTGAAGACAAACATGAGCCGAAGACAGTGGACTCGAACTGATTCGGCTTTACGTCCACAGAAACCAGAGGGATTATTAGGGACGACGCAATAATTCAGCGTTAAGATGGGCAGCGATGAGAGCCATTTTAATGTTTTGTTAATTGTGATGGGTAAAGTCACAATTAGTGTCCATATACCACAGCTTTTGAAGACAAAGGAGAGCCGCAGCGGACTCAAAAAACAACAACCGACATCCGTCCCCTTACCAGCCGGGCGCCTTACCACTATGCCAGTCCGGCTCAAACCATGGTCCGTTCGCTTTATTTTGAAAGACCAGCAAAGATTCGTACCACGAGGTGAGCCGGTGGGGCCTAGAAATAACAGGCGTTAGGTTGGTAAACAGGAACTCGGTTCGATTCCGCTTCGGCTCTAATCTCTCTTCAAAAATTGTGGTTTACGGACAGTTTTTGTGACTTTGCCCCACACAATTAAACAAACATTAAAACGGCTCTCACCGCTGCCCATCTTAATGCTGAAGTCATTCTGGTGGTGATAGTGTAGCGTTAGGTATTACAGCATCCCTCTGCCCCACCTGCTGGGATTTCGGCCCCGCCAGTACCTCTTCGGAGACAGCTCGGCGTTAAACAAGTTTAACCAATCGTACCACGAGGCTAAACCGGTTCATCCGCACGAAAGGCCGGGTCACCGCTCCTCTAATCATGACCTCCTTACTGCCTCCGTCAGTCAGAGCTGGTTATCCGGTGAGCCATCGAGTGAGCTAATTCCGCGACCCGGTGATGGCCCCTGCCCTGTGGCCAGGCTCGGGGAGCGTGTTGGGCCTCGGGGACCTCTCCTTGCGGTCCGCGCCGATCTGCCTGATCGATCAATCGATACAACGTGATCAGCGAGCTGTCAAACTACACGGCGATGTCATGGGTCCTGGCACGCGACGGCTTCCCACTGGCGCCTGTGCGCTGCAGTCTGGAAAATTCGTTAGTTCCTGGAGTTTTACCTCCACTCGGCCGGACAGGGTCGTCTCAGGACGTGTCACACATCCACAGTTCTTGTCGTTGATGTCGTTGGTCGCTTTGACATAGCGCTATTCTCCGCTCTCGAGCTGACTCACCGTGCTGTTGTCGCATGTGATTCTAAGGTAGGTAGGTAGTGTTGCTTAATGTCCTCAGATGTCAGTTGACATATTAGGGACAAGCTGAGACCAATGCCGAAGCATGGTTCAATATAGCTTTACGTCCACGGAAACCAGAAGGCTCGTTAGGACGGACAGCCCAGGACGGCCACCTCGACTCTCACACAGCTCCTGAACTATGTGATTCTAAACGAGTGACTAGCTTTTTATAGCGCGTTTTTGAATACCCACCGAAGTGGTGTACTTACAGCGCTGTCTCGTTGTTACGTCGCTGGTGCCACATGAAATTGCTGTCGTCTCGGCGCGTTACTCCACACCAGGTCGAAGGTAGGTCAGCAAAACGCAAGTAAAAGCCTGGCTCACAGTTCTACACACTACACAATCAATCCCGTAGGCACTCACCACGGAAACCTGCTTACAACGTTCATGGACGAAGCACGCGTGGCTATATCCTGACATTGTCCAGGTTTTAAAGGGAGAACACTTGTCAGGTCTGGCTTTTCAACGGAAGAGACGTTAATTTCTGTGTCCGCAGTACCCCGCTGCAGGAGTCTGGTCAGTAA
Organism: Alviniconcha marisindica; assembly: GCA_018857735.1. Lineage (NCBI taxonomy): Eukaryota > Metazoa > Mollusca > Gastropoda > Provannidae > Alviniconcha > Alviniconcha marisindica. The sequence continues at coordinate 439,064 of JABMCL010002848.1, read as the reverse complement.
CAGCAACAAACTAATGACAATAACAAAGCAGGGAAAAGCACGGAGCAAGGAGGACCAGTAAGTTTACCGTTGTGAAAGCTGAGCCGCTTTGGCCTAGCGGATCAGAGCAGAAGGATTTCGGTTTGATTCCCCTCCTTCTTCGTCAAAATTTGCGGTTATGCCTTACGGACACCGTCTTTTGACCGTGCCCATCGCAACGTCAATGAAACATTGAAATGGCTCACACCGCTACCCATCTGAATGCAGAATCCTTCTGGTGGTGACAGTGTTCAAGCTCAATGTTGCGTTACGTCCACAGAGACCATGAGGACCGATAGGGGCGGGGAGCCCAGGACGGCCACCTCCACTTTCACACAGCTCCTGGCCTCTGACAGAGTAAGTAAGTAAATAAACACGATGCTTAACGTCCACAGAAACCACAAGGCTTATTAGGGTATTCTTTCTTGGCGCTTTACGTCCACGGAGGCGAGATGGCCTATTAGGGACGGTTATTAGGGTAAGTAAGTAAGTAAACATGGTGCTTAACGTCCACAGAAACCATAAGGCTTATTAGGGACGGGTGTTATTAGGGTAGCGTTAGGCGTCATTTTATACTGCCTCTCCCTCCCACCTCCTGGGATCTCGGTCCCCGCCAGTCCTTCTACGGGGACAAAGCTGCGTTAAACACATCCAACCGTAGTAAAACAGATCACCAGAACAGCAGCTGCAGCTTCTGTTTGCCTTTCACTGCCAGCTTCTACCGGCCAGTGCAAAATGCCACAGGCTTCTACCGGCCAGTGCAAAATGCCACAGGCTTCTACCGGACAGTGCAAAATGCCACAGGCTTCTACCGGCCAATGCAAAATGCCACAGGCTTCTACCGGCCAGTGCAAAATGCCACAGGCTTCTACCGGCCAATGCAAAATGCCACAGGCTTCTACCGGCCAGCGCAAAATGCCACAGGCTTCTACCGGCCAATGCAAAATGCCACAGGCTTCTACCGGCCAGTGCAAAATGCCACAAGTTCACAATCGACGACACAGCAAAGAGATTCCGAGAAAAGAACATTAAATAATTAATGACTGAAACTACTGTGCGAGCGCTCTTCGTTGTCAACAGTGTAACTCCCGCGGCTACTTCCTTATCGCTGGAACCTGAGCTTCAAAGACAAGGGCAAACAATCCATCACTTCAAGCCGGCAAACTTATAAAGAATCTGAGGGCTGGTGATCAACTTCGACCATTTTTCTTACACCTAGCAACAAGAAAATGTAAGAATATGGACACAGACAGGAACAATGGGGCGGGATGGAAACAGGGAGGTAGAAAGGGGTGGGTGGAAACGGGGAGGTAGAAAAGGGTGGGTGGAAACGGGGAGGTAGAAAAGGGTGAGGTGGAAACAGGGAGGTAGAAAGGGGTGGATGGAAACGAGGAGATAGAAAGGGGTGGGTGGAAACAGGGAGGTAGAAAGGGGTGGGTGAAAACGAGGAGATAGAAAGGGGTGGGGTGGAAACAGGGAGGTAGAAGGGTGGGTGGAAACGAGGAGATAGAAAGGGGTGAGGTGGAAACAGGGAGGTAGAAAGGGGTGGGTGGAAACGAGGAGGTAGAAACGGGTCGGATGGAAACGGGGAGGTAGAAAAGGGTGGGGTGGAAACAGGGATGTACAAAGGGGTGAGGTGGAAACAGGGAGATAGAAAGGGGTGAGGTGGAAACAGGGAGGTAGAAAGGGGTGGGATGGAAACGGGGAGGTAGAAAAGGGTGGGGTGGAAACAGGGATGTACAAAGGGGTGAGGTGGAAACAGGGAGATAGAAAGGGGTGAGGTGGAAACAGGGAGGTAGAAAGGGGTGGGATGGAAACCGGAGGTAGAAAGGGGTGGGATGGAAACGGGGAGGTAGAAAAAGGTGGGGTGGAAACAGGGATGTAGAAAGGGGTGGGGTGGAAACAGGGAGGTAGAAAGGGGTGGGGTGGAAACAGGGAGGTAGAAAGGGGTGGGGTGGAAACAGGGAGGTAGAAAGGGGTGGGGGGGAAACAGGAGATACACACACGGTGGCTGAACGGGAGAGGGGGGGGGGGAGAGAAGGAGAGGTAGAAAGAGAGGGGGAGAGAAAGAAAACGGGGAAAGAGAGAGAGAGAGAACGGGGGAAAGGGAGAGAGAGAGAGAGAGAGAGAGAGAGAGAAAGAGAGAGGTGGGGGAAGGAGGAGAGGGAGGAGAGAGGAGAGAAAACGGAGGGAAAGAGAGAGAGGAGAGGAGAGAGAGAAAGACGGGGGAAAGAGAGAGAGAGAGCAGAGAGAGAGAGAGAGAGAGAGAGAAGAACGGAGAGAGAGCAGAGAGAAACGGGGGAAAAGAGAGCGAGAGAGGGAAAGAGATGGGGGCAGAGAGAGAGATGGGGGCACAGAGAGACAGAGAGAGAGAGATGGGGGCACACAGAGAGAGAGAAACGGTGTTGCCAACTACTGTCCAGGAAGACAAAGTTCACGTGACCAGGAACGCCGTCCGCCGAAACGTCACGCCTTATCAGCGGCGCGTACGTGCCGGAGGGTTACCTCCCGTTATCATGACGTTGGCCAGCAACCGGCCGGATCCGTGGTGATCTGTCCGCCGTATCGATCTATCGAGACCCGGCCACTCCACACCCCCGTGCGCCCAACAGCCACTCCCGTGCTGTGCTAGCAGGTAGGCAAACGCACTTCACTACATGCACATAAACTGGGGGGCGACACGGCCGTCAGCCCAACGGAGCTCAGTCAGTTTCACGTCCCGCGCCACCTCCTTCATAAAGACGGGGAAACGAAACGCCAGGCAGGAACGACGGTTGGGGGGCGGGGAACGGGGGTGGCGGGGGGAGGGGGGTTGGGGTATGCAACACTACACTAGCTGACACCACCCGAGAGGTTTCTACATGCCGACGGGCAGCAATAGGAGCCATTTCGGGGTGTGAGTACATGTCGAGGTGCTCGTCGTTACCCCTCTGTGTGAAAGTGACAGCGACCAGACAGACAAGACAAGTACGTTCCTTCTATACCCCCTGCAAAGCTCAGCTCTTCCATATTATCAGATCCGTCTCCAACCGGGTACCAGCCTAATAATAATAATAATAATAATAATAGATTATTTATGGCGCCCCATTTCGTGAGAGCCCGGGGCGATTATAAAGCCTACAGATGCGCGCATTTCATCATACACACACGCGCGCGCGCGCGAACACATGGCCACATGGACATTCACGATCGCACGCACGCATGCCCCCTCACCCCACCCCCACCCCCACCCACCCCCAGTACAAATACGTGCATTATAGGTGATGGTTGATCAAATCAGAAGAAAGAAACAACGATTCAGTATGCAGAAGAGAGGAGGTGGGTTTTCGGTTTGACTTTACAACAACAAAAAAGAGTGAAGACGAATGCCTGAAAGCGAGAGAAAGAGAGTTTCAGATCACAGGTCCGATGACTGTATCAAAAGGATCTCTCCTCCAGGGTCCCCCTGCGCGTTGTCTGAACACGGTAGCTCCGAGTATCCGAGTGCCGGCCCTACCACGAATGTTTCAGTCTCGCGCCCACGTGAAGTGCCCCCTCTTCTGGTTCACTGGGTGCAGTGTGTAAGGTGCGCCAGGCACGTGTTTCAGGGCAGCTTTATGCCACTGTGAAGAAAGTGAATTAACCTCTGCCAAAGCAGCTAAAGTCCTGTCGAGTCAAATCACGTCATTCACAAGATGAAGTTTTACTAGCACGCACGCCCCCCCCCCCCCCCCCCCCACCACCACCCACCCCCCCCTCTCCCCTCCCCCCCCCACCCCTAACACACCACCACCACACACACACACACATACTCCTCTCTCTCTCTCTCCTCTCTCTCTCTTTTCTCTCTCCTCTCTCTCTCACTCACCACACACACACACACACACACACACACCACACACACACACACACACTCACACCCCTACCCCTCCCACACACACACACACACACAGACAGCTCCGTCGAAAGACGGTTCTGCTACTGAAGCATGACGAATGGTGCAGTATGACTCGACTGCACCTCTGCGCGTACCTATGGGCTTTTAATCACACCGGTTCATTTCTGCTCAAATGACATCTAAGCTTTCGGGAAAGCCCCCCCGTATTGTGTACCCCGACCCGTCGGTCGGAAGTTTCCTGCACAGTGCAAAAACACGTAACAAACAAGCGCGTGCTGAACGGGTTTTTTGCACATTTGTTTCAGATTTCCTTTTCTAGTTGGCTTTTGTCTGTTTGTTTGTCTGTTTTTCTTAGTTTTTTGCTTTTTGTTTGTTGTTGTTCTTTTGTTTTATTTCCGGCACAGAAGTCAAGAGCGTGAAGACCAGCGTTAAATGACAAAACGCTGGTCGATTCGGCTTGCACAGCTGCTGCACACAGACAGAGACAGGCAGACAGACAGAGCCAGACAGAGACAGGGACAGGGACAGGGACAGGGACAGAGACAGGGACAGCTAAACAGACGTAGACAGACATGGAGAGAGGGACAGCCAGCCAGAGACAAAGTTTGTCCACCACTATATTCACCGTCATCGTGTTTCATCTATATATATCTCCTCTCTCTCTCTCTCTGTCGCCAAGAATCTCTCTCTCTCTCTCTCTCTCTCTCTCTCTCTCTCTCTCTCTCTCTCTCTCTCTCTCTCTCTCTCTCTCACAGAGATATATGCTCGGCGACAGATTTGTTCCCTATAAATGCTGCAGAGTGTGCGAGTCACGGCTCAACAGACCGCGACAGCGTGCGACACCTCTGAGGTTCCATACATCAACCTACAGACTTTGTGGAGACATCCACAGTGGTCCATGTCCTCGAAATAACCTGTCGGTTCCCGCCTGGTGCCTACCAGTGGTAGTGGCGACAGCCGAAGCGCCTAGGAGATGGAAGGAAAGGCGATCGAGTCTCTAGCCAACACTGTGCTATCTCCACCAGAATGAGTCTGCATCAGAGAGCAGTCCAAATGAAGACACATGTAGGAAACGTAGCAACAACAACAACAAAAACGTCCACATAGTCTTCCCATTTCCAAACTGCGTCTGGTTGTTCAGTCAGTACACAAAGAGAGTTAGAGTTCGTCTGGTTCTTTAATCAATACATAAAGCGAGTAACTTAACGTCCGTCTGGTTGTTCAATCAGTACACAAAGAGAGTTACTTATAGTCCGTCTGGTTGTTCGTCTGGTTGTTCAATCAATACACAAAGAGGGTTGCTTAGAGTTCGTCTGGTTGTTCAATCAATACACAAAGAGAGTTGCTTAGAGTTCGTCTGGTTGTTCAATCAATACACAAAGAGAGTTACTTAACGTCCGTCTGGTTGTTCAATCAATACACAAAGAGAGTTGCTTAGAGTTCGTCTGGTTGTTCAATCAATACACAAAGAGAGTTACTTAACGTCCGTCTGGTTATTCAATCAATACACAAAAGGAAATTCCTTAGAGTTCGTCTGGTTGTTGAATCAATACACAAAGAGAGTTCGTTAGCGTCCGTCTGGTTGCTCAGTCGTCACACACAGAGACAGTTATTTAACGTTAGAAAGACACGAGCAAAGCAGCAAAGGCCCCAGTCGCCTACGGTAAGTCTCACCTGGCATGCGAGTAAACACAAGGTGCATAAACACCACGGAAGGGACTATCAGTGTTTGTTGTTCTGTCAATATTGACGCAACCTAAGTACTTTGGGGCTTCGGGTTAGAGCTCCACGGGGCGCGAACAGGTTGGTCCGCTCACTGAAGAGCAGAACAAGGTTGGCTCACGACGAAATGATTAAACACCGCTGCCATACAGCCCCCCACCCCCCCACCCACCCACCCACAGCCCCACCCCCCCTCCACCCCTCCCACCCCACCCCCAGTTCATGGCGTCACAGAACACACAGACCGTCAGTAATAATCACACGTCACTGTCATGCCAACATTTTTCCAAGTTCAACCAAAAAAAGATAAGCTCTTTCGCTTCTCATCTCATTTTTCATCGTTTTTAACCGTTTAACCGTTGTTTAAGTGTCGTTTTGTAGCTTGACAAAGGGGATTACCCCGAAAATTGGCCGATTGTGTGTTTGTGTGCTAATAAATAAGCGTCCTTTTGAACCTTTTATGTGTCTGGATCTTACAGACCGCTAGACTCGGAACGGCAGTGCTCACAATCGTGTTTAAAGGACTTTCCACAGACCATGTGGCACCTGTCTCTGGACAGACCGAAGTGGCGGAAACACTGGTCACAAAGACTGTACGTGTTGCTGTGCTGTGGAGAGAGGAAGAGGGTGGGGAGGTGCTGGACGAGGGGAAGGGTAGAGAGGCTGGATGAGGCGAAGGGGGTAGAGACTGGATGAGGGAATGGGGGGAGAGGCTGGACGAGGGGAAGGGGGGTGAGAGACTGGACGAGGGGAAGGGGGGGGTAGGAGACTGGACGAGGGGAAGGGGGTAAAAGGCTGGACGAGGGGAAGGGGGGTAGAGAGACTGGACGAGGGGGAAGGGAGGGGGGTAGAGAGGCTGGACGGGGGAAGGGGGGTAGAGAGGACTGGACGAGGGAAGGGGGTAGAGAGACTGGACAGGGGAAAGGGGGGTAGAGAGGCTGGACGAGGGGAAGGGGGGTAGAGAGGCTGGACGAGGGGAAGGTGGGGGTAGAGAGACTACACGAGGGAAGGGGGGGGTAGAGAGAGGGTAGAGAGACTGGACGAGGGAAGGGGAGAGAGAGACTACACGAGGGGAAGAGGAGGGGGTGAGAGACTGGACGGGGGAAGGGGGTAGAGAGGCTGGACGAGGGGAAGGGGGGGTGAGAGACTGGACGAGGGGGGGGGGGGGGTAAAAGACTGGACGAGGGGAAGGGGGGGTAGAGAGACTGGACATGGGGAAGGGGGGGCAGAGAGACTGGACGAGGGGAAGGGGGTAAGAGAGGACATGGGGGGGGGGGGGTAGAAGACTGGACGAGGGGAAGGGGGGTGAGAGACTGGACGAGGGGAAGGGGGGGGGCAGAGGACTGGACGAGGGGAAGGGGGGTGAGATGGATGGGGGAAAGGGGAGGGGTAGAGAGACGGATGAGGGAGGGGGTGAGAGACTGGATGAGGGGAAGGGGGGGGGAGACTGGATGAGGGGAAGGGGGGGTAGAGAGACTGGATGAGGGGAAGGGGGGGTAGAGAGGCTGGACGAGGGGAAGGGGGGGTAGAGAGGCTGGACGAGGGGAAGGGGGGGGGGTAGAGAGGCTGGATGAGGGGAACGAGAGAAGGAAGTGTTGGAGGATGGGAAGGATGGCAGGGAGGGTGAAAGGAAGAAGTTGAAGGAAGGGGAGAAGAAGAGGTTGGAAGAGGTGAAGAGGGAGAGATTGGAGGACGGGTGGTGGGGGGGGAGGGGGGGCGAAGTTAGAGGGGAAGAGGAAGAAGTTGGAGGAGGGGGAGAAGGAAGGAGATAGAGGTCGGAAGAGGGAGAGGTTCAAGCACGGGTAGGGATGGGGGGTAGAAGCTAGACGAGGCGGAAGAGAGATTGGCAGAGGGAGAGGTTGGAGGACGGGTAGGGGTGGGTGGAGAAGTTGGAGGCAGGGGAGGGGGTGAAGAAGTAGTGGGAGGAGGGGGTGAAGGAGAGGCTGGAAGAGGGAGAGGGTGAGGTTGGAGGACGGGGAGGGAAGGGGAGAGAAGTTAGAGGCAGGGGAGGGGTTGAGGAAGAAACTGGAGGAGGCGAAGAAGAAGCGGTTGGAGGAGCCTTATTGCATCTGCTCACCTGACACGCGTGAAGCGCCAACAGACGACCTTACCTGACTCTCCCCTTCCCCCTCCCTTCCCCTCCCACCTTTTTATGGACAAGATGATTTTGTCCAAGCCAGGGGACGACGTCGACCTGCCTTAGCAGTGCGTGGCGGGGACCTGAACTGATTGTCCTCTGTACATGTTGGACAAAGCACGTGTTGAGAAGACCAGTTTTGTACGCTGAAGTCCAATTTCTTGAAGCCTCACGTAGTTTCAGAAGGAAATCACAGTCTGAAAGGATCCAGGCATCAAGAAGCCTTACCGATGGCACGCCATCGCCCAGAAACCTTCAGTGAATTCGGTCACAGTTGCTAACTCCTGTATGTGAGCGCCGTGATAAGAGAAGACAATTCTGGACATCCCCGCCAATATTATCTTCCGCCACGGGAATGAATGATGTATCAAGAAAGCCTCAATATTGCAGATGGCATACAAGTACCTGAAGCAGCTGTCATTCGTTCAGACGACACAGAGCCCACTGAAGCGCTAACCCGCTTTTGTGTAAAACTGTCAGGAAAAACACAAAGAAGAATGCCCTTACTGAACTAAAGTGTGAAACAACAATGACTGCTAGCGTTCTAGGTTCTTTTGAACAGTTCATGTGGTTGAACTAAAGTGTATCAAACCGGGTCTCCGCTCTTCCACGCATGACGTTTCACACCAAACAGTTTTGAATTTATTTATATGAACACTTGTTGAACGCCTCATCTCAAAAAAGAGCTCTAAGCGCTTCACAATGGCAACTATAGTGCTGTACTCTGCGTCTGATCTCTAATAACTATGCGACTTTAAATAAGTGACTGTAACTTTCCACAGCCCGTTGCTGAATAGCCACCGAAGTGGTTACAGCGCTGTTTGGTTGTTACATGGCTGGTGCCACGTGAAACAGCTGCCGTCGCGGCGCAAGTTCTGTGTACACCATTCAACTATGCACCAGTTTACAGTGTCACTTTATTCAAAGGATCAAATGGAACTGATTCAGTCGTGGGTGTTGCACGGGGTGTTCACGAATAGCGAATGGTTGCGGCGTGCTGTGAGACTGCCCCACTGCATTGTGTGGGGCGGGGAACGTCAGGTCTGACTGTCACCATCACCTGGATTCCTGAGTGGTGCCAGCTCCACCCTGTCTTGCCATGGGATTTGAACCCGCAGTAAAATCAACATAACTATTAACCCACGACGCACGAACCACGTGCGCTGCCAACAATAACAACGTGAGACTTCCATTTGAATAATTACAGGCTAGCCGACTAATACGTTATATTACTTTACCAACAGGACAATGAACGTAATTGTTCAAAACGTTTCTCAAATATTCATCTGAGACTGTGCCCAAGTTAGTTGCACACAAATTCAGCCTGAACACAGATTCACCATGGGAACTCTCACAACAGTCCAGAACGGTCGGAGCAGTAGAAGCGTGCCTGCAACGATCTGTAACTGTGTGGACTCGCTGGTATGTACAATTAAGCCAATTACCCGCTTGTTCTATTCCTCGCTATTACAGGAGGTTCCCGCAATAAGCATGTTCCTCCATTTCCAGCGAGACAATCAGGGGCAAGCGGTCGACAGACTGAACAACACTCTGTTCAAGACTGTGTACAGCGGTCTTCCTACCGTACTCAGATCTTGCTTTACGGGTGCTCCTAATTGAGCCGATTGAGCCACGGGTTTTCCGAGCCACAGCCATCTCACGTACGTGCCGATCCGAGGCAAAGACGGGTTACTTACGGCCCACCGCTGTAAAATGTTTTCGTAGCCGGGTGCCAGCCCCGACACAATTGATCTAGTCGTGCGTTTTCTAACACGCCTTACTGAGGTTAAAAGACAGCGGCACGCAAAAGGGTGTGTGAGTAATATCCGGGACCGTCTTTCACAGGTAGGCGTCTTGGGTTACGCTTGTTTATCGGCAAGTAGTCTGTGGATATGTACTGGGGAGTGGGAGGGAGGGCACGGGGGAGGGCATGGGGGAACCAGCAGATTGGTAAGAGAGAAGGCCTGCACCTGACGATACGTCGTCGTAATTATTATAATGATTCTGCATTCAGCTAGGCACCGAGTCGCCCCTGTTTACTGCCTGTCCCACTACGGAGGGCAACATCTCAGACGGTACGGTACCGCACGATTAGCTATCTTGGACTACCACATTTTGTGTTAATAAACGTATGTATTACAAACCGCTGATTTTTTTAAAATTTTTTTTTTTTAATCCGTCCCTTAGCTTCACAAATTCAGCCAACCTATAGGAATTCCCGAAATGACTATGATAATGATGATGATGGCGATGATGATGACGACGACGACGACGACGAGGAGGAGGATTTACTGACCCTGTCTTCGAAACACGTGCTTCACGAACACTGCCTATCCGGCGGCCTCTTTGCCCTACAGACATAGCCCCTGTCCCGGATGTAGTTCAATTAGTGTCCCCTCTGGTGACGTGCTGACATCCAAAGCTAACGCTCTCTCTCTCTCCCTCTTTTAGACTTGCAGTCAGTCAAAAATAGCTTCTCCTGCTCTCTCTCTCTCTCTCTCTCTCTCTCTCTCTCTCTCTCTCTCTCTCTCTCTGTGAAGCGGTTACTGCGTAGACTGGTACGGAACCTGGTTCGATTCCGCTTCGGCTCTTCTTCCAAAAGTTGTGGTTTGTGGACACGTCGTGACTTTGCCTCACTTTACTGAAACATAAAATGGCTCCATCGCTGCCCACCTTAGTGCAGAAGTCATTCTGGTGGTGACAGTGTAGGATAGGTATATAATCTCCCTCTCCCCCACCTCCATACTCCCTCCCCCTTCCCCCTCCCTAATAAGCCGTACGGTTTCTGTGGACGTTAAGCACAATGTTTACTTACTTATTTCTCTCTCTCTCTCTCTCTCTCTCTCTCTCTCTCTCTCTCTCTCTCCTTGCTTTCCGGCGTCTGAGGCATCTTGATCATCACCACAATTTGCGGTTCTTATTCCTTCGTGGGCGAGCTAAGTTCCTTTTTATGGGTGTTCTACTTTCTATTTTATCGGTGTGCTACTTTTTCTTTTATGGGTGTGCTGCTTTCTCTTTTATGGGTGTGCTACTTTCTCTTCGCCCATAGTAGGTAAGTAAGTAAACATGGTGCTTAACGTCCACAGAAACTGTGAGGCTTATTAGGGACGGGGAGAAGCGGGGGAGGGTGGTGGTGGTGGTATGGAGGTGGGGGGAAGAGGGAGATTATATACCTATCGAAAAAATGTCACCACCAGAATGATTCCTGCATTAAGATGGGCAGCGATGAGAGCCATTTTAATGTTTCAGTAGGAAGTGATGGACAAAGTCACAAGGCAGTGTCCACAAACCACAACCTTTTGAAGAGAAAGGAGAGCCGTTCGAAGCGGTATCGAACCGAGGTCCTTCCGCTTACCAGCCTAACGCCTTACCGCTAGGCCAAAACCAGTTCGCTTTCTCCCATCGGCTACCTCTTCTTCTTATTCTGTCTGTGCCTGTACTCTGTCTTCATCTCTCTCTGTGGATGGATTTGTTTGAATCACACGTCTGCCAAAAAATATGTGTTGTATACATGTATGCCCATGAAAGAAATTTCATTCTGATGTTTCTACACATTTGTAGGCACTGTGAAACTGCATTAATCAACTTGCTTAATCGTGCTTATAATAATTATTTGTTTGTGGTATTGTCGTGTTTATTTGTGTTTGTAGTATAGCAAAGACTGGCTGTTACACAGGTCCAAATGGACCTAACGCTACTATCCTTGAGTATTAAAGTGTTCGAGTTCGATCTCTCTCTCTCTCTCTCTCTCTCTCTCTCTCTCTCTCTCTCTGCTCCTCCCTCTCTCTCTCTCTCTCTCTCTCTCTCTCTCTCTCTCTCTCTCTCTCTCTCTCTCTCTCTACGCTTCTCTGGTAACGGATAACAAAAGAGCCAACACAGAAAGTTTAACAGCTGGACCTTTGGTGTACAGGGATTAGGGTAGGGCCTCTTTAACAGCTCTCAACAAACTGCACTGCATATAAGACAAAAACACAAAAAGCTAAATAAATGTTTCTTAATTTCAAAAATAACTTGTTTTAATTACACAATGTAAACAATGAGCACATTTTAACGAAAATACTTTTTCAAGCAACAAACAGGCAGCTAATGCACTTGTAAATGATGATGCCAATGAAATTAGATCCACTTAACTTTAAGAAAATTCCTCTGCAACATAAAGTTACAGCAGATTAAAGTTCACTCCATTGATCGTTTGTTCGTATTATTTTTTGCATTGTTCGTAGCTTTAAAAAAAGTATTTTCACTGAAAAACTTGCGCGTGTTTTGTATCGTCTGATTAACATAAACTTTTTTTTTTTTACTTCCAAACTTTTGTTTGTTTTGATTTTGTTTCAGAACGCTGTCAGTCAACGCTGTTTCAGATTCTGACGGTGCATACATGCAGCTAGGTGTCTTCTTGTCGTTCGCACACTGTGTCGCTGGCTGGCCACAATCCGGTCAGCTTGGTGAACCGAGCTGTCCTCTCCACTTCCGGCCGAGGGCCGCCGAGCCTGATCAGCAGGGGGATCTCCGCCGGCCTGTGGGTCTTCTCCAGCCTGAACTGGCTGAGGCATCTCTGCAGGATGAGCTCTGCTAGGTAGGTAGTGTTGCTTAATGTCCTCGGATGTCGGTTGACATATTAGGGACAAGCTGAGACCAAAGCCGAAGCATGGTTCAATATAGCTTTACGTCCACGGAAACCAGAAGGCTCGTTAGGATGGACAGCCCAGGACGGCCACCTCGACTCTCACACAGCTCCTGAACTATGAGCTCTGCTAACACCAAGAACCTATATATAGGTCCTTGGCTAACACACACGGGGCAGAGTTCACGAGCTGTGTGAAAGTCGAGAAAGAGTGGCCGTCCTGGGCTCCCGTCCCTAATAAGCCTACGGTTTCTGTGGACGTAAAGCAACACTCAACCAACCAATACATGGGTCGTTGGTTGGTTGTACTTGCTTAACGCCGAGTTGTCTCCGAAGCGGTACATGTGGGGACCAAGATCCTGGAGGTGGGGGAAGAGGGAGACTATACCTAACGCTACATTACCACCACCAAAACGACTCCTGCACTAAGATGGGCAGCGATGAGAGCCATTGTAATGTTATATTAATTATGAGGGGCAAAGTAACAAGACAGTATGATCCTGGTCGTTTTTACACCTAGTTCAAAGCCATATAAAAGAAGGTCCGACACACGGGTGAAAGGGCAAATCTCCTTTCGTACGATTCTAAACTATAATTTTTTTTTAGAAACGACCAGGATCACAGTCATGGTCCGGTCACACCTTTGGCTATAACCGTCTACTTACATTCGACTCAGTAAACGTAAGTGCACGCTTAGCTGCTGATGGCATTCATGATGGGTCACGCTTTAAACCTCTGTTAGCGTACTGGCCGCCCGCTGACACCGGCAATGGACCGGTCAAGCTTTGATCTGAGCGTCGACCAAAGCCGCGACAGGGCACGCTAATTTAAACGTCAGCGGTAATCCGGGCATTGGACATCGGTGACGCTTTGACTGAACTGCCGACCGTAAACGGTTATAAGGATCAATCGCAGGTGATCAGACGATCGACCTCGACGTCAAATGGCAGTGAGGTGCTCGTTGCGTTATGAAGGCATGACGATTTTGTGTGTATGTAAGAAAAGCTCATTACACGGCACATTACTCATCGCAACCCCCGCAACCGACATCCCCCCGTACATGTGTGCCACTGCAAAGTCTGAAGCGAAAGTTGCGTGCCCCTTTAAAGGTCAAGTGTCAACACACACGCAGCCTGTGTGTACAGTAGACTATCCATCATTAGATGTGATGACGTTCCGACTTTGCCCCAACCCGTCTCACCTCTCGGACTGTGTTTTCAATCAACAACCCCCACCCCCACCCCATGCCCAGACTCTCTCTCTCTCTCTCTCTCTCTCTCTCTCTCTCTCTCTCTCTCTCTCTCTCTCTCCCCCTCCCCCAACTCGCACCTCAACACCTCTCATTTTTGTCGTCTGATTTCCTTCCTTCATCCGATCGGATTACCTCCAACTTAATCAAAATAGACAATGATATGGCAAAGCAAAACATAAAGAAGCTGACCAGTTGAAAACAGTATCAGTTACAACTGAAACAAGAAGCTGACCAGTTGAAAACAGTGTCAGTTACAACTGAAACAAGAAGCTGACCAGTTGAAAACAGTGTCAGTTACAACTGAAACAAGAAGCTGACCAGTTGAAAAGTGTCAGTTACAACTGAAACAAGAAGCTGACCAGTTGAAAACAGTATCAGTTACAACTGAAACAAGAAGCTGGCCAGTTGAAAACAGTATCAGTTACAACTGAAAACAACTGTAACTACAAAACAAAAAAGTGATCTGAAAAGAATCGCTGTCAAAGAAGCAGACAAACTGAAAACAGTGGTAATTACAAAAGAAACAAAGTGAAGGTAATACGAGCAGCGGTTAGCCGTCTACTTCAGCAACACGAAGACACGAAGAGGACACGTGTCAAAACTGCTGTTTTCTTGAAGCTACTTCGCGTCTCTCTTGCATAGCTTGGAACGACGTGAAAAAAGGCGCGTAATAAAAAAAATTTTTTGTCAGTCACACCGAAGAAACGTTATCCGATTAAATACTAGGTAATCTGATCGTGGTTCAGTCGTCTGCTTACCCCCTGGGCGATATTGAAAAGTAACGTCTCCACAACGGCAGTTCGCAAGGAAAGCAATCCAGTCACACATCGCTTATCGTCGTCTTCCGGGTTCTGGCCATTGAGCTAGAAATATCTTTCTAGATCAGTGGTTCTGGCATTAAAGGAGGCCGAAGTGAAGACGGGTTTTTGGTTTGTGGACACTGTCTTGTGACTTTGTCTAACACTTCCTACTGAAATATTAAAATGGCTCTCATCGCTGCCCATCTTAATGCAGGAATCATTCTGGAGGTGACAGTGTAGCGACAGGTATATAATCTCCCTCTTCCCCCACTTCTCCCTGTCAATAATATACTTATCGTTTCTGTGGACGTTAAGCACCACGTTTACTTACTGACGGGGTTTTGCGGGTTGGAAAACGCATGGAGCCAGCATTTCAACTTAGGTACCCGTCCTACCGCCATCTGCATCGTCGTCCCTGATGAACCGTTTGATGATTCTGTGGACGTCAGGCCCCATGAAAGGAAAGAGGTGCTGCGGGTGTAACACTTACGGTTAGGTCAGGCTCTTAAGGACCGAGCATAAAACAGAATAACAGTCAACACTTTTCCAGTAGACGCAAGAAAACAAGAAAACTTCCAGTAAACCCATTCTCAGTACTTCTTCTTCTTCTTTTTCTTCTTCTTTCGCCCTGATATAACCGTACTGGTTAACTGCGCGTAAAAAACTCTATAAGTTACTTCTTTTTCTAATCCCGGAAGATAAGCCTTTTCGTCTCTTTTTCTTTCTTCCTGTATTTTTTGTTTTTTTGTTTTTTGTTGTTGTTACAACTACAAGAACTTTGCCTCTTTGACTAGCGCTTGAAACACTTTGGTGTTTTGGTTTTGGTTTTGGAGCGCAGGAACTCGGCTGTATTTTATCTTCTTCAAAGTACGCTAAACTGAAAGCGTCCCGGGTCTAAAAACACCCTTCCGTAAAATCTTCTTAACATTTGCATTAATAGTGTTTTTTCCTGCCAAACTAAATCGTGGGCTGGGATAAAACAGCTCGGTACCAGGCCAGCAAAAATAACCGTTCCTTTTTTCTTGTTTTTTCTTCCACCAGCCATCATACGGCAAGCAAGAAGGGAGATTCCAATTAGTATGAATAAAAAACGGAATCGGAAACGTTAAAAATCGAGCAGGCAGAAGGGGGGGGGGGTGGAACGTGCCTAATTGCATCTGTACGGAAAAACGGATTACGGAAAGGCTTGCAGTAAAACAAACCACTTTCTGATCAGACCAGGGCACAACTAATACCGTTGGTGCTGAGCTTCCAGTATCATGGCGGCGTACACATGGAACCTTCTCTTAACAGGGAAAAACTTCAGAACATGCGGACAAAGTTCAGAACGTGCATAGTTTCAGATGCAGACGACGGTGGTCATAACAAACAAAAAAAGAGGAGTGGGTACCAGGTTACTGGTCACAAAGGTTCCCTTGAACACAACACGAGGAGGGGAAGCGGCACTTACTGGTGTGTGTGTGTGTGTGTGTGTGTGTGTGTGTGTGTGTGTGTGTGTGTGTGTGTGTGTGTGTGTGTACGTGAGTGTGCGTGCGTGCGTGTTCGCGCGTGTCGTGGAGCACTAGTGAGGTACATGGGAAAAACTTCACCATTCTGCTTCGATGTGTTCTGCATTAAAGATGACAATACAAGACGCTTTTTACTTCTTCTTCTTTTCTTTTCAGGACCATTTAAAAAAATGTTGATCACACACGTTACTTCCGGAAGGCATATGGCCAGATTTTAATCTCTCTCTCTCTCTCTCTCTCTCTCTCTCTCTCTCTCTCTCTCTCTCTCTCCTTTCCTCTCGCTCTCCTCACTCTTGTTCATACACACTGACACGTCGGCTACTGGAAGCCATTCCAACGAAGTGAGGAAAGGTCCCCAGTACCCAACACCCGCCGCCTACGTATACATGTACATATACATAGCGTTGTGGTTTGTGCGGACGCATGTTGTACAGTTTATCTGTTTGGTCGAAGCGGCAAGTTAAGCGAACAATCGTTCCCTACGGCCGCCCCGCTGTGGACACCGATTGTGCTTCAGGCCATTTCTGGAATCCCGCCGCCACTGACCGGGGTTCCGTGGACATGTATGGCCTTGCTGTGCTCCGCCACGACAGTTCTCAAGTACTGTGAACACTGATTACCCTCCGGGACATTTTATGGAGAGCTCAAGAGCCTCTCGGGATATTGCTCGAGTGTTTGGGAACTGCTCATCTTCAGTACAGGACATTTCTAGAGTGCTAGGGACTGATATTGCTTTTCAGGACATTTCTGGAGCACTGCCGGTGCTGATTGTCCTGAATGCCAACTACGGGATCATGTGGACATCACTCAGTAGCACGGTGCTCACGAAAACGTCCATGTCGAGCTGAGAATGTGAGAATGTGTGAACACGTCAGTCAGGTGACACTCTTCCGTCTGTACCGGCTGTTCGAGAGATGACCAGGCATGATTACGACCGTAGGGTGGGCATCGTATGGAAGGACACACACACACACACACACACACACACACACACACACACACACACACACACACACACACACACACACAAACACACACACACACACACCACACACACACACACACACACACACACACACACACACACACACACACACACACACACACACACACACACACACAGATCTTGGATGAAGGACGTGGGCGATTCGTTGACTTTACAAACGGGTTTCCGTTTTATCAGTGCATTATTATGTCAGTGAATTGTTTTGTTTTCCTATGTGTAACTCTTTCTGCTTTCCGCACTTTGATGTCATCATTTTGTAAAGCACATTGGGCTGTTGAAAGCGCTTTACAAATATCCTGTGTTATTAATAGTAGTGCTTTGGGAAAAGGATTGCACCCATGTTTCCACTGGGTTGATAGCTACATGGACAGGGAATTATGGTAAAAACAGATCCAAAGGAAATCGGTTTTGCAATGGCAAGTCAGCCACTACACGAATAGTTACGTGACTGGCTGCTCTCTCTCTCTCTCTCTCTCTCTCTCTCTCTCTCTCTCTCTCTCTCTCTCCTCTCTCTCTCTTCTCCCCTCCCCCACCCCCTCTCTCTCCTCCCCATCTCTCTCTCCGGATCCTCTGTTTTTCTACCCCCCTATCTTTCTCTTGGGTAGCCATCCAGCAACCTGTAGTTAAAATAATGAGGATTATCAATTTTTAACTAGTGACGAATAAACGTACTTCGCTTTTGAAACAGTTAACACGCTTAGGTGTGTGTGTGTGTGTGTGTGTGTGTGTGCGTGCGTGCGTGCGTGCGTGCGTGCGTGCGTGCGTTCGGTGTGAACGTCACACAGAGGTGCCACACAGGCAGGTGGCTTAAAATGAAGACTACAAAGCCGCGGACGCCTTACGGGTCTTGCGGCGAGGCCGAAAGGGGGGTAATTTTCCCCAAAATAGATCCCTAGTTCGATCTTGTTATTTAAGCCCTCTTCGTCCTCCGGGCACACGGGTAGTTTACAGCTTTGCTGACCTGTCGCTGTGCACGCTGCGGTCCTCGCCACAGCAAAGTGGCCTCATTCCACTCACTGTCCGCTACTGGCCTCATTCCACTCACTGTCCGCTACTGGCCTCATTACACTGTCCGCTACTGGCCTCATTCCACTCACTGTCCGCTACTGGTCTCTTACACTGTCCGCTACTGCTCATTCCACTCACTGTCCGCTACTGGTCTCATTCCACTCACTGTCCGCTACTGGTCTCATTACACTGTCCGCTACTGGCCTCATTCCACTCACTGTCCGCTACTGGTCCTTCACTGTCCACTCCCACCTTAGTCCGCTACTGGCCTCATTCCTCTCTCTGTCCGCTACTGGCCTCATTACACTGTCTGCTACTGGTCTCATTCCACTCACTGTCCGCTAGTGGCCTCATTACACTGTCTGCTACTGGTCTCATTCCACTCACAGTCCGCTACTGGCCTCATTACACTGTCCGCTACTGGCCTCATTCCACTCGCTGTCCGCTACTGGCCTCATTCCACTCACTGTCCGCTACTGGTCTCATTACACTGTCCGCTACTGGCCTCATTCCACTCGCTGTCCGCTACTGGCCTCATTCCACTCACTGTCCGCTACTGGCCTCATTCCACTCACTGTCCGCTACTGGCCTCATTCCACTCGCTGTCCGCTACTGGCCTCATTACACTGTCTGCTACTGGTTTCATTCCACTCACTGTCCGCTAGTGGCCTCATTACTCTCATTGTCCGCTACTGGTCTCATTACACTGCCCGCTACTGGCCTCATTACACTGTCTACTACTGGTCTCATTCCACTCACTGTCCGCCTCATTACACTGTCCGCTACTGGTCTCATTACACTGCCCGCTACTGGCCTCATTACACTGTCTGCTACTGGCCTCATTCCACTCACTGTCCGCTACTGGCCTCATTCACTCACTGTCCGCTACTGGTCTCATTCCACCCCCACGGGTCCCCCCCCTACTGGCCTCATTACACTGCCCTGCTACTGGCCTCATTCCACTCACTGTCCGCTACTGGCCTCATTACACTGTCCGCTACTGGTCTCATTACACTGCCCGCTACTGGCCTCATTACACTGTCTGCTACTGGCCTCATTCCACTCACTGTCCGCTACTGGCCTCATTCACTGTCCGCTACTGGCCTCATTCCACTCACTGTCCGCTACTGCCTCATTCCACTCACTGTCCGCTACTGGCCTCATTCCACTCACTGTCCGCTACTGGCCTCATTACACTGTCCGCTACTGGCCTCATTCCACTCACTGTCCGCTACTGGCCTCATTACACTGTCCGCTACTGGCCTCATTCCACTCACTGTCCGCTACTGGCCTCATTACACTGTCCGCTACTGGCCTCATTCCACTCACTGTCCGCTACTGGCCTCATTCCACTCACTGTCCGCTACTGGCCTCATTCCACTCACTGTCCGCTACTGGCCTCATTACACTGTCCGCTACTGGCCTCATTACACTCACTGTCCGCTACTGATCTCATTACACTCACTGTTCGCTACTGGCCTCATTACACTGTCCGCTACTGATCTCATTCCACTCACTGTCCGCTACTGATCTCATTCCACTCACTGTCCGCCTACTGGCCTCATTACATTCACTCTCCGCAACGGGCCTCATTACATTGTCCGCTGCTGGCCTCATTACACTGTCCGCTACTGGCTTCATTACACTGTCAGATACTGGCTTCATTACACTGTCAGCTACTGGCCTCATTATACTGTCAGCTACTGGCCTCATTACATTGTCAGATACTGGCTTCATTACACTGTCAGCTACTGGCCTTATTGCACTCACTGTCCGCTACTGGCCTTATTGCACTCACTGTCCGCTACTGGCCTCATTACATTGTCAGATACTGGCTTCATTACACTGTCCGCTACTGGCCTTATTGCACTCACTGTCCGCTACTGGCTTCATTACACTGTCCGCTACTGGCCTTATTGCACTCACTGTCCGCCTCACTGCACGTGCAGCTCCCTCCTCAGGCGACAGCAGTGTTCTCTGTTCGAGCTGCACTGCTTGACATTTTCACGTGGCCACCCTCGCACAGGATAGCACCTCTCAGGATGACAGAGCGTCACAAACCAATGGTCAGTGGAATCGCCCCCCTGAGATAGTTATTACCTGGATTTTAACGTCCGGTCAACCGCACAAGGTAACCTCACGACGATCAACCTCTGTTGTCAAAAGTAAAACGTGTGCGTACACAAATTTCACAATCACACCACTTGTGCATTCCCATTTCTCATCAACGGTGAAACGGCTAGATTTAAGTCACGCCTATTACTACATACGAACTTTAGGATGATGGCGGTAGTAGAGGTGATGTTGTTGGTGATGCTGCATGATAATGGCGACGACGACAACGGACCATAATACTGACTGTGGTTAGTGGTGGTCATGCATACTGTTGGTGATGAGATCATAATGCAGCTGCTGCTGCTGCTGCTGCTGCTGATGATGATGATGATGATGATGTGGTGGTGGTGGTGGTGGTGGTGGTGGTGATGATGATGTCGACGACGGTGACAATGATAATGGTGGTGTGGTGGTGGTAGGAAAACGTGGCCGTAGTTGGGTTATTGTAGTCGTATCAACTAGTGAGTGATCAGAGTCGCTTAAGTAGTGGTGCCCCATGGGCACTGCGGGCAAGTAAGCCACCCACTTTGGTTTTCAATAATTCATGCGTCTAGTGAAACGCAGAATGCAAGTGCAAATGAAAGTGGATCAACCCAACACACGGGGGGTGCAAAACGAACGCCTTTTCAGCAGGAAAACAAAAAACAACAGGCATATTTTCGGCACAGATACTTCCAGAGCATCACGACTCCTACAATCAATGCTGATAAAGGCTGCCGCTGTATCAGAAACACAATCCATGATGTATTTTGAAATTCCGTGTTGCGCCCCATAAGCCTTACAGAAGGTCCAGTCTGCAGACACTGCATCTCAACGAATGCGGAGTCCCCCCCCCCCCCCCCCCCCCCCCCCCGGTCATTAAATCAACGCTGAAATCGATGCAGCGGGCATGTCAGAATAAGGAGTCTACGGGAAGAACGTAATTATTCTCTGGAGGTCGCTCCTCCCACACCCAGCCCACAACCTTTAAACTTGAATTCAGAAAAGAAAAACTCATAGCAACTCCCCCTCCCAGCAGGCGCCCCCCCCCCCCCCCAGCCACATCCCAGGCTTCCCTTCTCAATAACAAAAATATATTCAGCATCAAGAGCTCATCTCGCTCAAGTGGGCCCGAAAGTGTGGGACAGATTGACAGGCCCGGCATCTGTCTGCAATCGGAACCCTTGCAAAGCCTGTCTTATCTCATCTGGCTGCAGCGGACGGACCTACAACGTAGCCTTCGGTCGCCGGAGACAAAGCGGAGGGTGGGGGGCGGGGGGTAGGGGTGGGGGTGGGGGAGGGGTGCTCAAGACGAGACAGAAGCAAGTGCATAAATCGTCGGCAGTCTGACGTTCTAATCCTGCCGTCCTCATCCGCACAACAAATAATCCTATCGCGTTCCGGCTAAACGTCTCCGTTTCCAGGCAGTTGTGATCGTTTCTGATATGCCGGGAAACAAAGACAAAGGGAGTTTGGGTTGCTGTCGCAAACCGGCTGTTTCGTGTGTTTATTAAATGCCCAGAAATGTTGAGTTTCTTCAGCTTTGCTTCTGCACAGTTTGCATGAGAAATTAGATTTTGACTCTGAACATGACGTCCCATGACGTCATACAGGCAGGCACAAAACACATCGTCACGGACGTCAGTGACGTCACAAAGGCAGGGAAAGAGTTCAGGGGTTAGGATCTTTTTAAATGCCGTTGAATGAACCACGGGGACGGAAATTAATGTCAGAACTGCCGCAGCAGGTGTAGTTAACGAGTGGCACAGGCTGGGAAGGAAGGAACGCTCTGAAACACTGTTCCGGATAATGTCAGTGTGTGTCAACCCTTCCACTCGCCCTGACATAAGCTACATGCTTGAATGCGCATCAAAAGCGACTTATTGATCCTTGTTACATTGCCCTCCCCGGACAGCTTAAACAATAAGAACAAGACGGAAACACTTTTTTTCGCATTATTATTACTCAAGGCAAAACATACCCACTTCATCAGGAACAGGATATTAATCTTTCCTGGGCGGAATTTACCCCCCCTCCCCGTCCCCCCCCCCCCTCCTCCCCCACCCCCACCACCCCCGCCTCCTCCGGAGCCAAGCAGCCCTAGCGCGGGGCTGAGGATGTGGCTTTATTGGCCGAAGGGGATGAGGCGGATGAGGCGGATGAGGCGCCAGGCAAGCTTTCTCCGGTAATGGACAGCTCCATCGGAGCAGACAGAGATCACTTTATATACTCCGCTCGCATCAGCTCGCGCCAGTCAATATAGCCAAGACGGCGGCAGTACACAATGAAATTACAGCCCGCGGACAGCGAGAAACGGCGAGACCTCGGGAAACAAAACAGATGTCGAAAGGATCGGGAAAGAAATCGATGAGGTTTTTACTGGACATGTCTGACTGTGCATATATGTAATGGAGGCGGGCTGCAGTTGTGTTCTACGCGTCTTTAAGAGCGGAAGAAGACACAAGCAAGGAAGCGGTGCTGGTATGGTGCTGCAAGCAGAAGTTGCTACGATGGATCATGGAGGAGGTGCAGGTAGGGAGGAGTCAGGAAGAAGTGTTGGTACGATGGAAAAGGAAGACTTGGGTACGAAGGAAAACCGAAGACGTTAGTACAGAGGAGAAAGGAAGACGTTGGTACTAAGGAAAAAAGAAGACGTTGGTGCGAAGGAAAAAGGAAGACGTTGGTACAATAGAAGATGAAAACGGAAGACGTTGGTACAATAGAAGATGGAAACGGAAGACGTTGGTACCATGGAAGATGGAAAAAGACGTTGGTACCATGGAAGATGGAAAAAGACGTTGGTGCTATGGAAGATGGAAACGGAAGACGTTGGTACAATAGAAGACGGAAACGGAAGACGTTGGTACCAAGGAAGATGGAAAAAGACGTTAGTACCGTGGAAGAGGGAAATAGGAAGACGTTAAAGTCTGACCTTGCATGGGAAATTCTGCAATTAATTCGACCATTTGGCAGCGATGCCTGTGAAATTCCTGAATAAAGCGGACCACTCCCCACCTGACCAGGTGAAACTTTCCATTAAACCTCAACGGACCACGTAAAAGGTCCACATTAACTGAACCAATCCCTTGTGGACCACCTGGAGTTCCGCATTTAATTGGACCATTCCTCAGTCCACTATCTGAAAACCCGCACTAAACCGGACCATTCCCAGCGGACCACGTGCAATTTTCCATTAAACTGGACCATTTTCCCCAATGGACCACGTGAAATCTCGCATTAAACAGGATCATTTCCAAGCGGACCCTTGCCCAACGGACCACGAGAAATTGTCCAATAAACCGGACCACTGCCCAACGGACCACGAGAAATTCTCCAGTAAAACGGACCACTGCCCAACGGACCACGTGAAATCCCGCATTAAACCAGACCACTGCCCAACGGACCACCTGAAATCCCGCATTAAACCAGACCACTGCCCAACGGACCACCTGAAATCCCGCATTAAACAAGACCACTGCCCAACGGACCATCTGAAATCCCGCATTAAACAAGACCACTGCCCAACGGACCACCTGAAATTCCGCATTAAACCAGCATCCCGCCGTCAGATCCCTCATCACCGTGGACCACACGGCAGCGGACCTGCACGACATCCTCCTCCATCTCCAGGCGTTGCCCGGGCGGACACAGACGCGAAAACACAGCTGTAATTACAGCAACAAGGCCACGGCAAATCCGGTGCGACACGGGTCGACAAAGGAAAATCAATGGAGCGACTAAGTGCGCTGAGATCAAACAACTCGATCGCTGCAGTAGCGCCGCTGATGAAGAGAAACCGACCACTTCTTAGGTACACGTCTGACGTGGTCTTGCTGCGCCAGACCCTTCGGTCCACTTAGTGCTGAGGGCTCCGTGAGCTGAACGACAAGGTCTCCCCTTGTGCTCCCAGTTAATTAGCAACAGTGATTGTTTCGCCGGTGTTGTGGGCTGATATGAATTCACCAAGGGCTGCTGTAAGGTGCAGCTGATCTTCGGACTGGTAAGTAAGTAAACAGGGTGCTTAACGTCCACAGAAACCGAAAGGCTTATCAGGGACGGAGCTTAGGACAGGGCTGTAACATGCATTTATATTTCACTGACTGAGCAACTCCTCCGACTGCTGATCTGATATTGTCTCGGTAAGTATAGGAACAAGAACAAAGGAGATGGGGGCGGGGGTCACACACACACACACACACACACACACACACACACACACACACACACCACACACACACACACACACGCCTGCAGGTGCAGACTGTTTTCATACAATACTCTGCAAATACTACCTCTTGCTTAATACCCCGTAAATACTCTTGCAGCTCTCAATACATGATGGACCCAGGCAACCGAAGAGGAAAAAGATATATACGTGTAATCAGAAAAGTCGTGGAACATCCTTTCAGGAAGACAAAGGGGAGAGAAAGCCTTAGTGTTCGAAAACTAATAAAGACCAGGTTTAGTTCACCGTTAGCTTGCCTTTATAACGCAAACGCCGCCAACAACTGCTAACTCTCAGTTCGGAAGTAGGTTCGGGAAGAACATGCGCAGAGATTGACACAAAACGCAGATGCTGCATGTCAAGTTATCGTATCATTGACACGGTGTCCACGTAGCTATTCCTTGGTCTCAAAAAGAGAAACCATTCCTTTTTTTCTCTCCCTTCTTCTTTTCTTTTTCTTTTTCTTCTTTTTCTTCTTCTTCCTTCTTCTCTCTCTCTCTCTCTCTCTCTCTCTCTCTCTCTCTCTCTCTCTCTCTCTCTCTCTCTCTCTCTCTCTTCTTCTCTCTCTCTCTCTCTCTCTCTCTCTCTCTCTCTCTCTCTCTCTCTCCCTTCTTCTTCTTCTTCTTCTTCTTCTTCTTCTTTCTTCCTCTCTTCTCTCTTCCTCTCTCTCTCTCTCTCTCTCTCTCTCTCTCTCTCTCTCTCTCTCTCTCCTCTCTTCTTCTCTTCTTCTCTCTCTCTCTCTCTCTCTCTCTCTCTCTCTCTCTCTCTCTCTCTCTCTCTCTCTCTCTCTCTCTCTGCGTCAGTTCTCTAAATAGTAAAATAGCTTCGTTGCATTTTCCTGTTTACCTCTCATTGTTGTTACCGCACTGGGAGTGTTGGAAATAGATTTGCCGGTTCTAAATTGAAATCCTTGAAATAGCTCTTTGGCAAGGCTGTGGGGGATTGGGAACAGACAAAAGCTGCCACCGACCATTAAACGACAGGGATCAGACAAGCAAGGCGCCAGACTCGCGGAGCGGATTATTCCAGAGCTTGCTGGCGAAACAAACGGACCTCAGTCATCCAGCAAACCGACAGTCACTGAGCGAAATAAATGGACCTAAGTCATAAGCACACCGACAGTCACGGAGCGAAATAAATGGACCTAAGTCATAAGCACACCGACAGTCACTGAGAGAAATAAATGGACCTAAGTCATAAGCACACCGACAGTCACGGGGCGAAATAAATGGACTTAAGTCATAAGCACACCGACAGTCACGGAGCGAAATAAATGGACTTAAGTCATAAGCACACCGACAGTCACGGAGCGAAATAAATGGACCTAAGTCACGCAGCACACTGACAGTCACGGAGCGAGGTTGTCAGTCAAAGTCACGCAGCACACTGACAGTCACGGAGCGAGTTCTGGTTGTCAGTCAGTCAATTAGTGATTAAATTCACGACTTTAACGTCCTGTCGACTGCACCGAGTCATCTCAGAACTAATAAGTTTGTTAGTTCTTGGATTTTAACCACATCCAAACACATAAATCGGTGGATCTTATTTTAGAACGCTAGCCGTCATTCTTGTTTCATATTTTATTTTATTTTATTTTATTGGATTTTAACGTCCCGTCAATCCCACAGGGTCACCTGAGGACACCACACATTCACATTTCTTCTACACCAGTTTAACACATGTCAAATCACAAGTAAGTAGCTAGTTCACATTTCTCAATACAGCTCAGTCAACAGCAAAATGCACCTACGTCTCTCAATATTAACATTTCACTCATCAACATAAAAAAAAAAATCAAACGTATTCCCAACCTGTGTGCAATGTGCAGACTCAACTGAGGCGAGAACATTTATCAGGTTGTCAGGATATAAAATATAAGCATCGACGCTGTCCTCGGTGCAAATGGATCAGCTGCACTTCTTCAGACTACTGCGACTACACAGCTGAACAGGTTAATCCTCTTTCAGTCTACTTCACCAAGAACGATTCCATGCACACTTTAGCAGCGACAAAGAAAAAAGATATCCACAGCAAAGAGAGGACGTACTCGTTTTTTGTCAAGTAAAAAAGGAAACCCATCCGATGGCCGAGTGCAGTGGGTTAGATTTGGGAGGAGCTGACGCCGAAACCCTCATTCGTTTGCAAGGAAAGGACCATCCTAGTGAAGTGCTTGAACTTGAAAACCCTGCCTTGGCCTGGGCCGTGTCACAACACACTGACACCAGCAAGAACACCAAGGTACAATAAACTGTAGTTATGCACTGTGTAGTTATATGGAAACTATCTTCAGCCATGATAAGCTCCTGGCATGACAGCATCCACCTTCCAGAAATGGAGACAGATCCACCGAAGACGGCGTGGCAGCCAACGTGGCGGAGTAATAAAACACGGTCACACACGCCCTGTTGTCATAGTTCAGGAGCTGTGTGAGAGTCGAGGTGGCCGTCCTGAGCTGTCCGTCCTAACGAGCCTTCTGGTTTCCGTGGACGTAAAGATTTATTGAACCGTGCTTCGGCATTGGTCACAACTTGTCCCTAATATGTCAACTGACATCTGAGAACATTAAGCATCACTTCATCATCATCATCATCACCCTGTTGTCACACCATGGAACGGACACCGAAGGAAAATTTCCAATGTATATTTAGCTGGTGTCCACCAAAATGCCCAGCTGGGGAATGCTGCAACAACCAACAATATCCAAACGTTCTGTTCTTCAGTCTACAGACGAGTGTTTCGCACCGCCATAGGCACTCCGGTGAGCACGTGCCTCGTTGACTGCATGCTACACGTACGTTTCAAAACGAAGGAATTCCAGCAAACTCCCAGTCGTATCTGAACGTACGAGTAACAGTCGATTCAAATAAAGAAGAAAGAAAAGTCTTTTTCTAACGGGGACATGATTTTTGTTGTTGCTTGTGTGTGTGTGTGTGTGTGTGCGTGCGTGCGTGCGTGCGTGCGTGCGTGCGTGCGTGCGTGCGTGCGTGCGTTGCTGCGTGCGTGCGTGCGTGTGTTGTTGTTGTTGTTGTTGTTGTTGTTGTTGTTGTTGTTGTTGTTGTTGTTGTTGTTGCTGCTGCTGCTGCTGCTGCTGCTGCTGCTGCTGTTTGTTTGTTTTTGCTTATTGTTGTGTTTTTTGTTTGTTGCTGTTGCTTGTTTATGGGGTGGTTGTTTGTTTTGTTTGTTTGTTTGTTTGATTTGGGGGGATTCGACATATGAACTCTTCTACCCATATATTGCGAAAGGTATTCCCTTTAAATCGACTTTGGGAAAAAATAGAATGTTTCAGGCGCAGCTGTATTCATAATTAACGATGTCTCTGTAGATTGGATCATCTTCTTGGAACATCTTCAGGTTATTTATTCTCGGGTTTTGTCTTGCATTGCTGAAGGTGAGTGGTGGAGATGACAGGAACTGCGTTACAAATGGAGCCAAGATAAAACCGACAGACGGCGGTCAGGACATGAGCAGCTTAAGATAAAACCGGGGCCTGGAAGGGACAACAAGACCGGCAGGTGGTTCGATCCAAATTGCCAATCTTCACCGAACACACATACACCACGCCAAAGGTGTGTGTGTGCGTGCGTGCGTGCGTGCGTGCGTGTGTGTGTGCGTGCGTGCGTGCATGCGTGCGTGTGTGTGTGATTTGTCTCCCTTTCTAAGCGTGAACCTTCCCCAAAAAGAAGTATTTTTGAAGTACCTGAAGCTGGAGGAAAAGTACATTGGATTGATGTTTTCCGTAAGCCAATGCCTATCAACTGGTCGTGGCGCGGCGGGAACAAGACTGAAATATCGAAGTTAAATTGATCACATGCGTATTGTGTTTCCGTGCACCACACTAAAGCTACGTCTGGGCCATGAACACTGCGCATAAAAACTTTCTTTCTCTGCCCTCCACTATCGGTGGATACTTCAAAACATCGTGTCACTGCTGCCCATCTGAATGCAGATTGATTTTGGCGGTGACAATGCATCGTTTCGTACAGGGACCCTCTTTCCCTATCCTCCTGGGATCTCGGCCCTGCCAGTACCTTGTCCCAGACAGCCTCATGCTGAACAGGTCTAACGCTCTTGGTCCCCGCCAGTACCTTGGCCCAGAGGTGAACAACAATGCTTGTAAAGTATCTGTCCATCAGTCAACTTCAATGGCCCAAGAAGCAACAAACTGTCCACAGCAATCCCCAGCAGAAAGAAACCAACAGTCAATAATCAATGTCCCACCAGGAACACGACGGTTGTCAACATCAGCGCCCCATCAGGAAGACGTCGGTTGTCAACATCAGCGCCCCATCCGGAAGACGTCGGTCGTCAACATCAGCGCCCCATCAGGAACACGTCGGTTGTCAACATCAGCGCCCCGTCAGGAAGACGTCGGTTGTCAACATCAGCGCCCCATCAGGAAGACGTCAATCGTCAACATCAATGCCTCGTCAGAAAGCCGGCGCCACTTGTCAACATCAGCGCCCCATCAGGAAGACATCAGCTGTCAACATCAACACCCCATCAGAAAGACGTTAATCGTCTACATCAATACCCCACCAGGAAGCCGCCACTTGTCAACATCAACGCCCCATCGGGAAGACGTTAATCGTCAACATCAACGCCCCATCAGAAACTGGGCGGCAGTCCACAACAATGTCCTTGGCGGTCGGGCCGAGTCCCAAGACAGCCATTGCCGCCCTTCCCCTTCTTCTCCAGGCGTGAAACCCCTTACGGCGCGTGCTGCTACGCTGGTGCTAACGGCCCCAGCGGCTTTCCCCGCCACCACAATCGATGGCCACACCCCGTCGCCAGACCACAATTGGCCAAATTGAAAGCACCGGCCTTGCAGGACCCCGTCAGAGACACCGTCAGCAAGCAAGCAAGACACTCGCTCTGGCAGCAGCAGTCAATGGCGCACCGACGCTTCGATGGTTAGTTCTTAGGTTTTAACGTCCCATCAGCCGCACAGTCAGCTCAGGACGAATCACACATTAAAATTTCTTCTACGCCAGTTCCAAACACAAGTCACTAAATCGCAAGCAAAAAGCTGGTCCACTGCCCCTGACTCTACAGTCAGCAGCAAACACAAGGAAGTTCATGACGGTCAGCAGCAACAAGTACGTCTCAAGCTGCAATCCAACACCAGACTCAGCTGCAGGTGTCCAGACGCAGGACGCGATGGCTAGGCCGTGTCAAGACTTTTTGCGTCACTCTGCAAAGCGAGGAAAAATCGTCTCAGACACTCCACCGTGGCACTAAACGCAGCTCCCTTGTAACCTACATTCAGCTTCAACACCAAGTCCAGAGAGATACGACAAAGGCCGAGCGGTTGCAGATGTATTTTTGACTCGGCAAAGCGAGGGAAGGACAACCGAGACGGTAATGATCTCTTTCAGCGTGGCAGCGACCGGGCAGTCTAACACTCCTTTTAACGTCGTCTACTGGTGTAGGGTCGTGTAGGGTGTAGTGTCGTGGCCGACGATTTCAAGGTTTTGGGGGAACCCGGAAAAACGAGAGAAGAGAGTGCGAGATCGGAGAAATTTCTCCTTGACCTCAGCAGCGGCCAGGTGATCCAGCACCCCATTGTACGCCGTCTAAAAGCACACAGTAATGGCCGAGTACTTTAAGAATCTGTTGGAGTGAGTGAGTGTGTGGCTGAGACAGAGAGAGGGGGAAGGGTGAGAGGGGGGGAGAGAGGGGGGATGGTGAGAGGGGCAGGGAGAGACAGGAGGGAGAGAAAGGGGGAAGGAGAGAGGGAGGATAAAGATGGAGAGTGGGGAGAGAGAGGGGGCAGGGCGAGACAGGAGGGAGATACGAGGGGAGGGAGAGAGTGAGGATGGAGAGAAAGAGAGTGAAAGAGAGAGGGGGAGAGAGGAGAGATAGAGAGGAAGGAGTGTAGGGGGGAGGGAGAGAAAGGGGGGAGAGGCAGAGAGAGGGGGAAGGAAAAATAAGCTGACGGAGAGAAAGAGAGGGAGGGAGAGATGGGGAAGGAGAGAGAGGGAGAGAGGACACAGAGAGAGAAGGGAGTGAGGAGGGACGGAGAGAGGGTGGAGAGGCAGAAGTTGGAAGGGAAAATGAGGTGACGTGCTCACTCTCCTTACATCCCACTGTGGCACAGCGGAGTCAGAATATAATTATGCATCTTTCCAGACCTAGCAACGGCTACACCTTACAAGCATGGACTTATTTATTTGAACACTTTTCGAGAGCCTCACTTGAGAGGAGCTATACGCGCTTCACAGTGGTAACTGTAGCGCTATTCTCTGCTTCAAAGCAGACCCACAGCGCTTTAGTCGAATGCGATGCTGAATGAGTGACTATAGCTTTACACAGTGTTTTGATTATCCACCGAAGTGATTACAGCAACCGTCTCGGCGCAAGTTCTGTGTACACCATACAACTATGCACCACTGTACAGTATTACTTTATTGGAAGCCACATACGTAGGGTCGGTGCATGTGTGTTTAGCTGTAACCTGCCACCTGCACTTTGCAGAATGACCGGGATCTTTTACGGACTACTGCGGTAACACGGGGGTGGAACGGACACCGAAATAAGAGTCAGCACAGAAAGCTGACTCTGGAGAAGAAAATTCTGCCGCCGTTCCTGCTGGGACTCGAACCCGAGACCTTTCAATCACGAGTCCGGCGCTCTAACCACCGAGCCATCGCCGCTCCCCAGCTCCGAAGTTGGCCGTCTACGCTGAAGGACGCTAAACAGCACAGAAAGGCCTGTGGCATGAACTGCAACAGCGCGTCGAGTGGTCTGTCTGTTAATTTCCTCCCGACTCTCACCGAGGTCCGCCGACTGGACACAACCGTGACTGACACCGGCCGGATGCAGCGCATCACGTGCACCAACCCTGACGCACTCGTGGAGAGGAGTGATGCAAATTTGAAGACGCGGACAAACTAGGTCCGACCAGCCTCCTCAGCTGGAACCAGCCCAGAAGCCCACGTCCTTAGCAAGGGACCGCTGATGGAGGGGTACAGAGGATGTGTTTATGACGGCGTCTCCGGCCGACTGGGGGACGGGAAGACGAGAAAAACAACAGGAAAGAGTGAGTGGCGATCGACAGAAGACATTTACATCGCCTTATTTATGTGATTGGGGTGAGGATGGGGTGGGGTGGGGTAAAAAAAAAAAAAGCGGGAGAGAGGGAGAAGGAGACGAGAGGATACGTGTCGTCTGCCGGTAATTGGGTGAAAGGCGGGGAGGGGGGCGGGGAGGGGGGCCGGAGGGGGGACTTTTTCGTCTTGTGGTGATTAGGTGAAGTCTAGGGTGAGGGTGCGGTAAGAGACGGAGAAGGAGGCAAAGGAGACTTTAATATAATTATCATCTTGTGGTATTACTGCGTGAAACGGTGGTGGTCGTCGTGGTGGTGGAGGTGGTGGTCGTCGTGGTAAGGAACAGGGCCAATACGCATTAAAAGCAAGCAGCCCAGTTACTCGCGTTTATCTTCTACACGGTGGCGACAATGACAAAATCGACATGTGCGTAGCGCAAATAGGACTATTGGGCCGGCCTAGACGCCTTTAAACGTACAGCCTCATTTGTCTACCGGCCTAAGAGCCGGACTTATGGACGCTTTAGCTAAATAGCATTAGGGGCTATCCGCCTTTATTTGCTCTTCATACACGAGGGCCCAGAAGAGAAGGAGGAAGAGACTTTAAGTTGCCTTGTGGTCGTTGATAAGATGATGAGGACGAACGGGGAGAGAAAAATGGCTAAAAAATGGCTAAAAAATGGCGGGGAGGGGGGTAAGAGGGAAAATTTATGCCGTCCTGTATGCGATTGGAAGAACTGAAGCGGGAAGGACAGAGGTGGGGATGACCCAATCAGCAGACAGTTAGTCTGTCTTCATAGTTCCAGAGGGAAAGGACAGGAGACGTTTATGAGGATTTCAGTGATTGGAGAGAGGCGCGGACGAAGGCGGCAGACGATGCCACAGACGGCAACGTGAGCCAGGAAGTGATGCTCATGGACATACTGCTGTCAGACAGACGGTGCCACAGACAGCAACGTGAGCCAGAAGTGATGCTCATAGACATACTGCTGTCAGACAGACGGTGCCACAGACAGCAACGTGAGCGAGGAAGTGATGCTCATAGACATACTGCTGTCAGACAGACGGTGCCACAGACAGCTACGTGAGCGAGGAAGTGATGCTCATGGACATACTGCTGTCAGACAGACGGTGCCACAGACAGCTACGTGAGCCAGGAAGTGATGCTCATAGACGTACTGCTGTCAGACAGACGGTGCCACAGACAGCAACGTGAGCCAGGAAGTGATGCTCATGGACATACTGCTGCCAGACAGACGGACGATTTGCTTATACCCAGGTCATCCCATCACAAAGACCCCTCGTGTCACAAAGACCCCTCGTATCACAAAGACCCCTCGTGTCACAAAGACCCCTCATATCACAAAGACCCCTCGTGTCACAAAGACCCCACGTATCACAAAGATCCCTCGTATCACAAAGACCCCTCGTATCACAAAGACCCCTCGTGTTACAAAGACCACTCGTATCACAAAGACCCCTCGTTCCCTCATCACAACGGGTTCGTCGTCCGCGTGATGGACCTTGCCCACTTTAGCACACACCGCCATCGGGAAGAAAATGACCACCGCGTTTGCGTGACAGGTCTATATAATCCAGCCTGTCTGGTGGCAAACCGATATTCTGCCAATCACGATGAGAGGCGCAGCAAGGGTGGTCAATACACATGCCGTGTTTTCGAGTTTAGCAAACAACGATACAATGACACGATCGTATTCCTCCCAACGTCTGTCCCCGCCCTAATAAGCAAACACGCACGCACAATATATTCAGACGCTAAACACTCGGGGTCAGGACCGGGCAGCGCTGCGCAGTTCCTGCCTGCTTTCCTCGAAAACAAGCAGCTCGACCTCTGACGAGAGTTACTCTTCACAGCAGACTACAGCTATCTTGAGGCGGCCTTTTGCTAACACGGTGTTTCGCTGTTGTCAATGGTTCTTGCTCTTCGTTAAATGTGTGTGTGTGTGTGTGTGTGTGTGTGTGTGTGTGTGTGTGTGTGTGTGTGTGTGTGTGTGTGTGTGTGTGTGTGTGTGTGTGTGATTGTCTAATGTTACACATGTGAACAGTATCATCAGGACTGGCTGTTGTCTTTAGGTGTTTCTGTCTCTGCGTTACTGTCTTCAAGTTAGTAGATTTGGTTTGTTTGTTTGTTTGTTTGTGTGCTTCTTTGCGCTCAGGGTGTCGTTGGGTGTGCATGATCATTATAAAATTCATCAGATTACAATTAAAAATGTGGTCCACTGATCACAACGCGGTGTCTTGGTCTTGGTCTGAAGACTACCCAGTTGTAAATGAAGTGAAATCAACACACAATTCCCTCAAATGAGCAAACCTTGCACAGCTATTCAACGTGCTCAAGGCACAGAAGATGGCACTTTTGATAGCTCTGGTTTGTCCTCTCCTGTCCTCTCTGTACCTGATCTTGGTCTTCTGTTCAGTCTGTCCAATCTGTTCAATCTGTTCAGTCTGTCCAGTATGTTCAGTCTGTTCAGTCTGGTCGTTCTAAGCTCCTCCTCTTGGGAAGCGTCCAGTGCGTCTTTAGGCAGGTAGCTTTGGAAACAATCCGCATTTCATCGTTAGAGAAACGACCCAGTTTCTCACAGACGTCTCAACAGATCGTCTTGGAACACGTCTTTCTCTGGGCACCAACCTGACACAGCATTATGTTGTACGCATATGTCTCTTACAACAATCTCACGCAGTTTCCCCTTGTAAACAGATCTGTTACAACAAAATGACAATTAACACATTCCTTCAGAAACGGTCTCGCGACAAAATATCTATCAAAGCACAATCCGCCCAATCAAGTCTTAGCCACAACAAGCCGACAAATCGTTCCTTTGTAACAGGTCTTGCTTACTCGGACAATGCATTTATTTAGAGCAGTTCTTGCCGGAACAATCTGACAAAGCAGCCCTTCAAACCAGGTTTTTCTACACCAGCCAAATAGGCCACAACATTCTTTCAGACCAGGTCAATACGACAGTGAATCCCGGGGGGAAAAATGACTCCAACGCGTGAGATCAAAACGAATAAAAGCTCTAAATGCGCTAGGGAAAAGTTGACACACACACAAAGAAGCAATCTAAAATGACAATCCAGTTCTTAGCCTAAAAGCTCTTGTGCAACACCCAGAACTACAATAGCCAGTAAAAAATAAAAAATGAAAACGAGGTAAAGATGCTCCAAAGGACAGATCTATCACATACCTCACAAACCTCTCATTGGACTGGGTAGGGAGGGGGTAGGCCTATGCTCCTTTTATTCTAAACCTATTTATTTTGCCACCGAAACATTTGAAACGTTGTCCTGGGTGGGGCGGCAGAGGAACCAGAAGGCCGGACGTGGAGCCGTGGTGGGGTGCAGCAGTGTTCACAAAGGTTCTCAATAATTCATGTCGCTGTGATGAGAAACGTTCACCTCCTGAAGCCGGCCTCAGGGCCGATGCATGGTCGGAGGACAACATTTGCTTTCAGACGACGTGGCTCAAACATCGGAAGAAAAGAAAAGCCTACAAAGTTCCTGGTTCACTCCGTAGATCGCGGTACATCGGTCTGTGACAGATAGATGCTTCACTACCTGATGCCCTGACGATGACAAATTCAGCCGAAACTTTTGTTCAAACTCGCTCCCTATTCATCGTTCGTCCTGATGAGTACACTTTACTATGTAAGTACTTTTGATGGTGGTGGTGGCTGCTTGAGTGCTTGTTGCTGTTTTTTCTTGTTGTTGTTGTTGTTTTACTTCTTCTTTCTTTCTTTTATTGTGGTTGTTCCACCATTCTTAGTTCGTACCTTTTTTTTCCCAGTGCAACAAAACTATGCCGTGTCCGTAAACACCAGCAGAAGAATAGCTATGGCATGTCAACGTTTTATGCCGAATCTACTGCGTAAATCCCTACGAATGGAATAGTGTTACAATGGCTGCGATTGGCTGATAGTCAGAATGTGTTGGATAAAAGCGTATATCCCAGTATCAGTCTTCGTTTTCAAACCAATCACAGCAAAGGACAAAGTTTACAGGTAAAAGCGGTGATGTAGATTTTGTAGTCCGCATTCGCAGCTTCCGTAGTTTGCAATATGAACTCCATCACAAATGTACTTGCTCCGTACTAAGGCAAAAACGCCCTCAACGTTGTTTACTTATTTGCAAAAACACACATTTTTCAAAGCCGTCATTTGCACCTAAATGAAACATCATCATGGGGGGGGGCGTCGTGTTCCCCCCCTCCACCCCCTACCCCACCCCTCCATAACCACCACCCCCACCCCACCCCCACCCCCTCTCTCCCACCCCACCCCCTGCTACGTCCTGAATTGATTTCGAGTGTGTCCATCCTGCGCATAAATTATCATGACATTTTTTTTATTTTTTTTGTTTTTGTTTTGTTTTGTTTTTTAATCATCCGTAATGATTCTGAACACACGGCCATATCCTGACATAATTCTGAGACCAGACTGCCATCAGCCCCAGTGATTTTGCTCGTTGCAGCGTTTTCCGGTGGGTGTACCACGATCGACGGCAGTACCTGGCACACCACCGCACGACGAAAAGGGCACATAGGGGAGAGGGGGGCAAAGGCAAGCCCGCTCTCGCCAGAGGAGCGTTTACAAACACACAGCTAACGAACTACACTTTCACGTTGTTTGTTGGCGCTCACACTTCCACATAAACTTCCAACTGAGTCACTGGCGTGTCTTTGTGTACGGCAAGGGCCACTGATCTTGATCACTGGTAAGGGCTAGTTTACTAGACTACCGACTTTATTTCTCTTGGGGTTTTCCACTCAGTCTCTCTTCTTGTTCGAACTTTTAATCAATCTCTCTCTCTCTCTCTCTCTCTCTCTCTCTCTCTCTCTCTCTCTCTCTCTCTCTGATTATAACCATACTAGTTGATTGGACGTAAAACACCAAGTTATTGACTTAATCTCTTTGTCTCTGTCTCTGTCTCTGTCTCTCTCTCTCTCTCTCTCTCTCTCTCTCTCTCTCTCTCTCTCTCTCTCTCTCTCTCTCTCTCTTGTGTGTGTGTGTTCCTCTTCTCCTACTCTTTTCTCTCCAGAGAAAACAGGAAAGCGGAAGAAAGCAGTGTCGTACAGAAGAGGAACATTTGCAGTCAGTTACTCGCCGTTTGGCGCCCAGTGAACAGCGATGCTCATGTGGACAAAACACAGTTCCTTAAATCAATAATAAAAGTAGGGTTCATCTTACATGGCATACCTTACTTTATTCTAGAAAGGGTCGAGAAAGGGGGCGAGGGGAGAGAGACAGAGACTGAGAGTAAAGGAGGGCAGAGACAGAGACACACATAGAGACAGAGAGGGAGACGTACAAAAAGACAGAAAGAGACAAGCAGACAGACAGGCCGAGACAGAGAGGGACAGAGACAAAAACAGACACACACAGAAAGACAGACACAGACGGAGACTAAAGTGAAGCCCAGTGAACCAGAAAGGCAAAACTTAGAAAGGCAAAATTCTGGCAGCAGGTGAAGCAAATCAAGCTATATTCTGACCGAACCGAGGAGTACAAGCGGGAGCGTTTGATAGCCCTGGATTCCCAGCAGAGGGGCTCTGAATGTCCACGGCTGCGGGTAGCTGCACCTCACTTTGAATAAAGTTTATTCATCCATTCGCTTCACAGAGCGAGGCCCGACTGGCTGTCTCCGGTCGCTTCTGTTGACCCACCAATTTGCATAAACAAATGCAGCAGTACTACGCAGAGTCAATGGTCAGAATAGAGTCTTCCTTTCCGCTCTATGTGGGCTTGAAGGATGACAGACATAATACCGGCTATTGTACAGTGACATGTAACATATGACTCGACAGACCGGCATGGTTTAATAAATAATAATATACACTCGCATCAATCCCGATCAATCTACACAAAATCTATAAAACAGAGAGAGTCCACCGAGGCAACAGTTACAGAAGAAGGAAAAAAATCAACGAAAAAAGTACTCAAGTCCCTAACAACAAACTGCAGTGAAGAAAATGAATAGAGCTGCACGCAATTATATAATGTCTTGGCACATTAACGAAGAAAGACTAGAGCAGAGGTGCTATGTACAGTCTGTAGCCTACATGTAAAATACCGACACTGGAGGCTTTGGCGAGTTCGTTACATTCGGTGCTTCCTCAACAGACGAGTGGGCCATTGTAGTTTTACGGCAATAAAACATAAAACATAAGGATGTATCTTTCAGAGGATGTACCTTCGGTGAAGTTTATGTACCTTGTATTAAGAAAATTAAACAACACTCGCAAGCCGGGCGACAGTTACCATAGGCGATTCGATGTCTTTCCTGTGTTCATGTGACGTCTTTCAAGCGCTTATAAATTCCCTTTGTTGATTCGTTTTACGGCAGGCTCGGTTTCCGGAGCCTCGGAGACGTTCTGTCACAAACTATCTGTGACAGAAGAGACGGTAGAGTTTAGTCATAGTTTTTATACCACAAGAAAAGGGTCAGGAGGATTTGAAAAGGGAAGGGACGGTAAAGCATTGTGATGACCCAGCTCTGCCCTGTAGCTCCATAAATTGTCATGCACTCACGCATGCACGCTCTCTCCCCTCTCTCTCTCTCTCTCTCTCTCTCTCTCTCTCCTCTCTCTCTCTCTCTCTCTCTCTCTCCACACACACACACACACACACACACACACACACACACACACACACACAACACACACACACACACACACTAACACCACACACACACACACACACACACACACACACACACACGCACACACACACCGCACACCACACACACACACACACACACACACACCACACACAACACACCTCTCTCTCTCTCTCTCTCTCTCTCTCTCTCTCTCTCTCTCTCTCTCTCTCTCTCTCTCTCTCTCTCTCTCTCTCATATACGAGGATTGCCTTCGCACTCGTAAACTACCACAGGCTGCTCGTTAAAAAGCGCTCCCGTTCAAACAACCCGTTTGTTGTTCCGTCTTGGTGGCATCTCTGCATGCCCACCGCCCCTGTTATACGGTCTTTGATGTTGTAACTGAAGACAAACGTACGTGAGTGAGATCTAGCTATAAGCTTTCTTCTAAACTGCGACTTACTGAATATGAGGGAGAAAATGTCCCCCTCCCCACTCTCTCTCTCTCTCTCTCTCTCTCTCTCTCTCTCTCTCTCTCTCTCTCTCTCTCTCTCTCTCTCTCTCCACCCACCGCCACGCTCCTCTCTCGACTTGGTTTGCCTTCCCGCGGCAATGTTGAAACTGCTCAAACAGCGTTAGCACAAATCGTAATAAAACGTAACCTCCTAGACAAGGAGGGGCTTCTTCCCCACCTTCTGGCAGAAAACGTCTCCACAACACCGAGACGGCTAGCGCCGCACACACGAACAAACTCGGCTTGTTGAGAAAACACATTGGAACTGCGACTGAAATAGAACCTTGGCCCCTATGGCCTGGAAATGCGGATGAACAGGGGACAGTTCTCATATGAGGGGCAGTACGGAAACAGTTGCCTTACAGGAGGGAAAGTTCTCCAGTGAGGGGCGGTATGGAAACAGTTTACCTCACAGGAGGGAAAGTTCTCCAGTGAGGGGCGGTATGGAAACAGTTGTCTCACAGGATGGACAGTTCTCCAGTGAGGGGCGGTATGGAAACAGTTACCTCACAGAAGGGACAGTTCTCCAGTGAGGGGTTATATGAAAACAGTTGTCTCACAGGATGGACAGTTCTCCAGTGAGGGGCGGTATGGAAACAGTTACCTCACAGGATGGACAGTTCTCCAGTGAGGGGCGGTATGGAAACAGTTACCTCACAGAAGGGACAGTTCTCCAGTGAGGGGTTATATGAAAACAGTTACCTCACAGGAGGGACAGTTCACCAGTGAGGGGTTATATGAAAACAGTTGCCTCACAGGAGGAACAGTTCTCGTAGAAAACGATGGCAGGGTAAATTGAAACGCTTCCGCCGCGCGACGGATGGCCCAATATTGACAGTTCCTTGGAATAGCTAGCCAGTAGCGTAACCCAGACAACAGCCGAACAGGAAGGCAAACTGACACGCAGAACGAGTGACAAGTTCAGCATAACTTTGGAAAAGGTTCGATTGCTAGATATTCAACGCCTGGTAAACTGTGTAGGAGACACGGTGTCAATGCGGAGCACAATAGAAAAATGTCAAACACACTTCAACAAACACAGAACCCGACAGGAACAAGGGTCTAAGAACTAAACGACGTCCTGCCTGTAAGAATGTGCACGTTATGAAAACTCTGTTACAATATTTTCAACGGTTCAAATTTCGCAAAGACAACTGAACCAAACAAAAGGCATACAATCACAAGTAAAACAAAAAAACTCTAAATCAACGCGTCACCTGTCGGGAGAGGGTTGGAAATAAATGACACTGAATGAACCGGCAAGGACATATATTAATAGTCAGAAAAGCATAATTCCCTAGCAGCAGACTACGTATGCATGGCTATATTCTGACCTAGCCCAGTCTTAAAAGTGGGAACTTTATGTAGGTCTGGAATTTCATCAATAGGGACTGTCTTTTTTCTTTCTTGTCTTTTTTCTTTTCTTTCTTTTGGGTTGAAGTGTAGAGAGAAAAAAACAAGCAAGTAGTTAATTGATGAGGCGTTATATTTAGGTCTGGAAGACCTTAAACAGAGTAAATCTGACTGTCATTTCCTCATTTCTGTATCGGTGGTGTTCCATTTCAGAATCAGAATCAAAATCAGAATATTTTTTGTCCCAGTGCAGGTTTACAAAGAAATTTGTCTTACGGTAAACAGTAAGAAACAGAATAAATAATAGACTGATAAACACGGTAACAAGGCTAAAAACACACCAAACACACACAACGTATCATTATCACAGCATCGAAAAGTAAATTTCGGCGTTTTGATCA
Organism: Alviniconcha marisindica; assembly: GCA_018857735.1. NCBI lineage: Eukaryota > Metazoa > Mollusca > Gastropoda > Provannidae > Alviniconcha > Alviniconcha marisindica. Next base: position 398,865 of record JABMCL010002848.1, on the reverse strand, counting down.
GACTCAAAGGATGTACCTTTGGCAGACTTTATGTTCTTGTATACCGGCATGCCATGCGAGAGTTACCGTGGAAGATACGGGTCTTTCCGGCGCTGATTGCTACCTTTTGTTTGTTTTGATAAGACTATAAGAAAGATCCTTCGCGAACAGCTCTACAAACCCCTCTACAATTTCCAATCCCCATGCCAACATAGCTGTGCACACGTTCCTATAATTCCTCTGGGCAAGGAATTCTGTGAGCATCTAACCGTAAACTCTCTGACACAGATGGCTGAGCACACAAAAAAACACCTTAAGACAACCCAGTAAGCAAGGCTGCACAAACCGTTTACCGTCACGTCGTCTGTGCACAAAGGAAAAACCTCCAACGGCCTGATATCGATCTTGCCAGCAATATATAAAAATACCTTCAGCTCCTTCGTCCCAGAAACATACGACTACAGAATCAACAGAGCGTGAGTTTTTCGCCTGTACTTCTGAAGAAGGAAGCAAACTGTATAGGTGAGGAAACGCATACGCATACAATTCAAAACAAACAGAAAAAAGAATAAAACTGAACCGAAATTGTCTGACGGATCGATCTGCGAATGAAACCCTGGAACGTCTGATAATTGTGATCTCTGCCACAAATCAGTTTCCATCAGTGAACGATGGTCTTAAAAGTCTGAGTGAGTACGTCAGTCTACATGTACGTCAGTGGAGATCTTCCACTTCTTCTCCACTTCTCCAAATGTTGCTTCAACAAAGAAATTGGCGCTCTTCCTGGGGACTGTTGCGACCATGCTCAGACTGGAGGGAGGGAGAGACAGACAGACAGACAGACAGACAGACAGAGGCAGAGACACAAAGAGACAGGCAGAGACAGAGACAGAGACAGAGACAGACAAACAGACAGACAGACAGACAGACAGACAGAGACACACAGAGAGTTAGTTAGTTAGTGCTTTGAGCCAAGAGAGTGAGAGAGAGAAACAGTAGTAGACAGAGGCAGAGAGAGAAACAGACAGACAGATAGACAGAGACAGAGAGAGACAGAGACAGACAGACAGACAGACAGACAGCGACAAAGAGAGAGAGAGTGTGTGTGTTTTCCTGTCGGCAATAGTGTGCAACATAATCCTTATACACAACGGGTGAGTGCTGTTGGGAATGGTGCATGTCCAGGATGAGAAAGGTCAGGTTCTGTCGGCAATGATGTGAGACACCCCTACACGTCACGAGTGGGACAGACGCTATCGGCCATGGCGCGAGACACCTCTACACGTCACGGATGAAACAGGCCCTGCTGGCCATGGCGTGTGATATTTTTACACGTCACGGGTAAGACAGCGTCAGCCAAAACCTAAACTGACAAATGCAAGGCGGTGCCGACATTTAGTAACCTTGCAAATGCAAGGAGGTGCCGACATTAAAATTTTAGTAACCTGGCGCCGTGTGCCTGTGGTCCGTGGGACGGTTTGCCGGCTAGGTCGCCATGTTTACAGGTCTGACACTGGCCCATCCCTGAGGGGGAACGCCATGGGACAGAGAGCCGGGGAGAAGGTCATCTCAAAGGTCAGCACCAGGGTCACCCCGCTCCTCCGCTACATCTCGGTAACAGCAGCCCACCATGCCCACCGCCACCTACACCCCATTCTTCAGCTGCAATGTAATATTCACAATGCTGATGAAACAGATAGAAACCTGGTTCCACAACGCTGACTTTGTTTCACAACGCTGACCTGAAATAGGAAAGGGAAACAAATATTATTTCTGAGCACTGGCAATCAATTTTGCTTCAGAGTTTCTTTTCAGTTGCCCCCCCCCCCCCCCCCCACCCCCCCCCCCCAACCCCTCCCCCCCCCCCCCCCTCCCATTTTTTTTTCTTTTTTGGGGTGGGCGGGTACGGCAAAACTTCCAGCCAGACTGTCTCTCACGGTAAGTGGTAACGACAGATTCGCTTGAAGAAAAACAAAATATGTGTTGTTTCTAACTCTGCTCCTACCCCACCGCCACTCCCCTTCCCAAGGAACGTATAGAACTGAATAATATATGGGATCTTTTTCAGTAATATCATTAATAAATGAATGGACTTTAATTTGATAGAAGAATTTTTATACACACACACACACACACACACACACACACACACACACACACACACACACACACACACACACATCTGTATCGAAAGCCGACTTTCGGGGGTTGTTTACACACTCACCTACTTTTACATACCGACGGTCGCAAGTTATTTACACACGAAAAGTACTTTCCTGTTGTTTTCATACCCCCCCCCCCCCCCCCCTCCCCTTATTTCTTAAAGGCACAAGCACTTTTGGGGTGCCGTCTTCTAATGCAGTTTTACACATCGACGTACCTTCGGTAACGTTCTTTCATGGGCCGTTTTTCAGACCAATTTGACACACTGACCTACTTCAATGAGAGGCTGCTATTCAGGACATTGTCACACGCATACTTCAAATCAGCCTCGGTCAGATGCGAGTCGACAAGCATCCCGGGAGAGCTGCCACCTGTAGGCGAACTTTCGGCTTCCAAGAAGTGAATAAGGAAACAGCAAGTTCCCCACCCCGACACCGCAACACGCGGTCTAACATAGCAATCTCGGAAGGGGAACGAAACCCAAGATGGTGGAGATCAACTTACACCGCGAACTTCAAGCATCGGTGTCCAACATCCCTCACCGGAAAGTCTGGCTTGGAGAAATTCTCTCTCTCTCTCTCTCTCCTCTTCTCTCTCTCTCTCTCTCTCTCTCTCTCTTGATTTTTAATATAATATATTTTTAAAAAAAAGGGTGGGCAATGGCCCCGGGAGGACGGAGAGGACGACAGAGAAAAGGTGTATGGGAGTGGGTGAGGATAGTTTGGGACGGAGGGTGGGGGGGGGGGGGGGGGGGAAGGGGACAAAGAGGAACCTTTTAACGTTTTTTTGCCCCATCGTTCGTTTTTTTTTTTCTCATCGGTGTTAGTCACTTTGCATCTTAAACAGTTGTGTGAACAGTGTTTTTACCCACGTTGAGTTGTAAGAAAACCCCCCCCCCCCCCCCCCCCCCCCCCCCCCCCCCCCCCCCCCCCCCCCCCCCCCCCCCCCCCCCCCCCCCCCCCCCCCCCCGAGGAAAATGTGAGACTTTTTGAAGCATATATATATTCGTTAAGCACATCTTATGCACAAAAATCAAGTCCATTTTTGGCAAACATTTTAAAAACCATTCTCGGCAAACAAGTTTTGTCCTCAGCAAAAACCACGGGTTTTAAACTGGGGGCCCAAAAAAACAAATTGACTGTTCTCGGCAAACACCTGGACCTACATATACAGGTCCATGGCAAACACTGACTGTTCTCGGCAAACACGGACTGTTGTCGGCAAATAACCAGAAATGATCTGGCGGTGATGGTTGTCCTTTTCCTTTCAGATTCGTAGTTTATAACTTGCTGTTGGTTCTGGAGTTCGCTGTGGGTGACTGCTGTTCAATCTCTCAGGAGTAGCCAAAGAAAAGCATAAAGAAACAGTGGTTGGCAAGTGCCTCTTTAAGGGCAAATGTATTGTCATTTTGGCGAAGAAGAAGTATCGATATTGGGGGAACTTTTAAATTTCCCCCATTTTTTTTCCCCTTACCCCCCCCCCCCCCCCCCCCCCGGGGCCCCCCAACCCCCTCTCCCCTCTCTCTCTTCTCCCTTTTCTCTTTTTCTCTCTCTCTCTCTCTCTCTCTCTTTTTTTTAACAGGTTTTTGACTGAAACTAAACTACAATTTTTGTAAAATACAGTTTTCGAGATCGAGTTCTCTCTCTTCTCGGATCGTGTCCTTCCAAAACCTCCTCCCTTTAGAAAAAAGTCCTGTCAAAGCCTTTGTTTCTGGAGAAAGTTGCTCATTACAACTTGCTGATACGGGCAGGTCACGAGAAGACAGCGCACAATCCGAAGGGCAGAAACAAACAGCCGTGTTCCTCAAAACGGCTGTCACGCGATTATATTTCAGCGCTTAATTGGACTTCGAACCGCCTTGCACCACCCCCACCGCCACCCGTCCCAGGGATGAGGCTGCAGCGGCCGCAAGTTCAGGACTAATCACAACTACGGTTGATGAACTCTACCCAGAGACGCCCCCCACCCCTCCACCCACCCTCCCTCCCACCCATTCCCCATCTCAATTAGTTAAACCAAGGAGAAAAATGAAAAGAAAACAGCCAAGTGACCGCGATGCCCCTGTTAATGCAGTGATTGTGGCGGTGACAGTGCAGCGTTAGATTACATGACAGGATTATATCTTTCTTGCCAGCCTCCCGGGACATTCGGTCCCGCCAGCACCTCTCCGGAGACGACCCGGCGTTGTAAACAAGTCTAAGCAACGGGAAAGGCGGAGGTGGGGCATGCTGAGGTGCTGTCGCTTCACTTCCAGAGATATGGTGCAGAAAGAAGGGTCCGGGAAGTGAGTCCACGTCGATCAGTTCCGGGGCAAAACAATGCATGCAGTGAAGTGACAGCGGTCGATTACTGTACAGAGCTCTGCCTGCAAGATGTTCCTCTGATACTGCATGTGTGTGCGTGCGTGCGTGCGTGCGTGCGTGCGTGCGCGCGTGCGTGCGGGCGGGCGGGCGGGCGTGATTGCGTGCGTGCGTGCGTGCGTTGCAAGATATTTCACGTTTAAAAAAAAAAAGTGTCTGCGTCATCACAATACATGAACGGCAAGTCTGCCTGCTGAAGACTACCGTCGAACTCAGGACTTCTAAAACTCTTCTTTCCAAATTTTTCCATCGATGTCGAATGGAGTTCGCCATTAGCAATTTCAAGTGTGGAGCACCAAAAAAGAAAAGAAAAAGGCTATATATTCCCTGGCGATCAAGAGCCCCAGTGCTCAGTGGCAGAGTGGTCGTTAACGACGCAGGCAGATTCCAAAGCCCGCACCCTCAGACTTTTTCCCCTTTAATTACCATGCGGTACTGAATGGCTTCAGCCTTGCTTTCCTTTCTTTGATTAAAGGTCACGTTGAATCACTGGCCGATGTGGACCCAAGTTTGAATGGTCTCCTGTCATCTTATTTCTGCGTTTGGCTGCATCGGCATTAGACGTGGCTGCATCGGCATTAGACGTGGCTGCAACAGTCTCAGACGTGGCAGCGCCAGCACTAGACTCTAGCATTAGACGTGGTAACACCAGCACTAGACGTGGCAACACCAGCACTAGACAGCACCAGCACTAGATTCCAGCACTAGACACCACCAGCACTAGACACCACCAGCACTAGACACCACCAGCACTAGACGTGGCAACACCAGCACTAGACGTGGCACCACCAGCACTAGACGTGGCACCACCAGCACTAGACAGCACCAGCACTAGACGTGGCAGCACCAGCACTAGACGTGGCTGCACCAGCACTAGACAGCACCAGCACTAGATGTGGCAGCACGAGCACTAGACGACCGCTCCCTAACGAAGGACGACGGGCGGTGAGGACACTTGATGACGCCGCCCCGTGTTCCGTGATTGGGTTATTTCCCGCTCTCTTGACACCGTTCTCATCATAAACAGGCACATAATAAAACCCCGGTAATGTCCCCTTCCACAGAACCAAGCTCTTCCGTCCCCCTTCCTCTGTCACCCACGCCTTCTCGCCTTTAATGAGAATCAATTATTTCGGGATGAGAGGGGGCATGGAGCCAATCTCTCCCGAAGCTTTTGTATCTGAATTACTACTAGAAAGACAGTCACAGATGGAGCCAGTTCCGAAAATATATTCAGGCTGCGAATGCGTCTGTTCTCCAGATTGTTTTTATTTTACATTTATAAGCGAACCTGTTCACCGAAATGATTGAATCATTGTGCTTTACTTCGGCGTCTTTTTGCAAACAAGCCTCGCCCATGAGGGACTATCGAAATTAACACTAACCACACACACACACACACACACACACACATATATATATATATATATATATATATATATATATATATATAGTAGGGGTGGGGGGGGGGTTGTAATGAGAGAGAGAAAAAGAAAAAAATGTGAGTCAAAGAACAGAAAAACAGAGACCTGAGAGAGAAGGGCGAGGGACAGACAGACAGACAGAGACACAGAGAGAAAGAGAGATCCAGAGAAAGACTGTGAGACAAAGCGAGAACAAAATATGTGAGTCAAAGAACAGAAAAACAGAGACCTGAGAGAGAAGGGAGAGACAGACAGACAGACAGAGAAAGAGACACAGAAAGTCACAGGGGACAAGAAGAGAGCCAGAGAGGCAGAGGCTGTGACCATTAATCACGTGCAGCAAGGAATCAGACGGAAACAAACCAAAGCAGCCAAGCCTGTGATGAAAAGGCAAGCGACGAGCTGGTTCTCTGACGCACACATGCTGCCGAACAATAAATCAACCCTCTTTCCGCGTCAGCCAACCCAAACATACCGCATCGCCTCGCCAAACAGAGAAAAGTAAAAGGGGGAAAAGAAAACAAAAACACTGCCATCCTCTATTAGCTTCTAGCAGGCAGACAAATGACATTTTATTAAAAATAAAAAATAAAACAGTAAATAAAAATCGGCTCCATAAAATAAAACCTTGGGAGAAATCCATTTTCAGCAGCCGGTTTGTTCTAATAACATCATAAAAAATAACCTCCGACCGGAAATCATCGGCGCATGCGCATTGCATCTGCGTCCACTCACTAGTTTAAATCAAAACTACGTAAAAAAATAAAATAATCTAAAGCGAAATCTCAAGATCACGCTTTCTGCCCCGGGCTTCTCAGGCGCCAAATCAGGGCCCGGGGGTGGGAGGGGGGATGGAGGGGGGCTATTAATATATTTTATTGAGAAAAAATACCGGCAGAGGAAGGAATATTGAAATGACATACCGCTAAAAAAAAAATATAAAAAATAAGACGTCCTTCAAGCATGAACAAACTGAATATTTCTACTGAACTATCCCTTTCTTTTAGCTCAGTTTGGACGGAATCAATTTTTTAAGCACAACAGGCGCCTGATGTCTGTTGATTGTTGATCACTGGAGAGAACACTCTCCTATAATAACAGACATAGATTAACCACACACACACACACACACACAAAAACAAGCAGAAACAGGGTTGTTCCACTTCGAACAAAAGCACAAATTACACCATTTCCGTGATCAAGTTCGTGTATTTAAGAATAATACAAAATCTCAGCTTGAATGGATTTTTTTTTTTTAAATGCCAACTGTTTGACAACGCTAAGAACTTCAAATAAGGTCATGGTCACTGAAGTGGTTTTAGAGCACTATAATATTTACCCTGTCAGACACACACACACACACACACACACACACACACACACACACACACACACACACACACACACACACACACACACACACACACAGACAAAGACACACAGAGATACGGAGAGAAACAGAGACTGAGAGGGGACAGACAGATACAGGGATAGCGAGGGGCAGAGAGAGCGCCCCCCTTGGCCAGGTGAGGTGTAGAGACAAAGGTTGTCTAACCTCTGTCGAGTGCCGATGCCTGGAGCAGGCAGGCAAGCGAGAGGGAAGAGGCCATGGCACTGTAGCCAGAACTCACATGAGGATCAATCAGTCATAAATCACAAATCAATACACTGGGGAGAGGGATTAATGCATCTCTCTCTCTCTCTCTCTCTCTCTCTCTCTCTCTCTCTCTCTCTCTCTCTCTCTCACACACACACACACACACACACACACACACACACACACACACACACACACACACACACACACACACACAAGTATATATATATACACTCACACACACTCACACACATTCACACTCGTACACACACACACACACACACACACACACACACACACACACACACACACACACCACACCACACACTGTTTTTTTGTTTGTTTTTGTTTTGTTTGTTGTTGCTTTTCGCTTTCTCTCGACATGCAGTACACCACGCCATGTCCATTGTGCACCTTCTGTATTCACTCTTATGTTGCGTTGGTCACCTAGGTCAGTGCTGTGTTGTGTTGGTTACCTAGGTCAGTGCTGTGATGTGTTAGTCACCTAAGTCAATGCTATGGTGTGTTGGTTACCTAGGTCAGTGCTGTGATGTGTTGGTTACCTAGGTCAGGCACTAGTTTCACTACCTGAGCAGTTCATTAGTGGCCGTGCAGCGTCACAGAAAGGTGACATCATTATACGTACAGTGTAAAGACAAGCACAATACTGTGGCCCGCTAACCCACTGGTCCATGGACCTACATATGCGTGTACATGTATACGCCGAATGCGTACATGTAGGTCCATGCACTGGCCGGTGGACAGTGGATGGACTTGGATCTTGTGGCGACACGACTCGTCATGTCAATCACACCTCACGGCTGTCAAACAGCCGCTCAGGATCAAGCCGTCACGCGCCAATGAACCCACAGGAACGGTGTGCGAGGAAAGTTCTATATTATAAACAGGAAATCAGAGTGAAGGAATGGGCTCGAATGCATCTCACTGTCACGAGTTATGAACACAGTGTACTGCTATAAAGACGATGCACAATTATAAATATGCCGCAATGTCATCTTGACCTGCTCTGGCCTAATCCCGAGAGGGGCCATACCTCTTTTTTTTCTCTTTTTTCTTTTTCTTTTTAACGTTTTGGTTTGACAGAGAAAACTTTATTCCAGGAAATTTTGGGTTTGATATTAGTGTATGCAGATTGAGAGAAAGGGGGCGTATGTCTAAGAGTGTGTATGTGCGTGTGTTTAATGACTTAGAATTATTGAGATATGTTCTTCGTCGTGCGATCGAACGACAGCTTTAATTTCCCGCTGGGATGAATAAAGTTTATTGATATTGTTATTGTTACCGTACGATTCAGAGACCGCACAGTGTACGCTTCTGGAAG
>JABMCL010002848.1:375000-385000 GCA_018857735.1 Alviniconcha marisindica | reverse complement strand
CTGTTCTCTTTTTCTTACAAGTGAGCTGACTAACTGCTTACTTTAAGTTCCAGATAGGAAGCAAAAACGAACGAAACGAAGTTCGATTTTTCCGGATTTCAACTACCATCTGTCACGCCAGTTGCGAGTAACCTTGCAACATGTTGGCTCGGGGCCCCAAACTGCTGATGGTGGAGGCAGGATGGCTTTGCCAATGTCCGCCTTCAGCAACGCCCACGGCCTGCTCACTGGTCTATGCTCCACAGTACAAATGTAATCAGAGCTTTCTGTTTGCGTCTCGCAGCCAGGAAGTCCCCATTTGGCCTGTTCCCGTTTGACACATTCCCACTTGGCATCTTTTTGTTTTTGCCTGTTCCCGGTTGTCCTACACTGATGCGCTGAGGGTGAGAATAGTGTCTTTTTTGTTTTTCCTACGACCTAGAGTGAAAGACTGTTTCGCCGAATCCACACACACACACACACACACACACACACACACACACACACACACACACACAGAAACACGCACACATACACACACACACACATACACACACACACACACACACACACACACACACACACACACACACACACACACACACACACACACACACACACAACCACACGCACGCACAAGTGCTGAATTTATTTCACAGACCTGTATGAATTACACTAACCAGCCAATGACATGATTAGTTCAAAACTGTGAGAGCTAAAACGTTCAACCCCTCCCGTGTCTAAACCTCAGACACGTAGGCAAAACGAGATCAGGCGGAACGGGACTCCAGTGCCAGAAGCACAAAGTGCTGTTGCTGCTGCTGTTGTGATGCTTAATGTCCTCGGATGTCGGTTGACATATTAGGGGCAAGCTGAGACCAGTGCGTGAGCATTGTTCAATATTGCTTTACGTCCACGGAAACCATAAGGCTCGTTAGGACGGAAAGCCCAGGACGGCCACCTAGACCTTCACACAGCTCCTGAACTCTGCACAAAGTGCGTCATTTTGACGGTAAAAATAAGGGGTAGGCGAAACGGGAATAGGTCGGGAGGGACTCTCTCGCAGCCCGCGTTGGCGTTGCTCTGGTCCCCATTGTTTGAATCAGAGTGGTAGTAAAGTCTGAGAGAGGACTGAGCACTAGTCAAAACACACACAGGGCGTTGGAACAATGAACATTCCTTCGGCTATTGTCTGCCAGTTCCTGTTTCACATTCCTTCGTAGTGCACGGCCGCCGATGTGTTCTTGTTTTAGGTTCTCTCTCAGTCACCGACCGGTGGCACCCGAGAGTAAACACAATGTATCACTGGTGGCACACCTAGCATGGAGATATGTTTTAAGGGGTTTACAAATTTAATTTGGCTGAGTGACGACGCTGTCGCCGCTGGCTTTCCTCTGGCAGAGCAATTCCGGAAATTTCTCACAGGAATGGCTCGGCGGGGGAGGGGGGAGGGGGGGGGGGCACGGGGGACGGGGAGCACGCATACATACATAGACGTCCAGTTTTATTATTGATGATAGCTTCGGGTGTGGTGATGGTGGTAGTGTTGTGTGGTGTTTTTTTGGTGGTAGTGTTTTAGGTGGTGTGGAATGTTTTTGTGTGTGTGTGTGTGTGTGTGTGTGTGTGTGTGTGTGTGTACGTGCGTGTGTGTGGTTTGCGTACCAAAGTGTATGTGCTTTGTTCCTATACATGTGGTGTGAATGTGTGTAAATAGACGCATGCATGCGTATGCGTGCGTGTGTGTGTGTGTGTGTGTGTGTGTGTGTGTGTGTGTGTGTGTGTGTGTGTGTGTGTGTGTGTGTTCATATATGTCAGTGTGGCATACTACGCTTGGAGAGAGAAAAATGTTAATCCGTGCGTGAGAAATAGACCAGAGAAAGATTATTCCGCCCCACTGCATAAGCTGGACTGTGTTCCAAACGGTGTCAGCCAAGCTCCAAGCGATTGTTCACCTGTGTCACACGCGCTAGTCGTTGTGCTGGTCAAACCCCAAGCACGCTTCCACACTACCTGTTGGTAGCTTTTAGGCCGGAGCTGGTGGCCGTCCAAGCCTTGCAGGAACCACACTGCCTGTTAGCACACGCTTGGCTCGGTCCTCGGCCATGGTCACCGTGAAAGTCAAACAAGACCCGGAGCTGCTGGGGTTCCAGCCAAACTGTTCTTTCGTCCTTTCTTTTCTTCCTATTCTCTCTCTCTCTCTCTCTCTCTCTCTCTCTCTCTCTCTCTCTCTCTCTCTCTCTCTCTCTCCGTCTGTCGCACGTCTATTTGCACACGCATACACACATGAACACACACACGCACACATAGGCTCGCGCGTGCGCACGCGTACACACACACAGACACACTCACAAGGTCACGCCCTTGTATCTCTTCTGCTCGTGTTCGTACGTTTGAAACTTGCCATCTCGCTTCGGCCCTGGAAGCTACAGGCGACGTCCGTGCTCACAAAGTGACCACACCTAGCGCCTGTCACTGGAGGTCGCCGACACGATTCCCAAGGTGCAGCTGAAAAACTATGTCACCGCAAAGTAAAAGTACTCAGCTGGATGTGTGTGACTTGCATGGACAACCTTATTTTCGCAGCTGCAGATACCACTCGTCACCTAACGGTAGGGAAGGGAACGGGAGGGACCTCTGCTGCGTCTTGGTCTTGTACGGTGCGGAGTTTTGCGACCACAAAATCAACTTCCTATCGATAAATCTGCATCTCGTTTTTTGCATCTGAAAAACTTGCAGCAAACTTCCGATGCGAAAGCTTCCGGGCTCCTCGTCTGCAGCCAGAAATATTTGTCGCCACGAAAACGGAAGAAGCTACAAACGGAAGAAGCTACAAATGGATTTTGCTGTAATGACCCCCCCCAGAAAATGATCTCCACCACGCACGGAAGGTAGCGTGACGCACATCCGGTCAACGTAGTGCGAAACCATAACTTTCCGCGACTGAATCAAGCAGGAATGTCTTGGAAACCTTTCACTCAATGCTCGTGCGGCAGTACGCGCAATGCCGCACTGCTGGCGGTCAGACAATGCAGCCACGTGTGCACACTCAACCAACGACAAAGTCGTGGAGACTTTTCCTTTATTGTTAGGCAGCTACAGTCGTAATCTATACCCACTCGGCGACTCCGTAACATGCACCACGGAACCAACAGGACAGGCCTATATCTCGGAAACGTTTCGTTTACCGTTGCGCTGTTCAGGTTCAACGTAGCTTTACGTCCACAGGAAAAGGGAAGGACTATTAGGGACGGGGAGCCCGGGACGGCCACCTCGACTTTCACACAGCTCCTGAGCTCTGATTGTTGCGTTGCTGACTTACTCATTATACCATTACATGTGACTGTAGGACACACATACGCTGGACAGGACACACATACGCTGGACAAGTTGGGGCCACGGGTAAGACCTCTGTGCAATGCTGCCCAACTGGTCTCGCGGGTCACCGCCACGGGCATCTTACAGTGTGCGTAAGAGCGAGTTCTTCAGGCCAGGACACCGCGTAGCTCCTTGGTTAACGGCCGCCACTTGCACTTTTACCTTGGCCACCACACTTCTGGCTTTTGACGTGTATGCACCTGACTGACCTCAACTGAAGTCAACAGCCACAGACCTCTCTCTCTCTCTCTCTCTCTCTCTCTCTCTCTCTCTCTCTCTCTCTCTCTCTGCGCTTCGTGCTTATTTGTTTGTGGTATTGTCGTGTTTATCTGTGTTTGTAGTATAGCAAGGACTGGCTGTTTGATAGGGCTAAATGGCCCTAACGTTACTATCCTTGAGTATTAAAATTTTCGATCTCTCTCTCTCTCTCTCTCTCTCTCTCTCTCTCTCTCTCTCTCTCTCTCTCTCTGTCTCTGTGTGTGAGTGTTACGCATAACAGAGAGAGACAAACCTCGTCCACAGGTTCCTAACAAAATTAATATTTCACCCAAAAAGACGGGACTGGGGAATCAGCATCACACACGCGCACCGACAAAAAGCGAGCGAAGGAACCCGAGCCATGCATGCATGTAGCTGATTTGTGGAGCTAGTTCATCAGGCTGGTCCCCACTAGCCTCCCATTCCCCCCACCAATCACGTTCTGTCAACGACACTCCAAACACCTCCCCTCCGGAAACGGGGCAAAAAGGAATCTCCCTTCACTTCTTCACAAAAGAAAAGAAACAGGGAGAGGGACTAGACGGAGGAGCGGAAGGCGGGAGAGAAAGAGAGAGGCGACAAGCGAGAGAGACGTGACAAACTGGGCAATTTTCCCTCCCTCGTCCCAACACAATTCAATCTTAGTTACGTGTGCTGGCGCGCTGACCGACCAGGGGAAAAAAGAGAGTGCGACATCCCCATTGTTGGACACAAAGTAGTGAAGACGATCGGGGAATTAGTCACGCCACCCGTACCCCCCCCCCCCCCTCCTCTCCATCCTGATGGATCCTGTGCGGTTGACAGGACATTAAATCAGTAAACTCCCTCTCCTCCCCTCTCTCTCTCTCTCTCTCTCTCTCTCTCTCTCTCTCTCTCTCTCTCTCTCACCACACACACACACACACACACACACACACACACACACACACACAGCACACACACACACACACACACACAGATCCATCTCTCTCTCTCTCTCTCCTCTCTCTCCTCTCTCTCTCTCTCTCTCTCTCTCTCTCTCATCACACATCACACACACTCTCTCTCTCTCACACAACACACACACACACACACACACACCACACACATCTCTCTCTCAACACCTCTCTCTCTCTCTCTCTCTCTCTCTCTCTCTCTCTCTCATCTCTCTCCTCTCTCACACACACACACACACACACACACACACACACACACACACACAAACACAAACACTCTCTCTTCTCTCTCTCTCTCTCTCTCTCTCTCTCTCCTCCTCTCCTCTCTCTCTCTCTCTCTCTTTTCATTGCCTACTATGTATATTATATCATATGTATATATATATATAATATATTATATATATAATATATATATATATATAAAGTCTGTAATTTGATATCTACTCATTGTCAGTAGCTTAGCAGGACTAGTTGTTAGACAGGTTTTTGACTGAACCTAAACTACAATCCTTGTAAAATAAAGTTTTCGAGTTCGAGTTCTCTCTCTCTCTCTCTCTCTCTCTCTCTCTCTCTCTCTCTCTCTCTCTCTCTCTGAGAAAAGCCACTCGTTAACATTCTAAACATAAGGAATGGCATATATCACAAAATTTTCTTTCAATACTGTGTTGTGGAATCGAACCTGTGCACTATGGCTTCAGTGCAAACCGGAACATGGGAATGCAGTAAACACCAGCAAACAATACACGATCTGCAACTTCTGGACCAGCACGTCACTGAATCCTAACCAATTTCTGAATTTGGTTTAAACAAAATGCACTTATGCATCGTAATCATAAGTTCAACAAACAAGTATAGGAAACACAAAAGTAATATGCTTATTTGGGTGTTACCTATAGATGAATAATAATTACATAGGCTATAACTACATTCACGATAGCAAGATGGCAAATTATTGTCAAATGTCAAAGGCAACAAAACAAAATGACGAAACGGGAAAAGAAGGAAGGGGGGGGGGGGGAGCAAATAACCGGATGGTCTAGTGATGTTATCTGTTATTATACTTTTTGGTCTGAGAGAGAGAAAGGAGAGAGAGGGGGAGGTTTAAAGCCTGTATACTTCTTCGCTTGTATCAGAAACACATTTAAGCAGGCTTTTACAGATTTAAGCCTCGTGGTTTCTCTGGACGTTAAGCACCATGTTTACTTACTTACTAATTTGCAAGCGGTCTCTACGTCTTCTCGGGTTAAAGATCACCCACTACAGGCACCTGGCCAAAAAAGTCTCGTGATGTGGCAAGGGGATTCGAATCAGAGTCTCGACGCTCGAATGCCAGGCCCTCTACGAGTGCGACAAACCACCTACGCGAGTAATGGTATTGGAACACCGGGTCCTGTGGGTTACAGTCACGCAGCATACGCTCCTATAATGAAGAGAGAGAGAGAGAGAGAGAGAGAGAGAGAGAGAGGAGAGAGAGAGAGAGAGAGAGAGAGAGAACAGTTAACAATTATAAAATCACGATTCTAATTGTCCCGTTTGTTTGACTATCGTCAATTTCACCCTACGTTGGCTCTGAAACCGGATTCGAACAAAAGTCCTATATGGTCGGTCAAAAACCAAACCCATTTAATGACCATTTCGCTCGCCATCTTCGAAAGATCCACACAAGGAAATCACAGTTGCTTTCAAAGGGCGACTTTTCCAAAAACTAGCACCTTGTCTTTTCGAGTACTATGGAACACTAGATCCAAACACAAAAAGCTTTTTAGTTTTTTTTAGTTTTTTTGTTTTTTCAGCAGTCATTCTGTTTCAGATTATTTATATTCTTACTGTGGAACACTGTTTACACGTAAACTTTTTGTCCCTTGATCCCGACTGCCACGGGCTTGCCTGCCGTGGATCAGCCCATGAACGCATGCTTAACCCCGAGACTCGAACCTGGATCCTACTTCTCAGTGAAAGTCACCGCAACGTCCACGCCAGAGCCCAAGAGCCCACCGCCTGCTCTTCTAATGACGAGCCTGACTTCTTCGCTTTCAACGGGAGGGCAGCAAAGCCTGAAAAATGGCGGGTCGCGCGGACAGGCGCTCCGCTGATTGGTTGTGCAGGCAGGAGAAGGCTCGTTCGTCATCCGGGTGGTGACAGACTCATCCCCAGTACTCTCCCTTGCCTCCGACCCCCTAGGGGAGACAACCGGGACGGGGAATCAGCAGAGGATCTTCTACGTGAAGCCGACATCTCGGTGCGGGAAAGCCACTTTGAGAGAATCAGCACTGCTTTCAATTGATTGTCCCACTCCTGAAGTTTACGGTTCAGTCAACCGTAATTATTGTCATCACTACCGAAACTCGCTACGACAAACGACATGTTACATTTTACAGTAACACTAACCACACACTCACACACACTCACACACACACACACACACACACACACACACACACACACACACACACACACACACACACACACACACACACATGTTCAATAACTGCTTGTAAATTGTCTGCTTGTCTTTTCCACAGCCGTGTCCATAGCCCCTACTTCGTCGCGCGTCGTATGTGTGTGTGTGTGTGTGTGTGTGTGTGTGTGGATGTGTGCGTGCGTGCGTGCGTGCGTGCGTGCGTGAGTGAGTGCGTGCTTGCATGCGTGCGAGCGTGTGTGTCTGTGTGTTTGTGTGTGCGTGCGTGCGTGCGTGCGTGCATGCGTGCGTGCGTGCGAGTGTGTGTGTGTGTGTGTGTGTGTGTGTGTGTGTGTGTGTGTGTGTGTGTGTGTGTGTGTGTGTGTGTGAGTGTGTGTGTGTGGTTAGTGTTACTGTAAAGTGCTCTGGTTCCCACCATGTGTGGTAGCAAGTCTCATTATCATCATCAGTGCTACCCTCTAGTCACCATCAGTCAATACATTCACTCCATCCACGATACATCGCACACGATTCAGTTCTTTCCGAACTCTGAACGCTTGCTGAGATGGACAGGGCTGTCTTTGAACTTCTGTCACCCGTGCAGCTTCTAACGTCCCCTCAGCCCATCAGTCGGCCACACGTCCACCCGGACCCCACCCCTACGATATACCTCACACCATTTTCACATGAGTGGGACTTGTAGCGTTCCCTAGATGAACACTCTGGACGGTCACCCGGTAGAAGCAATAGTACACTGACAAAAAAACGTCATAGGGCGAGAGAATTGCATTTGAGACCTCTTTTTTTTTCCTTTTTTTTTCGTTTTGTTTGTTTGTTTGTTTTTTTAATAATTTTAATGTGCTTCTTTTTTCCTTGTTTGTTTTTAATGTGCTTTTTTTTTTTTTCCTTCTTTTTTTCTACTTGTACGCACAGACAGCCACATGCCTCTTGGATGATTTATCTGCCACATTCAATTCTTATCTGCCACATTCATCCATGATGGATGATTTATCAGCCACATGCCACATGAATGATTTATCTCCATTTCTGGAGAGATTTTTTTAAAGCTGATTGCTAGCGTTCTAAAATAAGATCAAAACACACAGAAGGTTAAACAAAACAAAAAAGATCAGCGTTCATGTCAACCTAAAACAGCATTCCCTTTAACCTTCTGTGTGTTTGGATTCCATTTCTGGAGGGTGTCTGCTGTTATGCAAGGAGCTAATTGAGGCTGAAGATTGTCCCCACCTAACTATGTAGAGCATAACAACATTTTAACGTCACCTTGGTGTTCCTGCTGTTGCAAATTTGTTGTCACATATCCCAAGCCTTGGCGTTCCTGCTGTCGTGAATGTGTTGTGACACAGCCCAAGCCTTGGCGTTCCTGCTGTCGTGAATGTGTTGTGACACAGCCCAAGCCTTGTCGTTACTGCTGTCGTGAATGTGTTGTGACGCAGCCCAAGCCTTGGAGTTCCTGCTGTCGTGAATGTGTTGTGACACAGCCCAAGCCTTGTCGTTCTTGCGTCGTGAATGTGTTGTGATCAAGCCAAGCCTTGATGTTCTTGCTGTCGTGAATGTGTTGTGATGCAGCCAAAGCCTTGTGTTCTTGCTGTCGTGAATGTGTTGTGATGCCCAAAGCCTTGGTGTTCTTGCTGTCGTGAATGTGTTGTGATGCAGCCCAAGCCTTGTCGTTCTTGCCGTCGTGAATGTGTTGTGATGCAGCCAAAGCCTTGGTGTTCTTGCTGTCGTGAATGTGTTGTGATGCAGCCAAAGCCTTGGTGTTCTTGCCGTCGTGAATGTGTTGTGATGCAGCCAAAGCCTTGGTGTTCTTGCCGTCGTGAATGTGTTGTGATGCAGCCAAAGCCTTGGTGTTCTTGCTGGTGTCAAAGCGTTGTAATACAGCCCAAGCCATGGCAAGAAAGTGGGAGATAACCCCCACCCCCCCCCCCCCCCCCTCCCCAGGACGTGATCTACTTCAGCGTCCCTCCACACGCAGGAAGTGAAGGAGGGAGCGACAGCAACTCGTAGAGAAATGGATCCACGTTGGCTTTAAGCTTCCAGCACACCGGGCAACGCACGCATCGGCAGAGCATTAAAGGACTACCCACGTCTTCCTGGAAGGTGGGCATTGCGTGACCACGGCAGAAACCAGTCTCTCAAGGACTTCGTGGAAAGGTCTCACTGCGTGACCACGACAGAGAATACATTCTCATCGTTCTTTCTGGAAGATGGGTTACAGTGTGAAAACGACACAGATGAATATTCCAAAGACTTCGTGCTAAGGTCTCTTGGCTTAACCACAACAGAGACGAGTCTCCCAAAGACTTCGTGCTAAAGGTCTCATGGCTTAACCACAACAGAGACTAGTCTCTCAAAGACTTCGTGCTAAGGTCTCATGATTTAACCACAACAGAGAAGAGTCTCTCAAAGACTTCGTGCTAAGGTCTAAATGGGTGACCACGACCGAAACTTCTGCTTCTAATGTTGCTTTACGTCTACATAGACCACATGGACCATTAGGAACGGGGAGCCCAGGACGGCCACCTCGACTTTCACACAGCTCCTGAGCTCTGACGACATAGACGAGTCTCTCAAAGACTTAGAGGAAAGGTCTGGTAGCGTGACAACGACAGAGAGGACACTCTCAACGTTCTCCCTGAAAGGTGGGTTACAGTATGACAACGACACACACGAGTCTCTCAAGGACTTCTTGACAGAGAAAGGAAAATCTCACAGGGACAGAAACCAGGCTCTCAAAGTCTTCATGGAGGGTTCGGTATTCTTTTCAGAGTGACAATTCGGTAGAGAGGACTGACTCTGGAAGCAAGGTGTGTATTACTGTGACAACGCAAAGAAGACGTAACATTTTCCTGGTTGTGTAACATCGACAGAAACTGTTCGTAGACGGTGAATATCGCATGACGGTTACAACACACAAACAAAGCTCTCTCAATGAGTGTTCCTGGGAGGCGAGTATAACGTGACATGGGCCAGAGGTACTACAGCATGTAGTGTGCTAGTTCTCTCCTTCTTCTTCTTCATGTTGCCTTACGTC
>JABMCL010002848.1:360000-370000 GCA_018857735.1 Alviniconcha marisindica | reverse complement strand
ACCGCCCTCTACTGGCCGACACAACCATCTACTGTCCGACACCGCCTTCTACTGTCCGACACAACCATCTACTGTCCGACACCGCCTTCTACTGTCCGACACAACCATCTACTGTCCGACACAACCATCTACTAACGCCGCCTTCTACTGTCCGACACAACCATCTACTGTCCGACACCGCCTTTTACTGTCCGACACAACCATCTACTGTCCGACACCGCCTTCTACTGTTCGACACAACCATCTACTGTCCGACACCGCCATCTACTGTCCGACACAACCATCTACTGTCCGACACAACCATCTACTGTCCAACGCCGCCTTCTACTGTCCGACACAACCATCTACTGTCCGACACCGCCTCCTACTGTACGACACTGCGTTTTGTTTTAGCACCTGCAATCGCGCCTAATTATAACCACACAAATCAATTAATAGCACCAACAATCTCAACAAACCTTCTGCAGTGGCGTATGCGTTCTTGCGTGTAGTTGACAGAGACAGAGAGAGAAGGGGGAGGGGAGAGAGAGAGAGAATGTGCGTGTGTGTGTGTGTGTGTGTGTGTGTGTGTGTGTGTGTGTGTGTGTGTGTGGTGTGTGTGGTGCGTGTGTGTGTGTGTGTAATCATTGCGCTATCGCAGTTGATCCCAACCCACCCTGGTTGCCAGGCAATGCTGCCAAGGGAACTGAGCCACGGAGCTCTGGATCCGAAGATACCTGGGGCCGACCTAATGCACTACAACGCCGGAAATGGCTCCCTGCCTCTCCCTGTAACCAAAGCTGGCACTTCCTTCCCGCAGAACACGCACAGCCCCAGCCCTTGTCGGCCAGCTTTCACTCTCGCCACCCCGGCTTAAGTCGGCGTGTGACAGAAGAATTCCGACTGTCAGTCACCCCAGCAGCTCAGCCAATCAGAACGTCACAAGTAATATTTGGCGCGAAAAGCCCTCAAACCGGGCCGCAGCGGTTGCTTGCCTCACAAGCTAAAGAATAGCAACTGAGCGAAAGACTGGTGCATTCCCAGCAAAGCCTGCAAAATGAGTATCGGTACGCGGCGGTTGGTGGTGGCGAGAAATATATGTAGCTGTTGCAATCAAACATGGGGCGTTATAATAATTCCAGCGCTGGAATCAGCCTCAAATTACCGTGCATTCCACCAGTCAGCGCAGTACGAAATGGCGGCCGGACTGAACGCTTGGGGGCAGGTAAATCTGGAAGACAGGACCTGGAGTGGAATGCTGGCCTATTATCTCGCCCCCTCCCCCCCCCCCCCCCCCCACCCGCGCACCCACCCACATCACATGAAGGTGACGTCGCCCGCAGGAGGCAAGAAAATGGATCCCAGGCTTAAAACGCACATCTGTCTTACTCCTAGACCCCCTGCCTGGTCCAGCAACATGCAATCGTCCCATCAATCAGTCGGCAGAGATCTATGGGGATGTCTTAGCTCTCTCTCTCTCTCTCTCTCTCTCTCTCTCTCTCTCTCTCTCTTCTCTCTCTCGTCTCTCTCTCTCTCTCTCTCTCTCTCTCTCTCTCTCTCTCTCTCTCTCTCTCTCTCTCTGCTCTCCTCTCCCCTCTCTCCCTCCTCTCTCTCTCTCTCTCTCTCCTCTCTCTCTCTGTCTGCCTGTCTGCCGTCCTCTCTCCTCTCTCCTCCTCTCTCTCTCTCTCTCTCTGTCTGTCTGTCTGTCTGTCTGCTCTGTCGTCTCCCCTCTCTCTGTCTCGTCTTCTCTCTCTCTCTCTTCTCTCTCTCTCTCTCTCTCTCTCTCTCTCTCTCTCTCTCTCTCTCTCTCCCTTCGTCTCCTGCTCCCTCTCTTCTCTCCTCTGCTCTCTCTCTCTCCCCTCTCTCTCTCTCTCTCCTTCTCTCTCTCTCTCTCTCTCTCTCTCTCTCTCTCTCTGCCACAACGCGTGGACTGGTTCAAACTGACCTAATGCTACTATCCTTGGGTACTGAAGTTTTCAAGTTCGAGTTCTGCCCCTGTCTCTCCCTCCCTCACCCTCTCTCGCGCAGTAAACATTGTTTTGACTCACACACAGATCCGCATTCTACAAATCATCATCCTCCACCACCACCACCACCGCACTGTCCCCTTTTCTCTTCGTGGCCACCTACCAAAGTCCAGTTTGGGCAAATTAAAATCAAACGGAAGTCCGTCTGTACCTTTCTACCCTTCGTTAGATAAGAGACAACGGTAAATATTCGTATTTCCCAGATGTTTTTCCACCCTCAGACTGCAGGACTCCACAGACAAACTGTTATTACATCCACAACACAAGTTCGGGCCGTTCTCCAAAACCGGAATCAACATCACACAATCAAAACAGGCGGAGTGAATTAGTGGTTAAAACACTGGAATCGGGATCTAAAGGATGCGGGTTCAAATCCCACCTCGGGCAGACATAAGTCTTTTCCCTCTCTTTGGCTTAGGAGTATAGTGGACTCAGCGTCCAGTTCTTCTGACAACATAAAAAACTGAAGTCCTGCGTGGTACATTCATGTGCACGTTAAAGACCCCACGGCAGCGTCAAACCGTTTTTATGGCAAAAACTGTACATAAACTCTTCACCACCAGCTCACAATGTCCAAGTATTATGATCAGTGGCGTCATCACCCCCCCCCCCCCCCACCACCACACACACACACACACACACACACACACACACACACACACACACCACACACACACACATACACACGCACACACCTCCCACCCCCGTTCTTTTGTACTATAAATCCCTCAACACAAACTGTCCAATCAAAGTGACCATCATATTCACCAACTCTCATCGTCCCCAACTGAAATGCTCAGTAACCGCATCACCACTTGCCATTGTTCACCGAAACCTCCTTTGCCATTGTTCAACCGAAACGACCAATGTCACTTCGTTAAGAAACTATTCTCCCACTGCCCGTTAGTGCGTAAACCCCTCACCCTCCGCCCCCCGGTATCCAGGTGTAATGCCCTTACAGTGTAAATCCCGCACCCTCAAGTATCCAGGCGTAATGCCCTTACAGTGTAAATCCCTCACCCTCAAGTATCCAGGTGTAATGCCCTTACACTGTAAATCCCTCACCCTCCGCCCCCATTATCCAGGTGCAATGACCTGTTCCCTCATTACGAACCCCAACCGCCCACGTGTACGGTCGGCCAACGCCCCCATCAGCAGCCACCTCCACCCTGTCGGTCGTTGCTGTCGCACGTCGATCAGTCTTTAGCACAATGACCGGAACAGCCTTCAGGTTCAACAGGCGCTGACAGCACTAAATAAACTGCATCCAGGTGTCTAGACAACTCGGCTGTTTATTAGTCGTGAGTTGACGCTGAATTAAAACAGACAGATACCTGTACGCCACTCGGAAGATAGGTATAAACCGATGGTTATTATAAACAACGCCAGTTCCTGCGAGCGAGTACTATGGAGTAGGAAGGAGGGGGAGGATGTTGAGATGAATCGAAACACACAACGTTTAGCGCAAACGACAGCTTGTATACATATATGCCTAATAGCACTCTTTCTGTGTGGGTGTGGACAGATGATCTATCAACCAACAACAGAGGCACAGGGCACTACGCTTTGAGCCACATTTTGACATTATAAATTTCCTGTATTATTAATTGCTATTAATATTCATAACCAGAAAGCTTGCTGTGAGTTTGGTCTATTGAACAAGTAAGCTAGCAAGGCAGTATCTAATTCCAGAACTGGATGTAGCGACTGAAAGCGGATGTAGCCGACTATGTACTGTTCATGTTGCTCCGAATTCTCTATCTCCTTCTCGTTCTTCTCGTTCGGACGCTACACAAGTAGTCTGGTCTGTCAGGCGATGTGGACTGTCTCATCCAGCTCCCTTTTGGCGCCAATGAGTTTGTTCTGTAGTGGAGTCGTGGCCGTCCGCAAGTCTGTCTCACTCCTTCAAGGATGGGACATTGCGCAGGATGTCTTGGTCTGCAGTGTGGGCCAGCTGTCTCACTTCTTTAAGGGTGGGACATTGCGTAGGATGTCCTGGTCTACACTGGATTCACTGTGGGCCAGCTGTCTCACCCTTCAAGGATGGGACATTGTGCAGGATGTCCCGGTCTACAGAGGAGTCACTGTGGGCCAGCTGTCTCACCCTTCAAGGATGGGACATTGGCAGGATGTCCCGGTCTACAGAGGAGTCACTGTGGGCCAGCTGTCTCACCCTTCAAGGATGGGACATTGTGCAGGATGTCCCGGTCTACAGAGGAGTCACTGTGGGCCAGCTGTCTCACCCTTCAAGGATGGGACATTGTGCAGGATGTCCCGGTCTACAGAGGAGTCACTGTGGGCCAGCTGTCTCACCCTTCAAGGATGGGACATTGCGCAGGATGTCCCGGTCTACAGAGGAGTCACTGTGGGCCAGCTGTCTCACCCTTCAAGGATGGGACATTGCGCAGGATGTCCCGGTCTACAGAGGAGTCACTGTGGGCCAGCTGTCTCACCCTTCAAGGATGGGACATTGCGCAGGATGTCCCGGTCTACAGAGGAGTCACTGTGGGCCAGCTGTCTCACCCTTCAAGGATGGGACATTGTGCAGGATGTCCCGGTCTACAGAGGAGTCACTGTGGGCCAGCTGTCTCACCCTTCAAGGATGGGACATTGCGCAGGATGTCCCGGTCTACAGAGGAGTCACTGTGGGCCAGCTGTCTCACCCTTCAAGGATGGGACATGATGAGACCGCGGAGTCTGTTGCGCTGTTTGGTCTGCTGGGAAGTCACAGTGGGCCACACATTCTACTTCATCCTTTGCAGGATGGGGCATTGTGGCGGATGCTCCGGCATTCGGTGTTCCAAACTAGGGTCGTCCTGACAGTTAATCATGTCCTGGCTGTGGCTTTCAAACGTTCAGTTCTACAGTGCGGTCATCACGAGGACCAAATAGGTTCGCGGTGTCTTGAATCACACAAAGCAAACTCTGCTGACAAAGTACGGTTTCAATTTTAATGCACACGCGCAAACAGCTAGGACTGGAAATAAAGTTCGATTTTTAGAGTTCGCATTAAACTACACTGTCTGTGGTGATGGAATCTGTTGTACAGTTAAGTTCGTTAATGCATGTTTAGATAATACGATTCATCAAAGATGCATACATGCAGCTATACAACTCAGAGACAGACAAATAGACCGACCGACACAGACTGAATCGCGCCTACGCCTGAAGGGAGTAGGTTAGCACAGCACCGACAGTGCTGACAACAGAGAGTAACGCACTCTTTCCATCCGGTTATTGAGTTAGTGAGTGAGTGAGTGTGTGTGTGTGTTGTGTGTGTGTGTGTGTGTGTGCGTGCGTGCGTGCGTGCGTGCGTGCGTGCGTGCGTGCGTGTGTGGTGTGTGTGTATGTACGTGTGTACGTGCGTGCGAGCGTGTGTGCGTGTGTTTACAGATGATAGCTAAAAAATGCTTTCTAAAAACTTATTTTACACTCAAAATAAAGAAAGAAGAAAAGACGAATAAAAAAGGGAGGAAAAAGACCCCTAATGTGTGTGTGTGTGTGTGTGTGTGAGAGAGAGAAGAGAGAGAGAGAGAGAGAGAGAGAGAGAGAGAAACAAAATCAGTCCCTCCAAATAAAAGACAAACACTCTTCAGTGCATACAAGAACAAAAGCCCGGTTTTGAATTGAAGACCATCATGATCAACCATCACGTTCTGTGAACAGCATACAACCAGTTGTAACATCGCACGGAAAGCGAAAGCCACAAAATGCAGGAAGCGCATAAACCAGTACTTCTGTCCTCTGCTGCCAAGTCAAAGCACACGCCGTTTCCAACTGACAAAGGGAGTAAAACTGTTCATTGAGGTTGCTCAGACGTCACAGAGAATGAAACGGAACAAAACGAGCTTTGAGCAAGGACACGAGTAACTAGAAGATGAAGAAGAAGGAGAACGACATGAACAAACAGAACACGAACAAATAGAACAACGACAAACAAGACATGAAAAGCAGAACAGGGACGTGACTGCTTAATAACGGGAGTTTCAACGCCCAGCCAAGCATGCGAGTAATAATAATAATAATGTACATTTATCATGCGCTCATCAACGCCCTGAGCGCTCACATAATACATATTAACCTACATATGATATTCTATACACATGTAGAGCATAGTCCTACCAAAACAATTTACATTAAGTAACGCACTACACACACACACACACACACACACACACACACACACACACACACACACTCACACACACACACACACACACACACACACACACACACACACACACACTGACTGTAGCAGAAACTGGGTACTGATATTTGTTAGGATGGAAATACTGTGAGAAGAGGAAGAAGAAAAGACGAATAAAAAAGGAAGGAAAAAGACCCCTAATGTGTGTATACAGGAAGACGGAACTTGCGAGCTCAGGCATGAATCAAAGACCAGGCACACATGTAGAAAAAGACGACATCGAAAACACAGCCACGAGCAAAATCAAAAAACTAAAACAAAACACAAAAAAAACAAAAGAACAAGAGGAGGTACGACAGAAGAACATGATAAAGAGGAACAAAACCAAGAACAACAACACGAGCGGAATAAGCAAGAACAACTAACTACAAACAACAGCAACAGGAACAAGAACAACAAGACTAGAAACAACAACAGGAACAAGAACAACAAGACTAGAAACAACAACAGGAACAAGAACAACAAGACTAGAAACAACAACAGGAACAAGAACAACAAGACTAGAAACAACAACACGAACAAGAACTAGACTAACAACAACACGAAGAAGAACAACACTAACAACAACCTCAGTATGAACAAACTTAGGGGACTAGAAACACGTTCACCACGAGCGCAAGGAAGAAAAAAAAGACAGAAAAAACGCACACATGAAAACGAGCAAGTTACGCAGAAAAAAATCTAGATACAACCATAAGAGCAGTAAGGTAAACAAACGACGCCTAAAAGAACACTCCATGAGTACAAACAAGAACACGGATTAAAACACAAAACAAAGCGAACACACACCAAAACACTTAGACAGGTACTTACCAGATGTAGTAGATTCGACCATCGTGGTTCAGTTTGGCTTCCCAGCCTTCCTCCAGCTCAGTGTTAATCCGCTGGACCACGTTCTCCCTGCGGGCCATCGCCCTCACCACCCCTCGCTGGGGTCAGCTGCACGAGGCCTGGTACTCCTCAGACACTACCATTACTCCCGGACACTCCTGGGCGTTGACTGCTAGTTCCTCCGCGGACAGCTTCTTCTCGGTCATCCGTTGCTGTATTCCTCCGCCGATGAAACTGTTCCTAGAGTATCACCGCTGCTGTTGCCTACGGTCACCACTGAACGTTGCTGCTAGAGAATTTGCTGTTGTTGGCGACAATCACCACTGAAAGTTGCTGCTAGAGAATTTGCTCTTGATGGCGACAATCACCACTGAAAGTTGCTGCTAGAGAATTTGCTGTTGTTGGCGACAATCACCACAGAAAGTTGCTGCTAGAGAATTTGCTGTTGTTGGCAACAATCACCACTGAAAGTTGCTGCTAGAAAATATGCTCTTGATGGCGACAATCACATTTAAAGTTGCTGCTAAAGAATCTGCTGTTGATGGTGACAATCACCACTGAAAGTTGCTGCTAAAGATTCGCTAGTCACTGCTGTTGCTGGCGACAATCACCACTGGAAGTTACTGCTAACGAATCTGCTGTTGATGGCGATAATCACCACTGAAAGTTGCTGCTAAAGAACATGTTGTTGCTGGCTACGATCACCGTGAAATTTTCTGCTAGAGAATATGCTGTTACTTGCTACGATCACCGTAAAATTTGCTGCTACAGAATATGATGTTGCTAGCTACGATCACCGTTGAAAGTTGCTGCTACAGAATATGATGTTGCTGGCTACGATCACCACTGAAAGTTACTCCTAAAGAATCACCGCTGTTGCTGCCTACAATCACCACTGGAAGTTTCTGCTAAAGAAAAACTGCTGTCGCTGACTACGATCACCACTGACAGTTGCTCCTAAAGAATCACTGCTGTTGCTGGCTACAATCGCTACTGACGGTTTCGTTTTTAGATCACCTGCACTAGCGGTACTCCCTCACAGCACACATATCACTCTGGGCACTCCTCAGACACTCCCGAACTACTGGCGTCCTTTGCAGCACTGTTTCCCGGGACACCTCCCTCCCAGAACGCGAGGTTAATCTGGAACCACTTTCCTTTCCAGCCTTGCCCCGAATCGCTCTGGCTTTGAAGACCCTCGATGACTCTCGATCATTCTCTGCCCCAAACTCTTCAATTTATCGACTTCTTCTTTCGGGTCCTGACTCGATCGTTTCGAACAGTACCCCTCACGGACGATATCATCGATCCAGGAAAGCCAATTTCCTCATTTAACGGGGCATGAACTCTCAGCAGAAAGCTCTGACACACTTTCCTTACACAAATTTGTTATCCTTCGTGGTTGGCCTTACATTGCTTCATAGTGCACAAATAAAACAGAAGAAGAAGAGCAGTGGGCGGTATGTGAAAGTGAAGTTAAAAAGTAGAGCTAAATCCTCACAACGCACCAGACTCGTACAATGTAATTTAAGCTTCGATTACCTGGCACGCACACCCAGCTGTTCTTTCTGGTTGTTCTTTCCAACCAGACAAGACACAGAGAAAATATTACAGCAACTGTTTTTTTAAATATGTTTTCCCAAGCTGATTTCTAAAGCAAAGGACGTTTTCTACATACACAATGGTGACAGACACGAGCGTGGAAATTATGCTTTGAAATATTAATTCGCAAAGAGAAAAAAGAAAGAAGTCCTGTAAGATGTCAATAAATCAATCAACGTATTCACATCGGCTTTAAGAAATTTGCATCAGCTTCATTTCACAAAACCGGCTTGAAATCCGCCCATTATTATCGATGGCCCGGCCAAACGTCACCAACCCAAGCCATCATAACTATTCACGGTCTCCACTACACACGCACACTTGCTTGTTTTCTTTCCTCTCTCCTATACATGCCGGTTTGAATCTGGCACTGGCTGTAGGAAGCGTGTCCTCTCCCACTCAACAAAAGCACTCATTTCCAATCGATGTTGCCCGTGTGCACAGGATCCGAAGACTCGTCCTTCTGCCTCTCACGGGAGGGACCATGGCTGGTGTCTTTGATGGGGAAGTCCTCACACATGTAGTGGCCAGTTTCCGCCACGTCTCACACGCACGGGTGGATGTTACCGCCGTTTGCCCATCTATCTCGTGCCGCCACGCCCCTGTCTCGTCGTGGCGACGAGATCCATTTCGGTGCTGCTCTTCTTCACCCTGGGGAAGAAAACAAAAACACAGAACCGATATGAGAAGACGGAGCGAGACTTAGAAGGTCATCCAAGTTATTGCATTTCGGCGTAAATCGCGGGGCGTTGGAAATTATCTGTCGTGGGAAACAAGGAGAAAGTGAACAGCTACCTGAAGCGTTTGCACGGCAACAAAATAAATCACTTCGCCACACACATCACTTACAGTTTCTGCAGATTCGGGTCAAAACAATATCATCCTTACTATCCAGCAGCAAGACTTAGTTGAAAACTCAGACCACTTATATTCAAACGTACGTAAGGGTCACTCTACTATTTCCATGCACGGAAAGTTGCGGGAAAAGCCACACAACCAGCTGAATCACTGAACTCTGGTAAAACCGGTATGGCGGATGAAACAGGGCTAAATGATCGTAATAATGGGATCTTGAAGCGGCCTTTCTCTGGTTTTTATTTATTCATATGAACACTTGTTGAGTGCCACAACACGAGATGAGCCTCAGCCCTAAGCGCTTCACAATGGCAACTATAGAGATGTTCTTTGCTTCTACGCTCAAGTCGTATATATATATATATATATATATATA
Source organism: Alviniconcha marisindica (assembly GCA_018857735.1). Taxonomy (NCBI): domain Eukaryota; kingdom Metazoa; phylum Mollusca; class Gastropoda; family Provannidae; genus Alviniconcha; species Alviniconcha marisindica. The sequence goes on along the minus strand of JABMCL010002848.1, from coordinate 360,123 downwards.
TATATATATATATATATATATATATATACGACTGTAAATGAGCGACTAGCTTTGCACAGCGCGTTTTGAATATACACTGAAGTGGTTACAGCGCTGTTTGGTTGTTACATGGCTGGTGCCACA
>JABMCL010002848.1:287500-355000 GCA_018857735.1 Alviniconcha marisindica | reverse complement strand
GAACCATCCATCACAGATGACCTCGAGCGAGGTCAAGGCTACGTCCAGCGTCTGACCGACGAGGTCAGTACTCGTCATCTGTGATGACGACAGAACGGACAGATCTCGCCAAGGGTCCACTTTCAAGCAGGGCGTCGTGTGAAGAGACCTCAACACAAACGGTCAGAGTGTCCCAAATCAAAGGCCGCACAAGCAGGAGATGCCCGCCTACACCTCGGCTGAGGCAGCTTCTCGTTGGCTTTCATCCGTGTCGGCTCAGGCGGACGACCCCAGCCGTCTTTATGCCGTGTTCTACACCAAAGACCGTACAGCTATACATTTAGCTGTACCATCCTTGCCTACACTTTGATGTTCAACGAACCGCGGTCATCACAAAGGTCCTGTCTGAAAATTTCATGAGGGTTGTGGCTTCCTGATGACCGGTCGGTCTGTTCCGATACTGAGGTTCGGGAGCCATGGGATTGACCAATAAGCATAAAGATCAAAGACCAAAGAGCAAAGACCGCCTGGAGTGGGGATAGCTCAGTGGTTAGAGCTCCGGATTCGTGGTCGAAAGGTCGCGGGTTCGAGTCCCGGTAGGAGCGGCGAGATATTCTTCTTCTCCACGGCCAACTATGTGTGCTGACAATTGTTTCGGTATCCGTTCTACGCCCGTCTTACCGCGGCAACACGTAAAAGATCCTGGTCATACTGCCAAAAGTGCAGGTGGCAGGTTACAGCTAAACGCACGTATGTGGCTTTGCACGAAGTGATGTGGCATGATGCATGGTTGCATGGTGTACACAGAACGTGCCAAAATGGCAGCAGTTTCACGTGGTATACAACAACCAAACAGCGCTGTAAGTTCACCACTTCCGTAGATATTCAAAAACGCGCTAAAAAAGAAGAAGCTACAATCACTCATGTAGAATCACATGCGACAAGAGCGCAGTGAGTCTGCTCGAGAGCGGAGAACAGCGTTAAATAAAAGTCATCAACAACAACACCAACCAAGCGTAGAGACTTTTAAATCAACCAGTCAGCCAGTCAATCAGCCAGTCATTCAATAATCGACTCCCTGTGGCACATAACGTCAAAGCCGAATCAAGTGCCTCACAACTGGGCCGCGTTACTCACATGTCAAACACGCATTGATCTCTGAATTACAGCACTTACTCGCCAGCACGCCCCAACCACAGCTGTACAACCAGAACGGCGCAGTCGCGTGTAAACCTTGCAAAACGACCACGCAGCGTTTAAACTTTGCAAAATGACGATCTATCCCGATGTTGTTTGTCTGATGTTCGTCCAAATCGCAGGGAAAGAACATGTCGGCAAAGGCCAGGTTGCCCCAATACCTCCGGCTTCAGAAGCGAACTTTCCTCGCGTTGTGGTCCAATACAGTACGACACAATACAATACAGCCCCACCAGAGTTCGCTGAGTTCAGGCTGCCTTCAGTGGAAGGTGTATGTATTTTATACCCGCGAGTAGTATAAAGTCCAGACTGAATCGCCTTCTTCCTTCATTGTGCTTCGCCGTGTGCCACTCCTTTCTTCTCTCTGCTCGTCGACCTTCCGCGGTGCTGCTATTCAGCCGCTTCACCATCGGCCCGTGTGTAGCTTGGCACTGTCAATGGATTCTTTGGGGACCAGTGGACCATTATCTTCCTTCTCAAAGGCCTGCTCGCCGCTGAACACTACTTACCTACCTCTCTGAACAAGTTACCATCTCCTCTTCTTTCGCACCCCACCCCGCCTCCAAAATAGACCTCCACCCCTTCTCCCCCCCCCCCCCCCCCCCCCCCCCCGCGACCCTTTCTGATCCTGTTGTCTTGAATCAGTGACAGGCAGCTAGACGGGAGGGACGGGTAGCCTGTTCACAATGGCGAAGTACCCGGAGAGGTGGGCCATAAAGGCTAAAGATGATAATACTGCTCCGCCGTCCCTAATAAGCCGTACGGTTACTGTGGACGTTAAGCACCATGTTTACTTACTTAATACTGCTCCTTTCTTCTGTATGCTGACTTTTTTACCCTCACTGTTGTTTTGTTGTTGTAACAACTTTTTATGATTGGCGTGTGTGTGTGTGTGTGTGTGTGTGTGTGTGTGTGTGTGTGTGTGTGTGTGTGTGCGTGTGTGTGCGTGTGTGTGTGTGTAAGTGCGTTGTATGTGTGTAAGTGCGTTGTGTGTGTGTGTGTGTGTGTGTGTGTGTGTGTGTGTGTGTGTGTGTGTGTGTGTGTGTGTGTGTGTGTGTGTGTGTGTGTGCTCGTTTTGGGGTAACAGAGCTGTATTGTTGTATGAATGTGACAGTGATGATGAGTGAATGAGTAAGTAAGTAAGTAAGTAACTTGGTGTTTTACGCCCAGTCAACCAGTACGGTTATATGAAGGCGAACGAGTGAATGAACCAACCCCACAAACAAAACAACAAACAATTCCTTGTACTTTTACTCGCTGAGAATAAATGTCTTGCGTCTTAGCCCCCATCCCTCCACCTCACCCCCACCACCCTACCCCTCAACTAACGACCAAAATCCCACAGGGGTGGGGGCTGTTCTAACGCAACACTTGCATGCCACTACCACAATGATTCTGCATTCAGATAGGCAGCGACTTTGTTGGCTGGTGGCTGCGAAAGGCAGGACCACGCTACACACCGAGGCGGTGTCAGTGGTCAGCCCTTACTGGCAGGAGGAAGAGAAAAGTTTAACCAACGGGCCTGGGTCCCTTTGCTGGCCAGCCCAGCACCTTGGATACCATTGACCGGGAGAGAAAATCACTCATCCCGTAGTTGGTCCACTCCTGCTGGTCCACCACTGCTACCCTCGGGAGAACTGGGCCCTTACCAACACGGATGGCTCGGCGACTAATGCTATCCGAAATGGGGAGGTGTGCCATCAAGTACAATGAAGAAGACATATACAGCGCTATTCTGACAGGGAGATACTCCACGAACTTCAACGCAGAAGCCGAAGCCATGAAAACAGATTCAATCTAGATCAGAATGAACGTGGACAAAGCCACCTCCTACCCCCCCCCCCCCCCCCCCCCCCACCCCACCCCAAAAAAAATCCAAAAAAAATCTCCCAAAGGAACCAAATGAAGCACTGTATGGAAAGATCTGAACACACAGGCAGATGCACACAACAGTCCACTGGCTTCCTGCCCACTGTGGCATATTTGGAAAAGAGGCAGCGGACCGTCTTGTGACGGAAGGCGTGAGGGTGACTGTGACTACAAGGGTGACTGTGACGGTGACTATGACGGTGAAGGTGACTGTGACGGTGACTGTTACTATGAGGGTGACTGTGACTGTTACTATGAGGGTGACTGTGACGGTGACTGTGACTGTTACTATGAGGGTGACTGTGAAGGTGACTGACTGTGACTGTGACGGTGACTGTGACTGTGTGTCTGTGACTGTGAGGGCGACTGTGACTGTTAAGGTGAATGTGTCTGTGAGGGTGATTGTGACTGTGACTCTATGAGTGTGACGGCGACTGTGAGGGTGACTGTGACTTTGAGGGTGACTATGACTGAGGGTGTCTGTGTGGGTGACGGTGACTGTGAGGGTGACTGTGTGTGGCTGTGTGGGTGAAAGTGACTATGACTAAGGGTGACTGTGAGGGTGACTGGCTGAGGGTGACCGTGACTGTGAGGGCCATGATGCACGGTGTTGGAGCACAGGGCGTCCTTGGACGTGGTGAGGGCCAGCGGCGTCTCCCTCTGACAAGTGAAGGAAGAGGAAACGGAGGAAATGACCACAGCATCAGCGGGCCAGGCTGCTTCACTCTTCCCTCATTAGCCGCGTGGTTGGTGTGTTGCGTCTTGTTTCTGCAGTCAACGTCAGCTTCCGAGTGTGGCGTGCACAAAGGGACGTTCGCTTTAAATCAATACGTTGGGCACAAGAAGAACGCAGTTCCATTAATGGCGCCATTTCCATACCTGGCCAGCCTGGTGAAAACACTTATACCCCCCCCCCCCCCCCCCCGCCCCCATCCACCCACCCCCACTGGGAAGGGGTGTAAATGAGGAGATAAAGTGAACTGTGTGTAAGCTTGTCTGCAAATAGTCGTAATACCCAAGGATCTATTTGTTCAAATGTCTCCTGCTGCGCCAAGCTACAGCTTCTGCATAGCTGTTCGACATTCATGGTATTACTAGGCTTCAATGCAGACATTCTCAGTAAATAGCTATCCTTTAAACCAACCGTCTACACTGTAAGTAATACGTGCATAATTTTACACACACACACAAACACATAAATTTACTTAACTGGTGTCTCTATAGTACAATAGGATACGCCCCCGCCACCTGCCCTCCCTCCCCCCTCCATATGGTTCTGATCTGTCAACTGTATACATAATATATATATATATATATATATATATATATATATATATATATATATATATATATATATATATGTGTGTGTGTTGTGTGTGTGTGTGTGTGTGTGAGTGTGTGTGTGGTGTGTGTGTGTGTGTGTGTGTGTGAGAGAGAGAGAGAGAGAGTGTGTGTGTGTGTGTGTGTGTGTGTGTGTGTTGTGTGTGTGTGGTGTGTGTGTGAGGAGTGTGTGATGTGTGTGTGTTGTGTGTGTGTGGAGTGTGTAGTGTGTGTGTGTGTTGTGTGTGTGTGTGTGTGTGTGTGTGTGTGTGTGTGTGTTTGTGTGTGTGTGTGTGTGTGTGTGTGTGTGTGTGTGTGTGTGTGTGTGTGTGTGTGTGTGTGTGTGTGTGTGTGTGTGAGTGTGAGTGTGTGTGTGTGTGTGTTCTTATCACTGGTTGTTTGTACATCGCAGTGAGTTTAACTCTGGTCTGAGAACAGCGCTTTATAACGAAGCCATTATTATTATTACTGATCGGACAAGCTGACCCCAAAGAAAACGGCACCAATACCCCTTTATAAGCCTTCGATCCTTCTTTATTTTTAGTTCAAACATCGTGCTCTGTGATCCACAATTGCTTCATTTACTACTGTCAAAATTGTTAGAGACACTAACAGATGGTAGATAATGACATATTATGTTTGAGGTCAGAGGGTCAGTTGCCGGCATCTTTGGACCGGAAGAGCAGCACTGTGTATTGTCTAATTACCCTGCTGTTGATCAATAGTGCCTTACACTTCGACCATTCTATGGCCATCATCTCCAGTTTCCTTTCGCCGGGCATGGTTCTGTATCCTCTGGGCGGAATACGATTGCGAAACTCCTTCCTGAACATGATTTCTACTGAAAACGATGTTTTCTCTGGTTAATCAATGTACTAGATTTTTTTTAAACAAAGCCATTCGGCCCAAAACAAAGTCACAGCAACTGTCTGCCCCACTTCTCTCTCTCTCTGTGGAAGGCGGAAGTGGGTCGCCCTGTTTTTTCGAGGGTCATGAAAAACAAAATAAAAGGGCAACGTCGTTTTCTGGCCAGGAAGGTTAAGAAAGAGACACCCACCCCACCCCACCCACCGACGTGCACCCCCACCCTCCCGTCCCCTCCCCCGGGGCGCGGAGACAATGAGAGAGAAGTGAACTGCCGCCACGAGCCGTTTCTCCAGCACTGTCATTATTCCTCACACTGCAATCTTCCACTCGTAACACACCGTGACGATAATCCCCAAATGACACAGCGCTTCCGTCTACAACAAGACGTGCCGACCGGCCCACAGTCAAATGAAGCTGAAGTGGTCCACTTAACTTGGCGAACTGCCTAGAGATAATAAGCAACCAGGACAGGACGGTGCAGAGGAGGTGGGGGGAGGGGGTAGCAGTTGGATGGGGAAGTGGGGGGGGGGGGGGGGGGGGGGGGGAGGGTCTCAAAACAGCAGACATTTCCTTTTAGACCATTAGCACTGTTTGTATGCATGTCTTCAATATTTAGAACGACGATCTGACTTAGTGCAGGTTACCGTCACACTGTGAAGGACCGCTACTTCAACTTACCAACAAAATAATTCCAATTTGAACACTAGACTGCTCCACGATGAATATCATGAAGTCTGCTTCATCACGTTATGGGGTGGCGCCAAGTGTCCTTTGGTTAAACTATATACCATGCTAATTGTATAGCATGCAGAAGAATCGTTTTACAGAGTAGAAAGGTTCTCTTTCATCATTATCTGCGTGTATACTTTCGCTGTCTACGTGGTCGCAGGTTTTACTTCCGAATTCAGTCACAGCAGTCTCCGAACTCAAGATCAATAAATGTCCACTACAAGCGTCTGTCCTGTGTCGTTTGCGCCGACCTTGTAAGCATCATGTAAGTAAGTAAACATGGTGTTTAACGTCCACAGAAACATAAGTCTTATTAGGGACGGGGAGAAAGGGGGGGGAGGGGGTATGGAGGTGGGGGAAGAGTGAGATTATATACCTATCGCTACGCTGTCACCACCAGAATGACTTCTGCATTAAGGTGGGCAGCGATGAGAGCCATTTTAATGTTTCATAATTGTGAGGGACAAAGTCACAAGACAGTGTCCACAGACTACAACCTTTGAAGTGAAAGGAGTGCCGAAGCAGATTCGAACCGAAGTCCCTCTGCTTACCAGCCTACCGCCTTACCGCTAGGCCAAACCGGCTCACTAAGCATCATGTGACAAAATCAAACCTTTCAGACAGCGGTAGCACGGGGCACATTCACCTGGGCGTATGATTATTTATGAAGAGCAAATAAAGTTGAAGGAGAATACCCTAATCCCGATATCTGTGTCGTCAACGTTCAGATGTTAAAGCCGATTACGGGGGCTATTTGCTCCTCGTACATGTGGTGGGACCGCAGAACCACGTGTGACGGGAAATAACTTTCGCCTGAAGGTCACACTGAAGTCCTGGCTTATTTGGGCGGAACTGTGCATGGTATCAGTGATCGCGCTAGTCATTTTTCAACCCGCTGTGACATCTATAACGTGGTGAAAATGGTTCACGGAAACCGGTCAGACGGTCATTGTAACAAGTCAGATACTGATGATGATGAAGTGATGCTTAATGTCCTCAGATGTCAGTTGACATATTAGGGACAAGCTGAGACCAATGCCGAAGCATGGTTCAATATAGCTTTACGTCCACGGAAACCAGAAGGCTCGTTAGGACGGACAGCCCAGGACGGCCACCTCGACTCTCACACAGCTCCTGAACTATGTGAAGTCAGATACACGGCCGTCTGTACTATTACTATTAGCACACACACACACACACACACACACACACACACACACACACACACACACACACACACACACACGCCGTGACACCGTCACTCACCTCTCTCTCTCTCTCTCTCTCTCTCTCTCTCTCTCTCTCTCTCTCTCTCTCTCTCTCTCATGTTTCTTGTTTTGTTCTTTTTCTTCTTCTTTTGCGAACCGGTCAAACCGGCAAAATAACAGCCGGTACGTCTGACGGATTGCTGATTTCCCCTCGGTATATACTGATCACAACCGGTAAAATACCGGTTAACGCAACCCTGTGGTATACATACCATCTGGTTCATAATGCTTCTAGTCTTCCGCTTACTCCCCGTCCCTAATAAGCCTTATGGTTTCTGTGGACGTTAAGCACCATATTTACTTACCGCTTACTGCCTTCGGCACAAGTATGGTTGGCTAAGCTGCGCCCCAAGACAGCGCCAGTTAAACTTACTTTTCTTATGTTGTAACTAAGCATGGTGCTTAACGTCCACAGAATGAGAAACCATAAGGCTTATTAAGGACGGGAAAGAGCGGGGGAAGGGGGTATGGAGGTGGGTGAAGAGGGAGATTATATACCTATCGCTACGCTGTCACCACCAGAATGACTCCTGCATTAAAATGGGCAGCGATGAGAGCCATTTTTATCTTTCATGAATTGTGAGGGACAAAGTCGCAAGAGTGTCCACAAACCACAACCTTTTTGCAGAGAAAGGACAGCCGAAGCGGAATCGAACCGAGGCCCTTATGCTTACCAGCCTAACGCCTTACCGCTGGGCCAAACCGGCCCACAATTTTCTTACGTGGTGCTAATCGTGCCTTTACAAGCGCACTCCCGGACGTCGGCCCGCTGAAGCGGTCATTTGTCCATTGTTTGGTCACCGTGGCGAGTCCTGGCCTGATCCACAATGGACCAACGTGGACATATGTAAACGACCGAGAAAAGTAAGTGCATAAGTCGTCCTGCCCTCGCCCTATGCTGCCCAACAATCAACTGGCACTGAACGGAGCGCGGAATTGTGTTTGGGGTCCTTGTCAGCTGGAATGAAGTGTGGAAAGAGAAGGGTGACGGCGGAGAGGGAGAGACAGACAGACAGACACAGACACAGACATGCAGAGACAACTCGATTTCGAGCTCGAAATCTTTTATTTACAAGGACCGTGGTTTAGTCAAACCCGTCACACAACTAGTCCTTGCTAAGCTACTTATCGGTACATAATTACAAGGCAGAAACAAACAGAGACAGAAAGAGACACACACACACACACATACTACAGAGAGGGGAAACAGGGGGACACACACACACACACACACACACACACACACACACACACACACACACACACAGAGGAAAACCTGTAACACTAGAGCTTAGTGGTACTGACACTTCCTCTTCCATATGTATAATATCACTAACCGCTATTATCCTTTTCAGTGTTGTATGAATAGTTCCAAAGACTGGCATTAACTGCCACGCGAATTGACTACCAAAAAAGCCACGACAAGTGGCATTTCCTTGTCATATTATAATAACTATCATAATAATAGAGGTCCCTGTTAAATGGATGACTACAGAGACTGACCGCTGCCTTCTCGTTGTGAGCAAAGACCTGCAAGCCGTTGGACTGACGGACACTGTGCACGTGTTAGTCCGACTCCTACCACAAAACTGCTGCCCCAACAGCGGGGAGGTCACTCTCAGTCCGTCCAAGCATATGTGGACCATCGCGTCCCGTATGGACAGGCCGGGGTACTTCAGTCTGTTCCACGCAATTAGCTAATTACTTTGTGCTCGGCCGCTGCGGGTAATCATAATTAGGCCGAAACGGGGAAGCACAGTCACCCGTGACGTTTCTCAGCCAGCAAAATTGGAGGTTGCACACACATCCAACGTGGGCCGGTGCCTGTGGTTTAAAGGGGACATCAAGCAAAGAGGGTAGTTGGCTAAATACGTTGAAATGTGAAAATGTTTCCATATATAGGCTTCGCATGGTTGTCCTTGCGATGTTTATGCAACAAAAACACCATTTTCATTCGAACGTGGGCGCATCAGGGCGCAGCCATGTTTGTTCACTCTTTACAAATGAAGAAAGAAACGTTGGCTCATGACGTCACAGACACTTGTATCACACATGACAAACAGACACAGACTGCCAGACACAAAATGGTACAGTGGAAGAGAGATCGTTCGTGGCAGGGTTTGTGTGTGTGTGTGTGTGTGTGTTCCCCCCCCCCCCCCCCCCCCCCCCCCCACCCCACGTCCGCCCCGACTACTAACCGTCTATATTTAAATAAGCAGACCATAAACCGACAGGACTGTACTGCTACGAGACTTTAAAAAAAAAAGAAGTAATCTCTCTCTCTCTCTCTCTCTCTCTCTCTCTCTCTCTCTCTCTCTCTCTCTCTCTCTCCCTCTCATCGTAGTAATAGTAGTAGTAATTTGTCTCAATTATTATTCCCGTACGTGAGGCTTCTTCCCTCGCGGTCCCCTTTAACAGATTTGCGACAGAGGCAGTGAGTGGCCGACAACCATGATCATTAGGCGTGGACTGTTTGTTGGCCGACAACCATGATCATCAGGCGTGGACTGTTTGTTGGCCGACAACCATGATCATTAGGCGTGGACTGTTTGTTGGCCGACAACCATGATCATTAGGCGTGGACTGTTTGTTGGCCGACAACCATGATCATCAGGTGTGGACTGTTTGTTGGCCGACAACCATGATCATTAGGCGTGGACTGTTTGTTGGCCGACAACCATGATCATCAGGCGTGGACTGTTTGTTGGCCGACAACCATGATCATTAGGCGTGGACTGTTTGTTGGCCGACAACCATGATCATCAGGCGTGGACTGTTTGTTGGCCGACAACCATGATCATTAGGCGTGGACTGTTTGTTGGCCGACAACCATGATCATCAGGCGTGGACTGTTTGTTGGCCGACAACCATGATCATTAGGCGTGGACTGTTTGTTGGCCGACAATCATGATCATCAGGCGTGGACTGTTTGTTGGCCGACAACCATGATCATTAGGCGTGGACTGTTTGTTGGCCGACAACCATGATCATCAGGCGTGGACTGTTTGTTGGCCGACAACCATGATCATTAGGCGTGGACTGTTTGTTGGCCGACAACCATGATCATCAGGCGTGGACTGTTTGTTGGCCGACAACCATGATCATCAGGCGTGCGACTGTTTGTTGGCCGACAACCATGATCATCAGGCGTGGACTGTTTGTTGGCCGACAACCATGATCATCAGGCGTGGACTGTTTGTTGGCCGACAACCATGATCATCAGGCGTGGACTGTTTGTTGGCCGACAACCATGATCATCAGGCGTGGACTGTTTGTTGGCCGACAACCATGATCATCAGGCGTGGACTGTTTGTTGGCCGACAACCATGATCATCAGGCGTGGACTCTTTGTTGGCCGACAACCATGATCATCAGGCGTGGACTGTTTGTTGGCCGACAACCATGATCATCAGGCGTGGACTGTTTGTTGGCCGACAACCATGATCATCAGGCGTGGACTCTTTGTTGGCCGACAACCATGATCATCAGGCGTGGACTCTTTGTTGGCCGACAACCATGATCATCAGGCGTGGACTGTTTGTTGGCCGACAACCATGATCATCAGGCGTGGACTGTTTGTTGGCCGACAACCATGATCATCAGGCGTGGACTGTTTGTTGGCCGACAACCATGATCATCAGGCGTGGACTGTTTGTTGGCCGACAACCATGATCATCAGGCGTGGACTGTTTGTTGGCCGCAGCGATGTCGTCACGGGGCCACCCGTACGGAGGAAGAGGTTCATTTGTTGATGCAGCATGGCCGTCGTCAGCTCGTCCGTGCCGCCGACGCGAAGACGTTAATTAAGGGGGTAACTGCTAGCACGGTCCTTTGGAGAACAACTGGTGGGTGATTACCTGCGTGTGGTGAACTGCGGTGCCAGTTTCAAGGGCCGTTCTGCCTACAGAATACAGACCCACCAAAGGTTCTTCCTTTGAAGCCTGTTAGTATGAATGACGTGAGAAGACAGAAATTGGGCGGGTACTGTTCCTGGCAGTCGGCAAAGCATGTAATGCTTCACGATAACCTACACGTTAAAAAGATATTATCGTTTATCACTCCGGGCTCTCATCACCCCCTCTATTCCTCCACCCCTCCATCCGCCCCTTACTAACACCCCTCATCCAACCCCCTTACTGCTACCCCTCATCCAACCCTCTTACTGCCACCCCTCATCCAACCCTCTTAGTGACACCCCTCATCCAACCCTATTACTGACACCCCTCATCCAACCCCCTTACTGACACCCCTCATCCAACCCCCTTATTGCCACCCCTCATCCAACCCTCTTACTGACACCCCTCATCCAACCTATTATTGCCACCCCTCATCCAACCCCCTTATTGCCACCCCTCATCCAACCCCCTTACTGCCACCCTTCATCCAACCCCCTTACTGCCACCCCTCATCCAACCCCCTTACTGCCACCCCTCATCCAACCCCCTTACTGACACCCCTCATCCAACCCCCTTACTGCCACCCCTCATCACCCCCTTACTGACACCCCTTCACTTTGCCACCCCTCATCCAACCCCTTACTGCCACCCCCTCCCCGTCCACCCCTCAGCCCGGGGTACGATACAACACAACTTTCATGTCTCTGTATTGAGAAATTTGCCTCTGTGTACAGAAAAAGATACAATGTGAACAAAGTTGTACAGGCATGCGATGCCATTAGAGTGAGGCACGCGCTATGCCACACAGACCTCTATCGGCTTGTAAGGGATTTTCACAGTTCAGGAGCTGTGTGAGAGTCGAGGTGGCCGTCCTGGGCTGTCCGTCCTAACGAGCCTTCTGGTTTCCGTGGACGTAAAGCTATATTGAATCATGCTTCGGCATTGGTCACAACTTGTCCCTAATATGTCAACCGACATCCGAGGACATTAAGCAACACTACCTACCTACCTGTTAGGGATTTTACAAGTGCACGGCCATCGTCCTGAGGTGTCCCTGTGCGCATGGCGGGAAGTCAGGAGCCAAGAACTAACCAACAGTTGCACGGAAAACACACCGAGCTGAACGGAGGGAAAAACTGAACGCAAAACGATTAATTTTTTTAAGGGCATCGACTGGAACGACTCGATGCCGCGGCTTACAAAACTGACGTAGCGCTCGGGACGGCAGATCTGCAGAAGGCATCGATTTCAGAACGACGGTCACAGGCAGTAGGCCGACGGCGTCCACTTTCCGGCAATGCTCAGCCCACTTTCCGGCAACGTCCGGCCCACTTTCCGGTAACGTCCGGCCCACTTTCCGGTAACGCTCAGCCCACTTTCCGGCAAAGTTCAGTCCCACTTTCCGGTAACACCTGGCCCACTTTTCCTAAGGTTTCCTAAGGTTCCTAAGTTCAGTCTTACGACAACGCTCAGCCCACTATCGGCAACGCTCGGCCCACTTTCCGGCATCGCTCAGGCAATACTCGTCCCACTTTCCGACAACGTTCTGTCCACTTTCCGGCAACGCTCAGCCCGCTTTCCGGCAATGCTCAACCCACTTTCCGACAATGCTCACCCCGCTTTCCGGCAACGCTCAACCCATCTCCCCGCAACGCTCAGTCCGCTTTCCGGCAACGCTCAGCCCGCTTTCCGGCAATGCTCAACCCACTTTCCGGCAATGCTCAGCCCGCTTTCCGACAATGCTCAGCCCGCTTTCCGGCAACGCTCAGCCCGCTTTCCGGCAACGCTGCAGCGACGTTCCTAGTGTGCAAGTTGCCGAGATTAGGCAGACCTTACGGTAGATTAATTGCGACCCCGACGTGGCCCCGTCACCCCCCATCCTCTCCCGCCCACAATCAGTTCCCCAAGGCACTGCAGCGTATAAACAGGTATGTGGGTGTACACAGCCAGCAGTTCAGCAGTAATGCGGCAGTCCCCAGCGCCATCACTACTGACGGACTCCATTCATAGCTTCCAGCTAAAGAGCGAAAAACTTCCTATTTCAAAATCAAAGTTTGCATTTTCAGGAGTAAAGCACCCCCCTACCCACCCACCACACACACACCCACACACAACCTGTACACACGCTGAAAAAAATGGTACCCCCACCCCACCCCAACACAACTCACACACACACACCACACACACACACACACACACACACACACACACACACACACACACACACGCACGCGAAAAAAGTCCCCCCCCCCCCCCCCCCACACACACACACACACTATTAATACAACTTCTCTCCCCACCCCCCCGCCCCCACCCCCCCCCCCACACACACACGCACAAACACCACTACAAACGACACCACCTTCACCACAAAATGAATCAACACCCGATCAACGGGTCAACCAGTGACCCCTAGAACTGAAATGGAACCTTCGAGTCACGCCTTACGAGTCTCGGATGCACAGCACGTCGTGGTAAACTGAAACTGAACACTCTATGGCGCTAACTAAACCAAACGCTGCTAACCCTTCCAGCTGCTGCAATTTCTCGTCCATGAAACTTTGAACAGATCTCAACAACACAACACTGAGACAGCACTCGGTAAAATGAGCTTGCCTGCTTTTCACGGGGTGCTAAACATCGAGACTTCGACTGGAAAAAGAAAAATCACTCCGCCTTGCCTCTGACAACCACTTCAACCGCTGGAATGTTTCCGTCGTGAAACTTCAGTCCGTGTTCTCCAACCGTGCGCCCAAAACTGAGTGAATGGCTTGTGTACGCGTACCAGCACTGAAGGACTTGTGAGACACAGCGCAGTTTGTCAGTCTGGCTAACTACAGGAAGTGCAGACTTTCATTCCCGTCACTGTTTCCTAGGTCGTAAATTACTGCATCCTCAGACATCGCTGCGGCAGTCGTACGCATGGTGACAAACCAGCTCCGTACGAACTTGGAATAAATCAGCACTGTCTGCTACAGAAAACCCACGGGTGCTCCTGCAGACACCAATGACACAGGGACCGCGCAAGCGCGAAAATGCCGCAGCGAGTTGAACGCAAACAGTAGGCATGTAGCTTCCGAAATTTAGTTACTAATTGGATTTTAAAGGAACTAGCACTCTCAAAACGTCTTTCTGTCCGTGTTAAAATAAATAAGCGTTAGTTTGAACCTTTCTGTGTTTGATTCTGTCCAAGAAGGTCGGCTTTTCCGCTCAATTTTGCCTTCGTCTTCTTTTTATTTAAAGTAAGTTTTCACATTAGTGATTATAAGACTGTTTTCCGCTCAAACAGGAAGAAGAAATCGTGGACTTTGCTTGAAAAAGCTCGGACGTTGATTTTTTTTCTTTTTTCTTAAACATATTCCGCCTTTCGCTAATACTGATTAGCGAGGCTGAGTATACAAACCACCGTCGGGTGTCACAGCTGGTCTAACGGCTTCCCCCCCCCCCCCCCCCCCCCCCCCGGCCTCTTTGATCTTGCACACGGCTTTCGTACCCGATAGACACATACGTATCAGAGGTGGTGTGACCAACGCAGGCGAGGCGGAGTACCTTAGTCATGGACCTACATCTCCATGACTTCAGTGTTGTGTGCAGCCACTGGGCTCGCCACTCTGATTAAAAACTGTCTGAATACAAAACCAGGGGAGTACTAAAACAGAATCCTTAAGTTTCTGTTTTAGTTGACCTCCTCTACCTATATTTATCTCCTCTACCCACTGAACCCAAACTGGCTATGTTTTGAAAAATCCGCTGGTTCCTTTGACGTTCTGCAGACGCACGAGTCGCCACGGGATGAACAAACATGGACGAAGTAAACATGGTGCTTAACGTCCACAGAAACCATACGGCTTATTAGGGACGGTCAAACACGGACGAAGTAAACATGGTGCTTAACGTCCACAGAAACCATAAGGCTTATTAGGGACGGTCAAACATGGACCTGAGTCATTACACACTTAAACACACCGACCTACGGTTGAAACTCCCCTCTCCAGCGCCAGACTGATGCAGGCCTCACTGAAGCCAATGATAACCGACACACTCCGTGATGCTGCTGCGGACTGCTGGTCGGATGACTGATTGCGGCAAAATATGCTGTATTATCCCCCCACTTTTTTGGGAAACATGATATATATTTATTTGTAGCTACGTTCTGTTACACACCCACTTCCCAATCCTCACACCCTAAATTAAAAAACAAACAAACAAACAAAAAGCTCGATTATTTTATAACTGTGTTGTGTTATACACACTCTTCCCTCCAAAAAAGAAGAAGAAGAAATTATAGAAAAAACTTCACTAGGTCAGCTGCGTTCACTCCCCCCACCTTCCTTAATACCACGCTATGTTCTGCACAAGCCCACCCTGCCCATGGTCTCACCGCGTGATGTTCTGTTGACGGTACGGTACGTGTGGGGGGGGGGGGGGGGGGGGGGGGGGGTGAAGGGGGGGGGGGGTGAAGGGGGTGAGGCCGGGTGAAGGGGTGGGACGGTGGGGGGTGCAGGCCGGGTAGTCCTGTAGCCTTTCACCACCAACCAGCCATCGATTGTGTTCAACAATGCTTCATTCCGTGCTAAGGCCTCTCTGCGTAACTTGCGGAAAATACTGACAAGAGCACTTCGCTCTTCCTCCGTCTACTGTGACTGCAGCGCAACGGCTGCGTCGCTGGCACGAGGGTCGCAGCAACGCGGACACGTTCCGACGCAACATCATTAGTTGCCGCTACAGCCAAGACGACATAAACGGGTACCGTCGGTGGGCGTGATACGAAGGCCCAGCGAGTCACTGATGTAAACCTGTGATCTCGTGACATGAACTGAGGCCCAGCGAGTCACTGGTGTAAACCTGTGATCTAAACCTGTCACTGATATAAACCTGTGATCATGTGACATGATGGCCCAGCGAGTCACAGATGTAAACCTGTGATCTCGTGACATGAAGGCCCAGCGAGTCACTGGTGTAAACCTGTGATCTCGTGACATTAAGGCCCAGCGAGTCACTGGTGTAAACCTGTCATCTCATGACATCAAGGCCCAGCGAGTCACTGGTGTAAACCTGTCATCTCATGACATCAAGGCCCAGCGAGTCACTGGTGTAAACCTGTCATCTCGTGACATGAAGGCCCAGCGAGTCACTGATGTAAACCTGTGATCTCATGACATGAAGGCCCAGCGAGTCATTGGTGTAAACCTGTGATCTCGTGACATCAAACCGTCTGTGTGCGAAAGCTCTGTGGCCGGTGTACTGATGAGCGGGGTTTCGGTCATGCTGTGGCTATTGGGCTACACGGCAGACTGATCCGCGTGGATTTTTTACGGGTTTGCTTCATTTCCAATCAAACTGACTACGTCGTCGTCAGTGCTCTTCACGAGCCCAAGTACTCCATATATTCACGCAGAATATCGATGATGCCAATGTCTTTGAGTGAGTTAGTCAACAGTTTACTGGCTGGAGGATATAGTTGACAAGCATGTGATTTCAGAAAAAGACAACTGATTTAAAAATGCCCCCCCCCCCCCCCCCCCCTTCAGTCTTTGCCAGTGTCAGTCCTACACCACATGAGGTTCACACACGCCGGCACACACACAACACACACACACACACAGCACACACACACACACACACACACACACACACACACACAGAGTAACACTAACACACCGTCAGTGGCACACAGTTACACACACACACACACACACAGCCAATGACCCCCACCCCGGCCCATACACATCATGTACACACACATCCCCACCCCACCCCACCCACCCTATGCACGCACACACACACACACACACACACACACACACACACACACACACACACACACTGTCACACACACACACACACACACACGCGCACAAACGCAGGATATTGCTGAAATAATGAAACAATCACATTGTGACTACATTTACGGAGGCAAAAACGCACTACAAATCGAGGTTCATTACGCGGCGCTTGTGGCTGAAAATCATCAAATAATGGAAAAAGAAAAAAGAAAAACGCCTGCAGGCTTTGCACACGAGTTGGTGTAGGGTCGTCCACAGGTGACAAATCACATTCCAAACCCGCAGCAGCCGAGAAGCTCTCTCAATGTTTACCTGGCAAATTGACACCCCTCGTCAACTGACACGGCCGTTTCGGTCTGTCAGGGTCATCGAATCCGTCGTCTGCTGCGAGAATTTGTCACAGCACTAAACGGCCACGCTTGAACCTCTCCTGTAGCACGCACATTCCGAACACCTTGCCAATTTCACAGTCAAGCCTCGTCACGCCAGCCGTGCAATCTCTGCTTGAGATCTCCTAAATGCCAGCACAGGGCAGCCAAGGCCTACCTAGCAGGCTGGACATCTCAGTAACAGGAGCGCGGCAAGACCGGGCCGCGAGTAGGGAGTGAGAATGTCCGTCTTTCGGTTTCATGTGTCGCCCCCCCATTCACTGGCGCTGAGCTCGTGTTTGGCGAGTCTACACACAGTCGCGTGCGCTATCGCGGCCATACGACATTCGCGCGGCCGCTTCTGTGCTTGTTTTGGCGCTGAAACGCGACAAAAAACACGCTCAGGCCTCTCCAGGGCCGAAATAAATCACAAAACACAAACAAACTGACCCACCTGTCCAACAAAGTAACTTTTCCCCTCACGAAGCAGTGGCGGTGTGCGACTCGCTTTACTCCATATCCAAGGTAAACTGGCGATCCCCGACACTGTTGACACTCCGTTGAGCACAGGTGCTTGTGACGTCAGTCACGTGATCACAACAAAATGGCGACGGGCTTGCGTGCGAACATTTACGTGAGTTCTTCCCACTTTACCTGACAAAATCCGCCTGGTTTTGTGTGTTTACTAAGGACAGCGTATAATTTTAATGAAGTTCTTACACATTTCTGCTCATTTTGTGCCTCAGATTTGACCATTTCCGCCTGGCAGAAGGCCGAATGCGCGATCGATCCTTGTCGGGCGAAAGAGCAGACAGGTTTTGAGAGGATCCCTTGGCTGTCTTCGGTTCAGTTTGGAACCCAATCTGACTTCTCTGGTGCCTGTTGACGAGTCTGGACCCTTGTTTATCACGACATCACAGGAACACGGTGGAAACATGGACAATATTCCATTGTCAAGCGACAGCGATGCTGGTGAGACAGGAGGAAAAGGTGCGGTAATTTATGAAAATTTATTATTCGATTTGTCATCAGTTGCCACTTGTTGGTGTGAATTGTTCTAAAAATCCGAAAGGTCCTCGAGGTGATGGGTAGTACTGTCCTGGACAAGTGACCAGCTTTCAGTTGGGTGAACCATGGCTTGAAGCTGCTGAGCGATTTACAGAAAACAAGTGCTTGAACTCACCTTGGCTTGAAGCTGCTGAGCGAGTCACACACTGAAAACAAGTGCTTGAACTCAACTGTTAGTGACTGTTGTCATTGTGCTTAGGAATGAGATCGCTATGTATAATCACACTCACTGATGTGTGCAGACGCATTTGTCTGCATCCTAACACACACACACACACACACACATGAAGAACACCACACACAATGGAGAGGTAAGCATCACCTGAGGTCTGGGCCAACCTTTAATAAACCTGGTGACGGACTTTCACAGGAATATAAATAAAGAGACAGAAAGCATAGTCAGTCACTCACTCAAGTCACACAGTCTGTCAGTACTGGTTCACCATCCAAATCTTTGTTTATTAGTCTGTTTATGTATAGACATTTGGAATTAAGAGTGAATATTGTTTCACATTAAGCATTTTCTTTCAGTATTTATGATCATGATCTGGATGGAATGGGATTGATGTGATGCTCACAGTGGGTGTGTATTGTGTGTGCAGGGAACCAGTCATCTGTAGAAAAGGAAAACATCAAGAACTTGACTTACAGCACAGGATCCATGAGTGAGTTTCTGTTCTGAATAAACCAAATGGTCTGTTGCCCTATTTTAGCTTCTTAGGGCAACTCTGTGTGTGTTTGTGTGAGGTGTGTGTGTGTGTGTGTGTGTGTGTATTGCTTTACTGACAGTAGGAATCCTGTTCTTTTTAGTATTGAATTTGGGAGGGGGAGGCGGGCATTGAGGGGGGCTCAGTTTGTTTAACTTTTTCTTTGGCTCACGTTGAATTGACCCCGTTGGGGCGGTGAGGGATTGAGGGAATATTCCTAATATTTCCAGCAGAAAAAGCATGTAGGCTGTGCACGCTATTGTAGTTTGTGGACATCCTTCACAGTCCTGCATCTTTCAGCGCTTTGCTTTCTCTGTCTGTTGCTGCAGGTCTGGATGGGGACAACACGCTGGATGATGATGAGGAGAAGCAGCGGCTCATCTCCCAGGTCCTGGAGCTGCAGAACACACTGGACGGTGAGGCTGGGGAATGAGGCAGACAAATTGACGGACTTCCTGGACTCTGTGACAGACTTCCTGGACTCAGTGACGGACTTTCTGGACTCAGTGATGGACTCCCTGGACTCTATGACTGACAGACTTCCTGGACTCTGTGATGGACAGACTTCTTGGACTCTGTGATGGACTTCCTGGACTGTATGACAGACTCTGTGATGGACTCCCTGGACTCTGTGACATACTTCCTGGGTTTTATAACGGACTCTGTGACAGACTTCCTGGACACTGTGATGGACTTCCTGGACTCAGTGACGGACCCATGTACCTGATAACTGACCCACCCATAGAATTAGTCTTTTCCACATGTCAAGCACGGCTGATCAGATCATGGGGCTCTTACAGTCTTAGGCTTTGGGTAGAAAGCAAGCAAAGAAGCTGTGGTGAGTTAAATTTGCAGCTTTGTTGAAATGTTTTATTTTGTTAGTCATGGTGTTGAGCTGGGTGTTGTTGTTTTCGTTTCATGGGGGGAATTGAGGGATTCAAAATCACATACAACAAGAGCACTCTGAGTCTGCTTGAGAGCAGAGAACAGCACTCTATGAAAATGATCAAGTAATTATTAATTATACACAATTTATAACCCCAGTTTAACTGATCACTGGGAGCTTTGTGCATAAAGTGACGTGTCACACCAGTGCACGACTGCTGGCGGAGAGCATCAGCTGATGCAGTGATAACTAGACGTATTTAGTGTCTGGGTGAAAATGCTGTGTTTGTGCAGTGCCCAGGGGTAATTTTTTCAGTGCTTTGAATGAGTTAGATTATGAACAAGGGCTTATTGATAGCAGAGGAAACTGCAGCATGAGAGAGGAAAACACAGCACGAAAAAAGGAACTGTCTTGAGGATAGGTTTGAAGGAGTCCAGGTTTTCTTTAATGACAGGATGACTCAACAGCATACCTAAGTGATACAGGCATACTGCTTATGATCTGAAACAGAACAGCAATCTGCAAACAAGGGAGCTAACTGGCATTCAACAATGGCATGTCACAGGATCACAGCAGAGACTTTTAGTCACTCACCTACAGTAACTCTCACCTGGCATGCAAGTGAAAACAAGGTACATAAACTCTACCAAAAGGTACATCCTCAGATCCTTCAGGATGTAGCTTTGGTGTAGTTTATATATATATGCAAATGAAACTACATATCTTCACTGGATTTTTTTTTTTTAAAGCAGCTATTGGGGTCTAGCAGTCAACCTTCTTTACTCACATGCCAGGTGAGTTACCATAGGCAACTCAGGTCTTCGGTGTTATGTTTGTGTGACATCTGTTGTGTGCTAATTAACTTCCTTCTTGTTGATTCTCCAGCTGATGGTAGGAATTTGGCGTGCTGTTAAGGGCTCCTTTTGGCGGTGAAAAGATTTCCACAGGGAGGCAACTGGAGCGGGGTTTGTTGACCTCTACGTTACAGGATGTACCTCTGGTGGAGTTTATGTACCTTGAATTTACACGCCTGCCAGCTGAGAGTCAGGTTTTTGTTGTTGTGTTTGTGTGACGTCTTTTGAGCACTAGTTAACTCCCTTGTGTGTTGGTTCTCCACAGACCTGTCGTCACGGGTGGACTCGGTCAAGGTGGAGAACCTGAAGCTGAAGTCGGAGAACCAGGTGCTGGGTCAGTACATTGAGAACCTGATGGCCGCCAGCAGCGTCTTCCAGTCCGCCACACCCAAAGCTAAGAAGAAATGAAAGTGCTTTCGCTGAATGAAATGTCAGGTAAAATTGACACTTTCATCATATGTACATGTATCTTCTTGATTTTGCCAAGCAGTTCCAGGTCATCAAAAAACAACAACAACAACAAAACAACATTATAGGAAAATGTTCTATCGCATAACCGGTTTCATCAGTTTGATGACCACATTGCACAGAAGTAGGCAGGAATGGTTACTACATGGATGATTTATACAGGGAGGGTTGGAAAGATACCAAGGTAGTTAGTTCTAGAAGCACAGGCGTTGTCCTTGGGTAGATTCCTACAGGCTGGTTTATTCCGCAGTCGAGGGAACATGGTGTGGGTAGATTCCTACAGGCTGGTTTATTCCGCAGTCGAGGGAACATGGTGGGGGTAGATTCCTACAGGCTGGTTTATTCCGCAGGAGGGAACATGGTGTGGGTAGATGGAATGGGGTCTTCTGACTGTGGTTCAAGTAGTTTATGCATACTTGCTGCTGATGGTAATGAGGTAATCTGTCATTTGAGTAACTGAGTTTGAAAAAAAGAGGTTGATCACTCTGCGTGTTTGACAGCACCCTAAAATCCAGTGACCAACAATTTCAGAGATATCTTTCATCTCACTGTGAAGACATGTCTGTGAACAGAAGTTGTGAGGATTTTTTCCCCCCACAAGTTTCTCTGTTTGTGTAATACTGAGTTTAAGATGATCAGTAACTTAAGCTCCATATCCACCTCATGGAGAGCATGCAATGACTGCATCAGTTTCAAACAGTCCATCATGGGCAAAAGGTCTGTAGTAAGTTCTTCACTGTTCGCTCAGCCATGAACTCTGACAGCTCCAACATATGGCACTGTGTATTGGAGGTTTTCCGCAGGGCCATAGCTCCTTGCCTTCACCAGTGTTTCGGCAGGCCGAATTTCGGCTGCCACATTCAAAACAGAAACAAGGTTCAAGGGAGATAACTGAAAACTTTTTACAGGAAGTTTTCCTAAAAGGGCCATTGCCAGTTTCGTGTTTGTGTCAGAATGTTTTTAATTCCTTGAATTGTGTATTTAATTTGAAGACAGTGAAGAATCGCAGGTTTGTTAATGTATTCAATACGTATTTGATAACGTGAACTAATGAGGCAATATGGCATTGAACTGCTATCAGTTCACTGGTCTGCAGAGAAATTTGTGCTCTAGTACAATCACCAAAAATGTTGTCATTCATGGTGTTCATTGCATCATAAGATAGTGTAACTGCAATGACAAAAGGATTTTTTTGGAAAGATATGCCTATGGCATTAAAAAACAGAAAAAGTTTTGGGTCCTTGCAAAGTGAAAGGCAGTCTAAATTTTGCAGTATAATTAATTTATTATGCCGTCTGTCTGTGAGCATTTTGTGCTTTCCGGATTCTCAGCTACCTCGTTCTGTTTCTGTTGCAGGGTCTTTGTTGGCAGGGTATGGTCGCTGGACAAGGCGGCAGATTGGAAAGCTGCTATCAGAACCAGAGCGTGGTATGAAAGGAAAAGAATGGTCAGCTAGAGCTGGGTTTTGCCAGCAACACTTTCTCCATTCAGTCCTTGTCGAAGAAATCAAGACCCCCCCCCCCCCCTCCTCCTTTTTGTTGTTGAAAATAAATGTTTTACAGTACTTTTGCCTTGTTGATGCCATACTTCTAGTCATTCATTTCTGCTGGATATTTTCTGTTGGAAAGGGAAGGTGTTGCATGCTTGTTTGAGGCAAATGAACAGGAAATGTTTGTGAAATTTGACCTAGATGCAGTTTGTCCTCTTCTGTGTCATTATAGCTGTGTTGACCTTGTTACTGCTCGCACAAAGATCTGACACTGGTCTCAGTACACTCACTACTGCAGCCATTTGTTTCTGTGAATAATTTATTGCTGAACGTAAAACTGTTTCACTATGATACACATCGGCCTTCTTTTGTTTTGGTTAAATTAGCAAGGCAATGGTCAGTATGCATACATTATTACTCAGTATGCTTTAATAGCAAGTCAGTTTTCAATGTCCTTACATAACCGACACACACCCCCCACCCCCCACCCTCCGTCAGTATGTGCTTATGGGTTAGAGTTCATTATTAACCTACCCATTCATAGTTTCTTGCTAGCTGTCCAACTGCCGAAAGTGGCAAGGATGAGGTAAGGTCCTCTTTTAAAAATCTGGAGCTCTCAAACATTTCTCTTGTAAGCCTGGAGTGAACCAGATTATAGCCATGTATATTTCATCTACTGCCAGGAATCTTGCTTTCCATGTTCATTCAACTCCATTTTCCCCGCTCCTCTTCCAACATGAAGTGATAGGTGACATGAACAGCAGGATGTTTTGCCATGATTCTTGACAACAAATCGCCCCACCAACACTAGTCAAGCACGAGATTCTTCACTTGGGGGAAGTTATTACAGACTATTTGATGCTGTCACAATCTCTTGCCACTCTATTCACAGGACTTTCCAAATGTCCAGAAGAAAAAGTTCACCCAACAGCAAATGTTCTGTATCCCTGATAGCACAGTTGGCAGAGATCCTACGCACGTCTCAATCCAGTAAGCACTGCTGCCATTACAGGTAAAGGCGGCCTGAAGGAGTATCAAGCCAGATCGTGATGCAAAACTCTCAGCTGTACCATACAATTATTGGTGAAATGCTTTCATGCCATTTTAATATACATGTGAAGTGATCATTTCAGTCAGCAAAGCAGTTTAAAAATCTTTCTTCACTTGATGCTTCACTACCTCCACAAACAGTCCCAAGTGTCATTCTTAATGAGCAGATCACAAGATGGAAGGTGAGGCTGGGGTATGTAAAATGTTGAAAGTTTGTAGCAATTTCATCATCTGCTCTGTAGCTTACACTTCCAAGCCTCACTTTCCATCTCAGTCCCCTTGGTGACCTCATCTCTGGTCCATTGCAAACCAGAAGGAAATTCCCCATTTTGCTACATTTCCTTAGCCACGAGCAGTGGGCCCAAAGTTGGAGGTACTGTGGTTTATTATTTATTCCTGCTCGTTTCGAGTTTCAAATCCAGTGTATGTTTTTGTTTGTTTAGCAACTATCTGCACATGCTTTGTACATTGTGTATATCATATGGTGATGATTCTAATGTGTTGATGTTCTGCTTGAGTAAACTGTGCTATTTGTCTGTGCCTGTGTTTCTGTGTGTGTATGTGTACGTGCATACTTGGGTGAATGTTTGAAAGAGCAATAGTGCAATTCTGTACAGGCAATGTATGATAGGTATGACGGCAGTGTGGCAGCAGAAATTGGGAAGATTTTGTTTTTAAATACTGCACAGCATGCACAAATCACTCCATAGAGTGGGAACAAAATTCTGCATTGCTACCACTCAAAACTAAACAGATCAGGCAAATTGTATTTTCAATGTTCCCAATTTTTGCTGTCACCACTGCCAACATGGCATCATGCCATAACAAGGGCAAATACTGTACTGACGCTGTCAACCAATAAAACACACAAGTCAGGACATTGGATTGGAGTCAGAAGAAAATGCACGCACTTTAATTTAAGTCCACAGAAAGTTCATTAATATACATGATGTGTTAATATATATATACACATTATACAACTGTACTTATATTGTGACAATGCAACTCTGTCACAATACATGCTGTAAAACCTGACCATCAATGACTCAATGTCAGAACATTTTTTGTCCTCAAGAATTCCTCTGTCTACCGATAATCCAAGAGTAATACAGGCTTTTAGAACTCAAACTCAAACTTCAAAAAAGTTATGTTAAAATATCCATGAAACATAAACATACTGGGAAGAAAAAAAGAGATAAATTCTAACAAAATGTAATCCTAGAAAGCCTCATGATAATTTACATACGTATTCCCCCCAAATAAAAACGTGTTCTGACAGTAAAATTTAAAAATTCAAACACATAGAGCAAACTTGTTAAATTTTACTCGAGTCCACAGTTACCCCTGATGCTTATATCCAGTACAATGAACCATGGAACTCCATGAAATGCCCTCCAGTCAGATCATTAAAGGAACTTGCCTAGTTCTCAAAACATGTCATGTCAAACAGGTAGAAGCAATGAAACTAACTGCTTAAAATCAAGGGCCTCCATTTGAACATGGCCGATTGACTTCACAATGAATGACCAAACCCAGCCCAAGTTTCAGGAGTGTCAAACAGCAGGACTGGACACATGGACTTCATGCCATCAACAGCCACCACTTGCCTGTCCGTCTAGCCTTTGCCATTCATTGCCTTGAAACTTGTCGTACGCCATGGGTGTACACCCAAGGTTTTCATTCAAATGGGTATTGCCGTACATGTCCAGGTCTACCTGTATGGTGTAGGTGTGCCCACTTCCCTGTCCGCTTCAAACAAGTCTCAAAGTAGCATGTAAAAAACACCAACAATGCTGCCTCTCCAAAAGGTACGGGCAACTTCACACCTACAACTTGAGGTTTCCTCTCGAAACGGTGTGGGACTAGGTGTGCTCAGTCATGACGTACATCATGCAAGGTTTCCACCCTGAAGCAGGGCTGTGCTCATGCCCACAACATACAGCTAGGTATAGTACAACTTTGTTGTTTATTTACTTTTCGATTTACTGACCAAAAATGGCCCCTTCTTTGTGTGTGTGTGTGTGCGTGAACACGTGGGACGACGCTTATTTGACAAAGGCGTGACGTTTCATGGAAGAAGTATGTAAACTGAGCATGTTATGACAATGCACGTGGAAGTATGGGTGACTTTTCGTCCACAATGTTTGGTGAAGGCTAGTAAGTTAACTGTTTTATACATCAGTTCCACTGATCACCACTCATGAAACTTGGTTTTTAAATTCAATATATAACCCACAGAGCTTTCTGACAAACATTCCCTGAGCTTTGCTTTTGGTCTTTCCTACCTGTTGGACAAAACATGTTGTGACAATCTTTATCAAGAAATGATTTAGCACTTTCCCTGACGCTGACAAGACCCGTTAGCCAACTCTGCAGTGAAAACTGCTGCCCTACCGAACACTGCACGCAACTCCCTCTCTTAGAGGTCCCTGAACCATTCACAACTGCACCCTTCAGCTACAACAGTAAAAAGTTGTAACCAAACCAGGCAACCTCTGCCCACCATTTTCATCTCAATCAGAAATTCATTCTAATCCACTTCCTCACTTCCAAATCTAAATCATCCTACTAGTTCAGTTTCCAATCTGAATCATCCTACTAGTTCAGTTTCCAATCTGAATCAACCCTCTGGTTCAGTTTCCAATCTGAATCAACCCTCCGGTTCAATTCCTAATCTCAATTATTCACTCAGTCAGGCAATACCGGGAACCGCTTTCTTTGGTGTGTCAAACTACACAAAGATAGCTCCAGCCTACCAACCCTTCCCCAAACCACTATGCCTGCTGTGAACAAAAGAGCTGCCTCCTCTTCAAAGTACAGCGGCCAGACTTTGATAGGTTATTTCATCGCTGCTTCTCAGTGTTGAAGACTGTCTGACTGCTGTGTCACTGCAGCCTCTGGAACACACCTAAATGCAACCAATTACAAACAGGCTGCGACTGTGGCTGCTTCTCATCCGTATTACTCAAAATCAGAAACTAGAAACAGCAGTAGCTGCTCCTTACAATATTTCTAAACATAAATAATTAGGCTGCTCACTCCTACTGGAGCAAAACCCGACTGTCTGGACAACTCCCTGATACGGCCGCTACCACCTAAATCGCCTCCCACACTGTCCCCTGCTGATACCAGATTAAGCTGCCCACTTTAGACGCTGCTTCTAACGGTCCCTCTCCAGTCTGCATTCAATAAGCTTTTATTAAAGTTTAAACAACTTCAGATGTTTCCGTTCATCATCAGCCCAGCATTAACATTACAATGGCATTGCCATGAGGTACAAGAAAACTATCGTCTAAAAAGAAAGAAGAAGAAAAAAAGTAAATCAAAAACAGATGCAATGAATGACCACTCTTAACGAAGGAGAAAAAGAAGAAAAAAAGAATTTCTAGTAACCAAGCAATGTAAGCAAAGCAACAAATGACTTAGTAAGTCCAACCCCATCAGTCTTTTTGTTTTTCTTGTCTTTAATTTCATACTGTTGCATCAACGTAGCTCTTTATTTTAAAAAGACCTACCACAGACTATTGATCTTCATTACAGTATGGAACTCAAGATTAATAATAAATAGCATGCAGGCAAGAAGCAATGTACAAGAAGACCAAGTTGTGCTGCCTAAGTTCTGTGAATGGTTAAGCGTGATTCACCAATCCACCAAAACAAAAAGACGAAAAGACTCGCACTCACACATTTTCATTTGCACTAATGAACAGCTGCATTTCTATGTAAATCACAACAACTCCTTCATTCCAGCAAATGACTTTGAATCCAATGCACCATTCAAACCATGACTGTCAAATGCTGAAAAGCACATATGCACGGACACTCATGCCAACAAAAACTGGTTTTCCTTTGGCATTTCAAACTTCTTTTTTCACCTCCTCCAGCAAACTAAAACAAAAAGAAAAAGAAAAAAGGAGGCTGTTTGAAGACTGACACAGCCAAGGAGCTGGCAGTCTAGATCTGGGACAGTTCCGCCCCACTCCCACCCCCCACCAAAATCCATATTCCGCTTCTTGACAAGATTACACTTACACATGTAAATCCCACTTGTAAAATGTAAGTTCCTTTCATTTAAAAAACGAAAAAAGAAGAGAAAAAGAATTGAGCACCTCAGCAACAGTGGAACTTGTCAACAACCAACAACTCAACTGGGTCATTTGGGAGCCATTTGGGAGGCCTTCAATTTCACCACAGTGGCAGTCCACCAGCACTGTCTGCGCACATGTTCAACTTAGGCCGCGACCCTCACAGTTTTCTGCTGTAATTCTGTTTTTCAAGTCCTACACAGCTCATAACGATCACTGTTATGCAGCCCACCCGGGGATAAGCCCCAAGGGCTATGGGGCGGGGCACCGTGATGCACTCCCAAGTCTTATTCTTAAGAGGTAACTCCAGCTGCCAATCACCTGGATAGCCTCAGCCAATCAGAACATCAGAAATTAACTACATTCTGTGTAAAAAAAACTGAAGAGCGGCTGCCATGTTTGGCCACAAGGTAAGAGAACGTTTACAATAAGTAACGGCACCTGTTCACTGATGAGAGACAACTATCAAAGGAGGGAAATTACACCAGGCATTCCACCAGTCCATGTGGTGGCCTGCTGGAAAGTAATACGGAAGGCGGGCTTTCAAGTTCTTTTAGCAAATTATACCCTCCAACCCAGTTTTCAAGTACCGTGGGTTTAATGTAAATGCCCTTTCTTTTTTCTCTAAGTACTGGCAAAAAAGAGAGAAAAGATTCCCATCTATGAGTTAGTTTCCAAAGGAAACAGGAGTGCATGATCAAACTTGGAGGGTGAACATGTCAAAACAGACTGTTGGTCAACTGCCAGTGCCACTCAACTCCCATCAACACAATCAGTAATGACCCGCATCAATAAAAAATCAATCCCAAACTAACCCACTCCCCACCCCTCATCAGTCAGTAACCTAATCCATTGCTCAAGACTAGATTCCGATTCCAAGAGGGTCAGTGAAACTAGCCAAAGCTTGCTGTCAGCAGGAGAACTGCGAAGCCTTCAACAAGCCTTCCCGAAGTTTCATCTTGCTGCCACTGCTGTTGCTGCCGGCGACGCTGTGTGGGGACGGAGAGTTCTCCACCATGTCCTCCGCCAGCTGGCTGCGAGTGAAGCGGCGCGGGGTGCTCTCCCTCGAGTCTGAGTGACGCGCGTGGGCGGTGCTGGCCTCGCTGGATGGGGACTGGGAGCGATAGCCACGACAGTTGTCCATGCTGAACTGGCTGGCTTCGCATTGCTCTGTGCTGATGACAGAGGCGGTTTCAAGGTCACTGCCACCACCGGCCGCACTCACACACTTCCTCTGTGCCCTTTCCTCCCCGCCAACTTCCCCTCGTCGACGCAGGCGAGGTGAACCGGCGGCTGCCTCGGACCTGAAACTGCGAAACTCTGCACCCATGCCAAAGATGCCCCCGGAGGACGGGACATTGTGCATGGGGCTGGAGGGCGTTTGGGCTGTGGACGACTGACTACCATTCTTCTTGGGGATCTTGTAGCCACTCAGGCTTCCCCGAGGCGTGCAGTGCGCCCCAAACAGGTGGTTCTCAAAGTTGCCACTCTTCTCTGCCGTGATTTCATTCAGCACCCGGTTCTTGGACGGAGATTTCTCTGCTAGCCTGATCTTGTCGCCTGTGGATCCTGGCCTTTTGTTAGAGTTCTTCAGAAAGGAGTCGATCTTCCTCTGCTTGTTGTCCGCAACCCCGTTGGCCAGCGAATGCCGCTTGCCATGTCTGTAGCGCCTGAGGAAGCTGTTCTCCACGCGTTTGATGACGTCAGCCTCCACTATCAAGTCTGATGGCTTCAATAACTTGCTTAGCTCAGGACGGAGACCCCCTGTGCGTGTTCTGGAAGAAGAGCTATCCAGAGAGTTGTGCGACTCAGACCGTTTTCTGTGCCGAGATCGGAAAGAACCTCTGCCCTCACTTCTCTCCTCCGCATCTTCATCCTCGCTCGTTTCTTCAGACAAGTCCACATCTTTGGTGCGTCGTTTGATGGAACATTTCTTGCTGAGTCGTTCATGTCGCTGCCGCAGGGGAAACGTGGCTGCCATGGGTTTGGATGGCTCAAAGTCATCATCAGACGAACCATCCACGGCTGTCAGCACCTTGCTCAACTTCAGTCGTGCCTCATGGCTGCTTTTTCGTCGATGCCTCTCAGTGCGCTTGAGAGTGGCACTTTCCCCGACCCCATGGCTGCCTTTCCGTCGATGCCTGTCTGGATGTTCAGGAGTGGTGCTCTCCCCATCAACAAGGCTACTCTTCCGTCGATGCCTGTCTGGATGTTCGGGAGTGGTGCTCTCCCCATCAACAAGGCTACTCTTCCGTCGTTGCCTGTCTGGATGTTCGGGAGTGCTGCTCTCCCCATCAACAAGGCTACTCTTCCGTCGTTGCCTGTCTGGATGTTCGGGAGTGCTGCTCTCCCCATCAACAAGGCTACTCTTCCGTCGTTGCCTGTCTGGATGTTCGGGAGTGCTGCTCTCCCCATCAACAAGGCTACTCTTCCGTCGTTGCCTGTCTGGATGTTCGGGAGTGCTGCTCTCCCCATCAACAAGGCTACTCTTCCGTCGTGCCTGTCTGGATGTTCGGGAGTGCTGCTCTCCCCATCAACAAGGCTACTCTTCCGTCGTTGCCTGTCTGGATGTTCGGGAGTGCTGCTCTCCCCATCAACAAGGCTACTCTTCCGTCGATGCCTGTCTGGATGTTCGGGAGTGGTGCTCTCCCCATCCTCAAGGCTGCTTTTCCGCAGATGTCTGTCTGTATGTTCAGGAGTGGTGCTTTCCCTTACCCCATGGCTACCCTTCTGTCGATGTCTGTCTGTATGTTCAGGGGTGTCACTTTCCCCATCCGCAAGGCTGCTTTTTCGTTGATGTCTCTGTGACAACTCCAGCATGCTGGCCCGGTCAACCAAATCTCCTACCTGGTGCCTCTTTCTTCCACGATGTTCTGCAGATGCAACGGAAACGGAAGGCTCAGGTGCCTCCGCAACCAGATGACGGCTTTTGCGGCTCTGGCGATCTAATGACTCCATTGAATCCGAAGCTTCACCCACCTCTCCCACATCGTGTCCCCTTTTTTTCTCCCTGCCCGACGACTCGCAACCATGAGATGCTTTGGACTGATCTGAGTGATCGTTTCCAACCACAGGAATTCTGCTTGGACTCTGGTCTGAGGGTTGGTGGGACTGGGCAGACTCAGGTATTTTAGCATGTTCAGCAACATCCCCAACCAGACTGGTGAGCTTACGATGCCAGTCTGATGACAACCACTGGCGATCGGAAGGCTCTGACAGTTTGGTCGGCTCAGCCACCTCGTAGCTGCCTTCCTGACAATGCCGCTCTAAAGACTCAAATATATTGGAACGCTCACCTACTTCTCCTGAACGATGGCTGCCTTTTCGCCGATGACGATCATCGGAGGGCGGCTCACTGGAGAGCTCACCGGCCTCTGCCCGTCTAGCTTCGTCTGCTTTCACTTTTTCTGATTTGTATTTACCTCTCCTTTCTCGTCTTCTGGATGACAAGGGCGAGGACAGTGCAGGACTTTCAGCCTCTACCTGAGATGTCACAACTGCTTTGCTGTCTCCAACTGCTTCCGGGCAGCCTGGAATATCCACGGGCTTGCCGGAAGGTTCAGATCTGCTGTAGTCATACACTTCAGTGCTGGATACACTCTGGCCTGACCTCCGGCGCTCCCTTTTGCTTGTCCGGGTTGGCAGCGATGGCCTGTGATGTTTGTGCCTGACTCCCTCTTTTTCCTGTTTCACATCATGGGACAATACACTTTCAGATTTCACCACCACAGCATCGACTTTAGTCCTCATGTTGTTGGATTTTGTCCCCGAGCTGTGCAACCTGGCCTTGTCACCATGGTCATTTGTCACACTGGCACTGTCCAAATTTGTTTTAACATCTGGCAGTTTGGGCTTCTGAATCTCGGCTTTCATCTCCATTTCACCATGCACTGTTTTGGACCGGTTAGACTTTGTTTTTACCCCTGGTTCTATCTTTATGTGGTCAAGAGTCTTTACACTGTTCAAGTTTTTCTTCAAGCTGTCTGATTTCAATTTGACATCCTGCTGCAGCAGCAATCTCTCCTCCCCAACACAGCCCTCACCCTCCACATCTATCGTCACATTTTCATCAGACACAGTCCCCTCCTCAGCAACTGCAGCCTTGCTGCGCTCCACAACAGGTGACACCTTCATGTCCTCATCCTCGTCGGTGCTGAGGTCCAGCTTGGGCACCATATCGTAGTGGTGGGACTTTTTGACGTGCCAGGGCTTGCGCCCCCTGTGCCGCTTTCTGTGCCGGTGGAGGTGGAAGCCTCTCTGGGACTTGACCACCAGCTTGGGAATTGGGGGCTGGCACTCGTTGCTCCCATCCTCCACCTTGTCCTCCGCGCTCGCTTTGAGCACTGAGGTGCCTTTTACTTTCTCGTCCTCTGATTCATCAGCATCAGCGAAAAAGACGCTGTCGTCATCAGCTCTGTCCTGTTTGACAACAGCGGTGGCAGACACAGAAGTCCCAGAAGCG
The DNA here is from genome assembly GCA_018857735.1 of Alviniconcha marisindica. NCBI lineage: Eukaryota > Metazoa > Mollusca > Gastropoda > Provannidae > Alviniconcha > Alviniconcha marisindica. The sequence continues at coordinate 322,652 of JABMCL010002848.1, read as the reverse complement.
GAGGCGGTGGCCTGATGCTTCTTTTTCCGGGCCTTCCCCACCAGGGTGCTTTTCATCCATTTTTTGTGGCGCCGGCGGTGGAAGAACCCGGACCTGACAAACTCCCCGGACCACCTCTCACCCGGCGGCAGCGGCTGGGACGGCTCCTCATCTGGCTCTTCCTCCTCCTCCACGTCTTCTGCAGCAGTTTCTTCTCTCCCTTCCTCCACAGCACTCTCCCCGCCCTCCCGACTGTCCTTGGCCAGGTCTTTCTCCTCCCTCTCCCCCGCCTCATCCTCGTCCTGTGACGGCTCAGGGGGCAGGTTCTCAACGGAGCGACCATAGTCGTCGTAGATGGAATCAAAGTGGTAGTTGTGAACGATGTCATCGACGTCGGCATCTGACAAGCTGATGGTCTTGTCCAGCAGAACACGCACCATGCTGGTGAAGACGTACTCCCTGGAGCGGAAAAACTGCCGCTTCATCTTCTCTCGCTTGCCAATCATGTAGCAGAGGTTTCGCACCTGCCCACACAAGGAAAACAATTGAGGTGCTGAAGCTGGGTTGGAAATATCTAAGCATGGTGCTAGTTTGCACACTCACCTACCGCAAGTTGTGCCAATACATCTGTAAAGGAACCAGACTTTTTGAAAACATGTTTTGTGTAACTGGCAGAAGAGGTGATTAACAAGTGATACAAATTACAAGCTTTTTTAATAAAAATGATACAAAATAAAAGCTTGTTTTAAAATACCCAGTGATTAATCAAAAGTGATACAAATTACAAGCTTGTTTTAAAATACCCAGTGATTAATGAAAAGTGATACAAATTACAGGTTCGTTTCAAAATACCCAGTGATGTATTTATTTTTTATCCGGAGGGATCTGCGAAAGATGATTTTATGCCCTCCCACCCCCACACTAGTATGTCTTCCACAGGCATGCGAATTGTCTCTCAAATGAGAGCCATTTTTTCTCTTTCTGTTTGTTGAGAAAAAAAAATCCATTCATAAAAATCCTCATTTTTAATCCCTCCACCCCACAGTGACCTTTCTGACACTATGTGCAGTGCACCAGCAGTTTACCGCAACCCCCACCCCCAATTCCACACATGAACACTGACCCTCTCCAGATCCTGACGTAGGTGAACAAACATCTTCATGCGAGCCACCAGACTGTCCTCTTGCTGCTTCTCCAGGATGTCCGCCTCCTCTGTCTTGGGCGTCAGTAACGGCTTGTCCCAGTTGCACTGTCAGCACAGACACACACACAGAGTGAATCAGCACAGACACACACAGTGAATCAGCCCAGACAAACACAAACACAAAGTCAGCACAGGCACAGTGAGTCATCACACACACACAGTGAATCAGCACAAACACACACAAAGTCAGCACAGGCACAGTGAGTCATCACACACACACTCACACAGTGAATCAGCACAACACACACACACACTAATCAGCACAGGCACAGTGAGTCATCACACACACACAGTGAATCAGCACAAACACACACTAAGTCAGCACAGGCACAGTGAGTCATCACACACACACAGTGAATCAGCACAAAACACACACTAAGTCAGCACAGGCACAGTGAGTCATCACACACACACAGTGAATCAGCACAAACACACACTAAGTCAGCACAGGCACAGTGAGTCATCACACACACACTCACACAGTGAATCAGCACAAACACACACTAAGTCAGCACAGGCACAGTGAGTCAGCACACACACACTCACACAATGAATCAGCACAGACAAACACACACACACTAAGTCAGCACAGGCACAGTGAGTCACACACACACACACACACACACAGTGAATCAGCACAAACACACACTAAGTCAGCACAGGCACAGTGAGTCAGCACACACACACACACAGTGAATCAGCACAGACACATAGTGAATCAGCACAGGCACAGTGAGTCAGCACACACACACAGTAAGTCAGCGCGGCACAGTGAGTCATCACACACACACTCACACAGTGAATCAGCACAAACACACACAAGTCAGCACAGGCACAGTGAGTCAGCACACACACACTCACACAATGAATCAGCACAGACAAACACACACACACTAAGTCAGCACAGGCACAGTGAGTCAGCACACACACACACACACACAGTGAATCGACAAACACACACTAAGTCAGCACAGGCACAGTGAGTCAGCACACACACACACACAGTGAATCAGCACAGACACACAGTGAATCAGCACAGGCACAGTGAGTCAGCACACACACACAGTAAGTCAGCGCGGGCACAGTGAGTCAGCACACACACACACAGTGAATCAGCACACACACACACACAGTGAATCAGCACACACACACACACACACACACACACACAGTGAATCAGCACAAACAAACACAGTGAATCAGCACAGACACACAGTAAGTCAGCGCAGACACAGTGAATCAGCACTGACACAGAGTGAGTCAGCAGAGACACACACTGAGTGAAGCTGCAGGACAGCCAGTCATCATCAGTTCCCCATGTAACTGTACCCTACCTAGGCTTGTCCCCCACCTGTGATGTCAGTACAGACAGCACCTCACATGCATACACTCACATACACAGTGAACCTGTGTGACTGACAGTCTTCAACAGTTACCGAATACCCCAAGAAAGGTAAAGCCCGTTCTTAATTGGGCGATTGTTTTGTTTGTGAACCTAGTTGGAAGTATTCAGTGAACCTAGTTGGTTCTTAATTGGGCGAACTTCTCTTCGCAAACCTAGTTGGAAGTAGTCGTTGAAGCTATATTCGGGGTCCAAAAAGCTTCGCTCAACATGTTCTGGGAACATTCACCCTATTCGACAATCATTGCCTCTGATTGGCTGAGAGCAGAGCTCTCCTGTGGATGAAGAAAAATATAAATATAAATGGATGACAGTGTCGCTAGGTTCTTCACTCGCTTTGGAGGGAATTTGTTTTTTTGTTGACTTGTGGGAGGCGCAGCCTTGTCTCAGAAACCCAGAATGAGACAGCAGTTAGTTGAATTACCCTGCGAGGGATGACTAAAGTATATTGACTTGACTTTAGCCTACATTTTCGATCATGCTGTCTGCTGCAAGTTCAGGCCAAAGCTTGCATCTCATTACAAGCCAGTTGAGAACAAGTAAATTCTTCGAACTGCCCGAACCAAGTTCAGCGAACTAAAAGTTCAACTAAGAAACAAATCATAGTGCGTCGAACTGTCCGAAGTATGTTCAGCGAACAAACATTTGCCAAGTTAAGAAGGGGCTTTAGGTGGTGCGATAGTTAGTTAGTTAGTGCTTTGAGCCCAGTCAACCACAAAGGGTTATATCAGGGCTAACAAAAAAATTAGATTTATCTCCTGATTATTTATAAAGGAAATTGTAAAACATTCTATGTAAAAGTTTTGTACAATTCTTTAAAAAATACACAAACATTACCTTAACATGCTTCATATTTTGTAAAATACATTTATAAAGGGAAGTGCAAAACATTCAACGTAATTAGGCAATGTAACACAGTGAGGTAAATGAAGCAGAAAGGTAACATGGTGTAACACAGAAAGATGACACAACAAAGAATGGTGCATGACACAGAAAGGTGACATAACACAGTAAGGTAAATGATACAGGAAGGTAAGGTGGTGTGACACAGAAAGGTGATGCGACAGAATGCTGACATGACACAGAAAGGTGGAGGCACAATACAGAGAAATGACAAGATTCAGAAAGAAGGTGACACAATATAAAGGAGGTGGCATAACTGAAAGAGGATGTGATAACAGAACGAAGGGGACACAATACACCCACAAGGTAGCAACTAGCATACGACAAAAATGGGGATATGATACAAAAAGGTGATGACATAGAAAGAAGGCACCACAATACAGAGCGGCGATGATGTGATACAGACAGATGGCGACACAAAAGAAAGGTGGCATAATACAGAAAGGGGATGTGATACACAGGAGGTAACACGACACAGAAAGAAGGCGACAGAATACAGAGAGGTGATAATGCGATACAGACAGAAGGCGACACAAAAGAAAGGTGGCATAATACAGAAAGGAGACGCGATACACAGGAGGTGACACGACACTGACTGAAGGCGACAGAATACAGAGGCAATGACGCGATACAGACAGAAGATGACACAAAAGAAAGGTGGATGCAATACAGACAGAAGATGACACAAAAGAAAGGTGGATGCAATACAGACAGAAGATGACACAAAAGAAAGGTGGATGCAATACAGACAGAAGATGACACAAAAGAAAGGTGGATGCAATACAGACAGAAGATGACACAAAAGAAAGGTGGATGCAATACAGACAGAAGATGACACAAAAGAAAGGTGGATGCAATACAGACAGAAGATGACACAAAAGAAAGGTGGATGCAATACAGACAGAAGATGACACAAAAGAAAGGTGGATGCAATACAGACAGAAGATGACACAAAAGAAAGGTGGATGCAATACAGACAGAAGATGACACAAAAGAAAGGTGGATGCAATACAGACAGAAGATGACACAAAAGAAAGGTGGATGCATACAGACAGAAGATGACACAAAAGAAAGGTGGATGCAATACAGACAGAAGATGACACAAAAGAAAGGTGGATGCAATACAGACAGAAGATGACACAAAAGAAAGGTGGATGCGATACAGACAGAAGAGCGCCTGACCTTGCGCTTGAGTTGCCAGTAGACGCGGACAATGTCAACAACCTCTTCTTCCAACTGCAGGGCCTGGCACACTTCCGCAATGTCCACCACGCTGTAGAACTCCTCCTCCAGGCTCTTCAGCCTACCAATAACAAAGGCAGTCAGTTAGCCCTGTATCCATACCCACTGTCTTCCTACCTGCCCTACCCTACCCTCTCTGACACTTCACACATGTTCACTACACTGTAGAACTCTTCTCCCTGGCTGTTCAGTCTGCCAAGGTCAGTCAGTCAACCCTTTCTACCCCCCCCCCCCCCCCCCCCGACCCCAGGCATGTTCACTACACTGTACAACTCTTCCCACCAGGCAGCTCAGTGTGCCAACAACAAGGTCAGCCAGTCAGCCTTTTCTCCTTACCCACTTTCTTCCTACCAACCCCTACCCACTCTCACACTTCAGGCATGTTCACTACACCGGACAACTCTTCCCACCAGGCGGCTCAGTGTGCCAACAACAAGGTCAGCCCACTGCACCTGCCCCAGTCCTTTCCATTTCAGGAAAGAGTTTTTCTGTTCAGGCAACAGCAGCCAGTCTGGGGGGAGGTCCCATGAAAACAATTTTCTAAAAATCAGGCTTCTTTTTTTTGGCGCCCCTTTCAAACCCAACTGTGCAGATAAAGCACACAAAACAAAGCCATCAGATTTCAGACTCACAACTTATTTCAATGCAGAAACAAAAACACATGGAATGCAACCCTCCCACTCACTGGACTCCATGTATCTGTGGGTCATTCCCTTCCCCCTGTACTTATCAACATCGTCAAGCCCCCACCCACCCCGTACTTATCAACATCGTCAAGCCCCCCCCCCCCCCCCCCCCAAGTGCAGTAAAAAAATTAAAAAAAGAAATAAAAACCAAAGGAAAGAAGTTGGCCACCCTTTGACAAGAAGGCTGAACAGCTAGACAGCATGACGGAACATGCAAAACACAGGCAGCTATGCCGATCCTTCACCAAGGGGCCATTTCAGCTGCACACGTGTTTGTTTTAGTTACAAAGCAGTGAGCCTTTGGCTACCATGTCCAACCCACCACTACCAATAACTTGCTTATTCTTAGCCCCCACTTTTCCTTTTTTACATCAGTGACCTCAACCATGTTCAACTCCCACGAACTTGCCCATTCTTAGCCCCAACTTCTCTCTCTTCAATCAGTGACCTCTTTGAGCAGACCCCCCCCCCCCCCCCACCCCAAACAAAAACTTGGGACAACCCTAGCTTGCAGAAGAGGAGGGCTGGAAGAGTCCAATGCAAGCACAGGGCAGATGGGAACAGCAGTTCCAATATCAATTTAGGTCCTGTGAATGTGCCACTGGGCCCCCAGTTCCACCCTCCCCCAGCCAAGACAAGAGCTGCCAACTTCTTTTCTCCTCGGACTACTAAGTGCCACTACAAAACCGCTGTAAACACAGGCAGCCAGGGCTGACAGGGGACAATGTGCAAAACAAGGAAATTACGCTGTGGGGTCCAGAGGACTGCTTGGGCAGTCACGGGTCGGCACCCCCTGGGAGGTCCGAGCGGTACACCTAGGAAAACAAAGTGCCAGTCAGTTCCAATGCTTCTTTTGTGGGGCCTCTGAAAGGTCTTCACAAACTACAACAAGTTTCATTTTCTGGCATTTTTCACAAAGACAATGACATAAGTGCAAAAACTGCCAGAAAGTGATTGTGGCTTGACCAAAGAAACAACAGGTAGAATACATCAATCCAAATGAAGGACCTCTTCTCTCTGGCCAAATTCAACAGGAGAATTATCTTTTCTGATCATTTCCAACTAGAGGAATTTGCTCTCAGATCAGTTTCAACATGCCAAACTTCCTTTCTCACCCCAATTTCAACAAGAAGAATTTCTTCTACGATCACTTTCCAAACGCAGAACTCTCTGACCATTTTCAGCAGAAGTTTGCACTCTGACCAATTTCAACACATGACGATTTCCAGGGCACCACTTTTATCCACATCCAAGGCAGAAGCCAGTGAAAACACAACTTACTTTTTCGCCCGAAGGTTGGCCTTTTCCTGCTGCGTCAGCTCTTTTTTGGGCGTTGGGGGGCCCTCCTTGCGGGGAGAGTCTGTGTCGGACTCCGAGTGGCCCCGTTCTCGCTTCTTGGTGTGCTTGGGGCAATACGCCTGTTGGACAACACCTGCCTTCTAAGCTCACATTGGATTCATCAGATTAAGTCCTGGAATTAGTGCTACATGTGCTTGTTCACCAGAATGGAGCCCTAAACCTGGTCTTTGAAGCTTCGGTTTCCCCCGAGATTCAAGCCCTAAACACAGTACTCTGTGGCATGTTTTATGAGATACAAGCCCTAAACATGATACTTTATGCACATGTTTCAGGAGATTTAAGCAATAAATTGGGTACTTTGTGTACATGTTTCATGCGAGAAGGATCAACACAATTAATATAAACTCTGAACAGTTAAGCACACAAACAATATGTCTAGAAATCTTGTCTTTATGTAAATCATCAATAAAGACACAAATCAAACACAGACCATAGCCCTGCCCACTTTCACAACATTTACCCCACCAAACAACATCTACCCCACCAAACAACATCTACCCCACCAAACCTGTGCCGCTAAGCTAACCTTGAGCTTGACCCCGTCATGTTCATCCGACTCGTCCAGGATGGTTTTCATCTCCAGGTTGTTGCTGAAGCCGCATGTGACATGGAACGCCGTCTTGCACGTCTTCACTGAGCACTGGATGCAGGCCCCCACACGTTCTTTACACAAACAGCAGATCAACGCCCAGCGACTTGGCTGAAAGACCAGAGAACAATATTCTGTCATTTCACAGAAACGGCTGTGCTATAAGTGCAACTCAACAATGTAGGCGAAAAAATAGAGAACAAGATTCTATCATTTCACAGAAATTAACTGAGTAAACAAAAGTTCAATACAACCTGGTTCGCAGTAAAGTAATTGATTTACTATTTTCGTAACTTTTTGTCTGATACATTTCACACCTTACAACTTTAAAAAAATAACCATCAGCATTCTGTCCAATGCCAAGGAGAGATGCAGAAATAAGGTTTTCAACAATGAAAACAGCTGACCCAATTCCATTTTTGGCTAAACCTCAGAGATGAGGTCAGTATCATCAGTTGCCCCAACATAGCTCAGGTCAGCATGACTCTGCCCCTTCAGAGCAGAGGTCAGTCTACTCACTGCCCCTTCAGAGCAGAGGTCAGTCTACTCACTGCCCCTTCAGAGCAGAGGTCAGTCTACTCACTGCCCCTTCAGAGCAGAGGTCAGTCTACTCACTGCCCCTTCAGAGCAGAGGTCAATCTACTCACTGCCCCTTCAGAGCAGGTCAGTCAACTCACTGCCCCTTCAGAGCTGAGGTCAGTCTACTCACTGCCCCTTCAGAGCAGAGGTCAGTCTACTCACTGCCCCTTCAGAGCAGAGGTCAGTCTACTCACAGGGATGTTGGAGATCTTGGTGATGGGCTCCATCTTCTCTGGCACACCGATGCTGACCTCCGGGATCCACAGAGCACAGCTGACGTGGGCCCACTTTGTGCCACTCCTGAAAACAAGGAAGAAACGGCGCTTGACAGATGTCACTCACACACGTAACAGGGGCACAACAACAGAGACCGGAATCATCTATAATAAACTCTCACCTGGCATGAAAGTAAATACAACATCCCAAAACTCAAAGGTACATGCCCCCCAGTGTTTTAAATCCCTCCTTTCAGGCACACTTGGTGACATGGGCACGTAGAAAAAAGAACCCACTTAAGCCTGCATAGGGTCCCCCACTCCCACCCACTTAAGAACATTTTTTTTTATCCCTCACAGCAACTGGATAATCACAGAGCATTTCCCTCACTGTGACCTAACATCTAGAGAGCAACTCCCACTTTTCTCATGTTACTCCATCCTCTTTATGACTATTCCCACAACCCGATGAACAAGCCTTTAAACAGAGAAGTCCTGGAATACAGAGCTGCCAACGCTACACCAGACTTAAGAGCAGCAAAATCAGACTTTAAGTGTAGTAATTTGATTTGGAGCGTAGGGCGGACTGCGGGAGGGGGTTCTGAGGCACTTCAAGCCCAAACAAGATAGGGTGCTCTAGAAACGCAACATGACTAACAAGCCTTAGCAACAGGGAAGTCATGGAGAACCATGTCCTTTTCATAGCTCCTGCCACCTTGAGACACAGCATGCAGAACCGTATCATTAAGCGGGGGTGGGGGTGGGGGGGGGGGGGGGATATGTAACATGAACAACACACTTCTAAGGACACAGAAGTCCAGGAGTACCTTGTGCTTTTCATGGCTCCTCCCACCTTGGGACAGAGCATGCAGAACCTTATCATTAAGCGGGGGGAGGGGGGGGGGGGGATATATAACATGAACAACACACTTCTAAGGACACAGAAGTCCAGGAGTACCTTGTGCTTTTCATGGCTCCTCCCACCTTGGGACAGAGCATGCAGCTGGGTTTGACCCCGAGCGCACATGTCCGGCACAACCAGGTGCCTTCTGGGATCGACTGGATGCCGTAGCAAGCCTGCAACAGACATGCTAGCAGGTACACACCAGTCAAGCATCACGTTTTCACTCTTCTGCTCAAACAGGACAAAACTAAAGTTTCATACATGGTGAGAAATTGCACGTTCACTATGTTCATGTGCATACATGCAGGAATGCAGACTGTACCCTAGTGCAGCTCAAGACGGTCTCTACATGCTTCAGAAAGCCAATAATGTGCTCCACCCTGTCTCTCAGAAGTTTCTGTGTTTCCTATTGCTGGTCCGACTGACAGTGGCCATTTCTCATCATTTCAAGGACAGATCATCAAGCAGTTCCTCTTTCTACATCTCTCTTCTCCAGGTGATTGACAAGGTCATGTCCTTGGCTTCATAATCTGTCTCAACACTTCACTTCTTCTGCACACCACTTGTGGTGGCTGCTTTGCCTGCCAGTCTGTCTGCTGGACCCTTTGTCTCCTGGCACTCAGGAAGTTGCATGCCAACTTCTGGGTTTGATTTTGACCCATCACATTGACTTCCACCGTTTTAGAAGTGTACCTGACACATGGAAGTGGCTCAAACAGGTTGTACTATGGGCCTTAAGATGTGGCTGGCATGAGTAAATGAACAGAAATGAGGCAGAAAAAAACACTCCAGGTAAAGATGTGTGCCAAAACCAAGGTCAGCTCTAAAGTTTAGAAACATTACCTTGTTCTTTTTGCTTAACAAATTTGTTCAATGCAAACTCCACACTCATGTACTAAACATATAGATCTTAAAAATAAAGCTAGGAGCCCATTAATGCTTTTCCACCCATCTCTCACCATATATAAAATACACATTTAAATATTGCTCCACACAATGATTTAAAAAAAAAAAAAATAAGCACACAAAAGCAGGTACAAAAGGAAACATTTATGGAATCATGCACTCTGTTTCTATTCTCACAGTTCTGCGGATAACTTAAAATTCAACAAACCCCAAAACATTGCATATGCAAATGGCAATATATTTATGGACTCCCATCATAAAAAAATACATTGATCCCATCTTAAGGCTGGGAGACAGCAGCTGTTTAGCTTGGCTCCACTCACTGACCTGATGAATGCAGACATCACAACCATCACAGAACACCATCTCGTTTGTATCTTCACTCTCCGGCTGGAAAAAAGAAAGATACAACTATTTACAAAGATACAAGGATATTTAATTGCCAGTGGCATTAAATTGGTGACATTCAATTCATACAATGCATTAACAAACACACAACACTACAATTAGTCATGCACAAAATATTCTAAATAAATGTAACTTTAACAATATAACAATCTCATTTGTGTAGACTACCACACACACAGCAACATGCAATAAATGTTTGCACTTCCGCAGAGGTGGGTGCCAGCAACCTGCACATCCAACTTACGAACCATGCACACGAAAACAAGCCACCTGCCATCAACAATCAACCAGTCACATATCTGATCTATAGCATGAAGTCAGTTGTACTTCAGTATCAGCACCTTTTAAATTGTACGACAGTGGCCAGTCTACCCCCTAGTCATGAAAACTGGGGAGCCCTGTGCATCCTTTCATTCACTGAGCACTGACAGAAATGTTTACACTACAATCAAACTGCAAAAACGTTTACACAACAATCAAACTCAAAGCTGCTAAGCACTGAACAGATGCTCACCGATCGGCAGACATCGCAGACGACATCCTCATCGTACTCGATGCCCATGCCTTCCTCCGTCTTCATAACAGCAGTCATTTTTTCGTGGCACTGTGCAAACACACACACCATCCATGTATCTATCAACCAAACATGTCCAAGTGCAGTGCATTCCACACATAAATACCAAAATTAGGAAGGCTGCAATCACAATCAATCAATCAAGGTTTTATTCATGTCTGTTCACAGCAAGGTGAAATTAGACAATGACAACAAACAAACAAAATCGATACACAAGTTGTACTAACTTACCCACAGGACTACGAACAATCAATTTAACAACAGGTTTTAATATCAGCATGATACAAAATATCTCTTACAAATTGTTATAAGCAGATAAAGTCATACCCAACTCTGTGATAATAGGACACTCAAGTTAACTGGGACTGACCACAACACTTTATCAGCCACATTCAAGTAACAGTCAGCCAGTCAGCCACTCAATCAGTCAGTCAAACACTTTATCAGCCACATTCAAGTAACAGTCAGTCAGTCAGCCACTCAGTCAGTCAGTAAGGCAGTCAGTCACTTTATCAGCCACATTCAAGTATCAGTCAGTCACTCAATCAGTCAAACACTATATCAGCCACATTCAAGTAACAGTCAGTCAGCTATTCAGTCAGTCAGTCAAACATTTGTATCAGCCACGTTCAAGACAGTAAGGCAGCAATCCTAAGGTTCATTCAGCATTTAACTATGACCTACATACACACAGCAACATTACTGTCAGCACTGCACACGGGCTGCATTTTATGGGAGACAATGCACCTGTCGGACAGTCTGGACCAATACGGTCACAGGTAGTCAGGCTGCATTTGATGGGAGACAATGCACCTGTCAGACATTCAGGACCAATACGGTCACAGGTAGTCAGGCTGCATTTGGTGGGAGGCAATGCACATGTCAGTCAGTCAGTACCAGTACGGTCACAGGTAGTCAGGCTGCATTTGGTGGGAGACAATGCACCTGTCAGACATTCAGGACCAATACGGTCACAGGTAGTCAGGCTGCATTTGATGGGAGACAATGCACCTGTCAGACATTCAGGACCAATACGGTCACAGGTAGTCAGGCTGCATTTGGTGGGAGGCAATGCACGTCAGACAGTCAGTACCAGTACGGTCACAGGTAGTCACTGGGGCATGCAGAGGTGAAACAATTGATGCAAACTGTATGACACACACCTGGTTTTCAAGAGCTTCCATGATTCGCTCCATGTTCCACTCATTGATCTGAACCAGGCCTGGGGACAAACAAGAACTTGCATCAACATCATCAGCAATCATTTGTGAGGAGAGGGTGAGACAGACTTTGGGGCATGCAGACCTTTCCACAAATGAAAAGCAGGCAAGTGAATATCAGTTTCTGAATGAACAGGTGTCAGACACTGACAGGGTACCAAACTACCAAACACACCCACTCTTCACCCTGACCGCATCATACAGGATTTTACAGATTCTCAATTATCTGTTACCTGTATCAAGATTGCATTCTGAGGTTGCGTTAATCACATTTCAAATTTTCTGGCATATAAAACCTGCTGAAGCGAGGTCTGAAATCTCAAAATCACTATTTAACCCACCACACACAAAAAAACACAGGACTTCGCTGGCTTTCACTCTCAAAATACCATGATCTCAGAAAACTGAGGGAGGAATCTCATGCCAGATGCAGCAGGATGAGCATTAAAATATCACACAACTCTATCGCACCCACCCATTTCACGACGACTGAAGTTGACCTCTTCCAACCAGCAAACATCCAGGTCATCCAGGTCGTACCGCACCAGCTGTTCGGCCAATTGCTGCATGCCCGTCAGCTCGTGATGACCTTTCTTGTACACGCTGTCCACGCGCTCATGTAGCATTTTGTGCGGCCTGCATATTAAAGTATGCTACAGATTAGTCTGGGCAACTGTACACTGTGCATGCATTCACGCAGCCTGCACTTCAAGGTACACCACACATCAGGGTAAATGTACACACATCTACACAGTATCAAAGTACGCCACACATCAATCAGGGTAATTGTACACACATCCACACGGCATCCAGGTATGCCACACATCAGGGTAACTGTACACATCTACACAGCATCCAGGTATGCCACACATCAGGGTAATTGTACACAGCATCCAGGTATGCCACACATCAATCAGGGTAATTGTACACACAGCTACACAGCATCCAGGTACGCCACACACCAAGCAGGGTAACTGAACACCCATTTACACAACATCAAGGTACGCCATACATCAATCAGGATAACTGTACACATTTACACAGCATCAAGGTACGCCACGCACCAATCAGTGTAGGGTAACTGTACACATATTTACACAGCATCAAGATATGCCACGCACCAATCAGGGTAGGGTAACTGTACACACATGTACGCAGCATCAAGGTATGCCACGCACCGATCAGGGTGGGGTAACTGGACACACATTTACGCAGCATCAAGGTATGCCATACTGTTACATCTATCAGGGAAAGGGTGGCTGTTTTCTTCCCATGCCAACATTATTGCAGCACACAAAATATGAACCCCACACCCATTCAGATCAATGACGCCAGAGCCAATTCTCCTCCTTGGTGAATTTGGACTTCTCACAAAAATTACCACATTTTCCAGCAAGCCGCACTAATCCTGATACTGTAACAGTAATACTCCCTTTAAGGTCTGTAACTAAACCCACACATACCTACCTACACGTAAAGATAACAAGCCTCAGAATCTCCATGTCATAGATTTGACGCTTTTTACCATTACTTTCAGTCTAAACACCCTCATGCATGATATGCGATGTATGATGTATGCGTACAATTTCTTCCCGAAGTCAAGCGGCACACTTACATTTTGAAGTCACCTGTCTTGCACTTTTCACGGATCTCCCTGGAAGTCAGAAACAAGACATGATCAGAATCTGCACTCAGCCGACAACCCAAGAGCATAACTGTAAATCAGTCTGACAGGTCAATTTCTGTAGCTGTTTTTAGAAAGGCTGTTCCGCAGACAGTGACATACTGATGGAAGAGTCTGTCTTAACATGCACTGGGTCTGGACCCTCCTTTGCACTGCAACCCTTCTGTTGTTAGAAACCAGCATTACTACAAGGTACATGAGAGATTATACGTTTTTTTGCTTGGGTAAACAAATATCCAGCGCCTTGCATTTGACATCTAGCTTGCATAACATGTTACTGATGGGGACTTGCACATCTTTCTTCCACTCATATATTGATACAGACCCCCCTGCCTACCTTTCTACTATTCTGATTCATGCATCAATAGACCCCCACCCCCCACTTGGCATCCTGCATGATCTGTGTTGCCAACAGAAACATACACCCCTTCCTCCCACTCCCATTTATCGACATGAACACACTCACTCTCACTGTGAATACAGCCCCCCATTCACTTGACCTCACCCTACAGAATCTGTGCATTTTGACGAGGACATGCACCCCCTTCACCCACACCCACGTATCAACACAAACAAACCTGCCCCCATGATGCAACCAGCCCCCCACTCACTTGACATACGCCTGCTTCATCTGTGTCTTGTTGATGAGGACATGCAACCCCTTCACCCACTCCCGTGTGTCAATATACACACCCCCCCCCCCCCCCCCCAACGAAACTAGCCCCCCACTCACTTGACGTCAGCCTGCATGATCTGCGTGTTGTTGACGGGGACCTGCACTCCCTTCTCCCACTCCTGCCGCCAGGGGTCCGAGATGAGGAAATAGGAGCCCTCCTGCAGTGGCTCAGAGTCCGCCAGCTTCATGGCGCTGATCAGGTCTTTCCGGAACAACTGGCAGTGAGGGTAAAACAGGAAGTGGTTACACTTACACCACAACTTTCAACGACTGTGCATCCACACCCTTCATGATGTGCATAGGAAAGCAAAGCAGCAACATCTTCCTCAGGAATTATTCATTTTTACTGAGAAAGTGATATTCACTCGATACTGGTCTTGTACAAAGCAATATTTAATATGATGACTAATACTTATACATACCCACGTGCACGCATATGCATTCATGTACGTATGTGTGTTATTCTGTAAATCCATGTAATATATTACCATATGAGGCACAGTTAAGTGCTTCTAGTGAAATGTTGAAAGTTAACACTGTTGTGCAACTAATAAGCAGCAAACAGCACAGCAAGGAAGAAAAGTGCCATTTGTTTCACATTAATCGCACAGAAAGCACTGCAACAGACACTAGTCATTTAGTATTGTATTGTAAGCAAAGTTTTACACTTTCTTCCATTTCCCTTCTGTTGGCTGGCCTTGATTTAGTGCCCCCCCCCCCCCCCCCATGAAGCTGAAAAATGTCATTACCTCTGCTGGTTTGTTATGGGCTGTGAAACCAGGGCTGCGGATGAAATTTGATCCATGTTTGCTTGGAGCAGCTGAAAAGAAGTTAATGTCACTGTCTGTGAAAAGAATGATCAATAATTCATGACATTTACAAAGTACATGAAAACATCTGGCACACAAGGTCACAATATAAGCCATGCAGAATGGCGACATTTCAGTATAACTAAAAGCATGCTGAACTGTTTCATGCCAATTACAGCTGTACTATTTTTCAGTGCACAAGTACAGTACAACTGACCATGAACTTTACACTGCAGTCAGCAGTTTCAAATTTCACTCAATTCAATTAGCAATTAATTTCCCTTTCTGCTGACAAAACACAGTACAGATGGAGTATCATAGTATTATTGTCATCGTCCTAAGATCCCCACACGCAAACCATCTGATCATCATGTTTTAATCCAAATTTGGCTGATTATACATCTGCACATAAAAGAGGTTCTAATGGCTTTTTTAATTTTATTTATTATTAAATCTTTAACATGATGATGGGCAAAGGCAAACACTTTTCTTCAAGGCACATTTTTGATCTGTCTGCCAGATCATTGGATGTTATTGTTAATCAACACACCCTGAGTACCACAAAATCTGAACCTACTGCCTAAGTCGCTACACTTACTGACTTCCATAAAACATGGAACAAGAGTCTGAGGACACCAGAAACGAAACTGACTGCACTATCAGTTTCATTGCTGAATCTACCTTAGTTCAGCAGATAACAGGTATCTTTACATTTCACATTTATGAAAATCGAAATGTTTTGTCTGTAAGGGTTAAAAATACTTTCCACAGATCTGGCATTTGCTCTTGTGCACACACAAATGGTGCAGTTTTGCTGCAACTTTATGTGTAGAATCTCATGCAACAGCAAGGTGGAGAGACTCAAGATGCTGATATTGACTGGGAGCTGAGGAATACTTTAATGGCCAGTGAATGATGAGAGAAGTCAACGAATGGGAAAATATAGCCAGTGGCATTTTCATTACGGAATAGCACAAACCGCAAATGTTGTCATACAAATATAGCTCCATACCAAAAGGAACTTTATTGTCACCCTAATTTTCACATATTTAACTTTAAGATCATAGGTCAGTGTTCAGGTTTGCAGACATTTCAGTAATGGTACTTATACTGTTAAACACAAGCAACAGGACCCTACACCCCACACATTTTAACCCAATGCCACTCGGGCAGACAAATGGCTGCTGCCTATGAGAATCTCACTACAAGAGAATTAACTCCGCACACCATTCACACATGTCAAACAAAATAAATCATAACAAATCAGGGAGTACTCACTTGTATTCATCACATGGATGGAAAAATCCCAGAAATATTGTTCTTGTATAATAATACAAGTTTAAAGGCATTATATGACACAATGAAGTGTAAAAAAAAATCAATCTGGCGGTTTGCAAAAAATCTGAGTTTCACTATCAGAAATTGTTCTTTTATTTTACAGTTAAATTGAACAGAAAGGCAAAAAACAGCTGTTGATTACTTGTCCAAACACCTTGAGCAGTCAGGAGAAGACTGATGACCATTTAATGCTGTACATATTTTTTCATGCGTACATATTCAGTACGTGAAAAAACTTTTAAAAAACTCAGTTGTACACACTCAGAAAAGAGCCACAGAAACCTAAGACTTCCCAGTTAAGACTTCCCAGTTTTTCACAGAACACTGCCTACTACAGCACTAGTATGCCATGAACTGTTCACTCTTCAAGAAACACTTTGGGCAAACTGCTGATGAAACTGCGCAAAGCAGTGGCCTTTGCACAAGTGAACCTTACAGACAAGGCAACCCCAAACAGTCTTCACCCCGTAGCCCTTGTCAGTCCGCTTCTTTGCCTTTTCACACACACTGCAGTTCTTTTTGGAACCCAGAAACCGTTCAACTGTGTAGGACAAAGGCTGGGAGGTGGTCACTCCAGCCTGGGACACAGCCTGAGGGCCGTCACGGCGTTTGACAGAGTTCCCTTTATACAGCTGACGGAGCACATCGAGGCGCATCATTCGCTTCCAAAAGCTCTTCACCTCCACTACCACTTCGGTTCAAGTCAGAACTGCTAGAAATTTCCAGACTGCACTGCCAGATTAGCTCTTGATTCTGAGCAACAATGTTGAGATCGATGTCAGACTCATCTCCTTTGACTATTTCCCGTAGAGTAAAGCCCACAAAATCATCTTCTCCATCGTCGTCACTGTCTCCCATCACTGACCTCCAATACTGCCACGCTTCATCATCAGCCATTTTGCAAAAATAGTGTCAAATTTCTTCACAACCTTCAAAAAATCACAGATATGTAACCACCGGTCTGATTTCAAATCAGAAAACGTGGTAATGGCGACAGAAATCAGAAGTCTCGTCTGAACTCTCAAGGTAAAATGCATTCTGGGAAGGACAGAACTGAAAGTAGGATGACGCGACCGTGTAATTTCCGGGCTCTGTCGGGCTCTGCGGGATTCTCAAGGCACATGCGCGGCGGGCTCTGCGAGCGGCATTGGGTTAAACAGTGCAGAAAACAAGGGCATTGCTCTCATTTTTATCGCAAAAAAATCTTCAACCACTATGATCACACAATGGCTTTCCTGGGGCATGCTTCTGGAAAATGTTCAATATTGATCAACTGTCAGATAAGCAGCAACTTATGTGAAGTTGTTTTTTTAGCACTAATTAGCTCCCTTTTTTCTGATTTTGCGCATGTGCTCCGGGCCTTGTTCTGTTTCAGACTGTAAGCAGTAGCTATGACTCACCTTTCCTTGGTGCAGCTTCCTCCTCATCATCGCTGCTCATCTTAGACCGGGGGCGCTTGGAGCAAGAAGGGCCCGCCTCTGCACACACACACAGTGACGAACACATTTTTAGGATTCAGTCAAGGGAAGGTGGGCTGATGCCACAAAATAAGACTGTATCTCTTCACCTGGTATCATTTCTAAACCCAGTAAATGCTGCACTATGAGCTAGTCTGGCTGAATAAATTTGAATCTGACAAAGGGAACAGATCCGCTTCCCAAGTCTTGACCCAGAGTAGTCAAAAGTTCATCAAAAGTGACTGAGCAATCAGAGCAGTATTCATAAGTGTAATAAAGTATAAACACATTCTGGACAATTTTCTCAGCTACATGATGAACATCTTAGCATTCTTACACACCTCTAGACAAGAGACATAGCATTTAGTCTGCTTTCCGCATGTGTATTTTCCCCCACCCTTTTTCTCTCTGCTTTTTTAAAACAATTTGATATGGTCAGCCACAGCTGAAAGGGTTAGCCTGTGGAGACAATGTACGATATTAATTATTATGTAGTGCTAAACATGGGTAACAGCAACAAAAGCTATAGTTTTGCCATAAGCACACCCACCTGGGCTGGACTCTCTGATTGCCACAGCACCCTTCTTGTTCTTGTTTGGCGACATCATGACACGTGATGGGCAACGTGTCACTGGTGTCAAACTTCAGCAAGCTGCTCGTGTTGTCAGTTACATCACTTTGCAGCAGTGTAGCAGAAAACAGCAAAACAAACCTGCACAGTACATTCATAAACCAAAGTTATGGTAGGAATATAGAATGACCTTGCATCTGGCTTTTTGTGTTCTCATCAAATCCTGAAATCATAAAATAATAATAAAGTATTTTACAAAATGTGAGATCTTGTCCATAAGAGACAATTCTAAGTGCATACACCCACACCCACCCACACACAGAAGTATGCTGACTATACAAAACTTGATTTACGCACAAATTAAACAAACAACAAACTTGAGGCAGATGAAGATAGCACTTACTGACTTAGCAGTGCAGAACAGAAAACATGGCAGGTCTACTGTTTTGGAAAAAGAAAGGTCTTGAGGTTTGATTTGAAGGAGTCCATAGAGGGTTTCTGTCGGAGGAAAGTTTTCTGTTCGAGAGAGATGCTCTGTGTGCAAGGAAGAATCGCTAAGGACATGGTGGATAGTATCCAGGGGGAAACAACTTCCTGTACAGGCACTTGCTGGTAGTGGATGGCCCCACAGAGTGCTGTCTGTGCAGTGAACTAAGCCTGACCTACCTACCAACCATGGGCAACTGTCTGTAACAGTGTATTACTATTATTTGTAAGTTGTATAAGTGTTTTGTATTGCAAAAAGGAGCAGTACACTTTGGCTGGCTAACTAATAAAGCAGTCTAGAAGTAGAACTGTAGAAGTAGAACGGAGCGAAACCAGACTGCCCACTAAATAAATACTAAAACTAGTAAAAGTAAAACTAGTCCCTGACCACATACTCCTGTCCATCTATCTCAAATTACTGGAGTAATGTGAGGATACCATCTGAACAATGAGCAAAACAGAGGGAACAGTTGCTGATTAATGATTTTGAAAAAGGAAAATAAAGGTGAAGGCCAAACACCGACTGACTGAAGAACCAGTCTGGAAATCGCGACAGATCTGTATCCAGATGCTATGTAAAGCGAGTCGATAGTTACGTAAATAAACTACCACCCAGATATACTGAGCCACCGCCAACAACTTTCATACATCAGCATACATAAAGCTCACTGTATCAAAGCAAGCTAATAAAATGCCAAATTCGCTGTCAAAATTCGAATCGTGGTCAGTCATTCAGACAAACGTTGTTGCAACCTAATTATTTATTCGCGGAACTTTTACGATCACAGGCCTTAAATAACGGTTTATGAAATCTGCAGACTTAACAAACAGTGTAAAAAGAAATCAAAGAAAGAAAAGTTGTCTAAATACCTTTCAAATGAACGCTAATTTGATGGCTATTCTCTTGACAAGTGTTACACACAGTTGTTTGGCGCCATCATGGCGAAATTTCCCAATTCTCGAGATCGAGAAGTGACGAGAGCTACTTTACAAAGCTAGTAACTTCCTTAGTTTCGAATATACACGACTAGGGGCATTTGTCTCCGTATCAAAAACTGACTTCGGACGAATGGAGTTTGATAGTATTAGTAGTAGTAGTCGCTACTATTAGTAGCAGTAGTAGTAATCATAATAATAAATGCATTTTTAGTGAGCTGAATCCATCAGTGATACATGTGAGAAGTTCAAAGCTCTATACATGAAACATTACTTCAGTCTTCTTCTGCATACCATATTTGTGGTGTCCAACTTCAACACTTTGAAGACAGGCTTTGACACTTTCAGTGCATGCAGGGTTGTTTTGACGTTTCCATAATGCACCATACTCAGACATGGACTACAGGCTCTTTAATGGGCATGTGTGATCTTTTTGCATGCGCATACAAATGGGGGTCCTCATTTTATAGTATCATCTGAAAGACTTTCTCGTCGAGTCTGCACAGAATTTGACTCCAGGGAAATCTCAGGGTGCCCACAAAGCTTAGCATGTAACCATCTATCTAACAGCCAGTCTTCGCTTCGCACAAATGACTATACTAAATTACTACAAACACACGCAAGCACAAATAAATAATAGATTAATGCAGTTAAACAGAGTTCCTACAAATATGCAGAAGCACTGGAATTGGAAATGCATTTTGTTCCTGGACATAGATCCAAACACATAAAAGGTTCAATTGAATGCTACTTATTGTGACAAAACATGACATGCGACTTTTCGGGGTTATCCCCTTTATCAAGCTACAAAATGTCACGAAAGGTGAAAAACGGTGAAAAGTGAGATGAAGGGGCTTAACCACTTATCTGTTTTGGGTTAAGCTACGGGTTGTTTTCATGTCCAGAATGGACAGAGTTTTACAAAAATTATTTTAGGAAAAATATGATCCTTACAAGTCAGTTTAAGTTTGACAAAATGTTATTCTCAAAAACATCGAGAGAGGAGAAATGTTCTAAAGACGTATTGAACTATGAGAACTACTTTTTGTGAAAAAGAATGTCATAGGATTAACTTCCCCCTCCACCATATCCCACTTTTTATTAATGATGATCATTATTTCTTCAATTTCATATTGAGATCATACCATATTATATCACTATTTTGATTATCTTGCTGAATGCATTGCTTGTGTGTCTGCATTTTATACCTGTTGTTATCCACTTGCTATTTGTTAAAAAATCTGTTTTATGTATTATGTTTTATGCTGAATTACCATGTAGCTTGTCCTTGTTGTTTTTGCTTTTAATTGTTTTTTGGTTGCTGTTATTGTTTTTTGTTTGTTTGTGTGTGTGTGTGTGTGTGTGTGTGTGTGTGTGTGTGTGTGTGTTGTGTGTGTGTGTGTGTGTGTGTGTGTGTGTGTGTGTGTGTGTGTGTGTGTGTGTGTTTGTGTGTGTGTTTGACATGTTACATATATTGATGATGATATAGCTTCACAGGACACAAATCTGAAACAAGAATGACTGCTGGCATTCTAAAACAAGATCCAAATACATAACAGGTTCAAAAGAATGCTATTTATTAGGACAAAACACAGCATGTGAATTCTTCTTTTCTATTCTGTTGCAAAAATGTTCTATCACAGTGAATTCAACATTCAAAATTCTTTGAATTGATACTTCCAAGCACTAGACAAGACAAAAACAGATAAGCGGTTTAGCCGTCCATCTCATTTTTCATCATTTTGTTTACCATTTGTCTGTTGTTTAAGTGTTGTTTTGTAGCTTGATAAAGGGGATTACCCTGAAAATTTGTGATTTGTCCTAATAAATAGCTTCTTTTTTTCTTCTTCTTTTTTTCTTGCTTTTTTTTCTTTCTTTCTTTTTTTCTTCTTTTTCTTTTTTCTTTTCTTTTTTCTTTCCAATTTTATGTATTTTTGATCTTTCACAGGACAATTATATATTATTTTACTATCTTTAAGTCAGTCCATATCACCAGCCATTAGGCCAATTTCTTTTGTTAAAAGGTAAAGTTACTGCTGTACTACTAATATACAGGTACATGTACTATCACAGTGACAGTTGCTAAATTTTCTATTACAATTTTTCTTTTTTGTCAGATTAATCTCCGTTATTGTGAACAACAAACGGCTTCTTTTTGTGTGTGTGTGTGTGTGTGTGTGTGTGTGTGTGTGTGTGTGTTTTCCATGGTCACTTGTACTGAGTATTATACGTACATTTTCTCTCTTTTTTGACACCAAATTAATGCAGTTCTTCGAAGCGACTTTGGCGACATCATTTTACAAGTAACAATATCTGGGGCCGTCACAAACATACTTCACATTAACGGCAGGGCACGTGTGTTGAACGGGACTGCATTTGGTAAGTTGTTTGACCTTATTTTGCAATGAATAATGGGTTCACCTATTCCATGCTAGACCCTTTTACTTTTTTTGCAGATATGTTGGTATTGTAGTAGTTGTACGTTTCGCTCCAACACGCACTATGGTTTTTTAGTGGAATGTTGTCAAAACTGAGACAAGTTCATGTTCACTTTGACTCGTCAGAGCAGAGAATAAGGAAGAGGTCAAAGTTCTCATGCAATCAACAAATGTTTCTGCGTAAGTGTAAACACGGAGCATGATTTCACCATTTTGTTTCGGTTTTTCTAAGTCGAACTATTGTATGCTTCATAAGTTTATGACCTGAGTGGAGCTGTGTTTGCTGTACCGTCATTTTTGAAGAGCAGACGGAAAGGTCGTCAAAAGCAAGGGCAATAATCTTTCGTGAGGACATCGTCTAGCTCATGATTATCTTTCCTGAGTGTGTGCCTCACACGGGCGTGGGCCGAATAATAGGCTTTGAGTGTACTCTATTCCCATCAGAAGGCCAGATGGAGGGGAACAATTGGAGACACAGAGAGAGAGAGAGAACAAAAAAACTAAAAAAATGGGCTTAATAAACTCATATTTTTTAGTTTTAGTTGTGTGTTTTTTGCCTAAAATGTAGATGTTGGTTGCCCACAGAGAAGAAGAAGAGAAGAAAATTAAGTTCCTGTCTCACTGGGAGTGGGACAAGAATTTTTTTAATTTGTTTCAGCCACACCCCCATTTTCTCGCACACCATAAATATCAGTAATGATCAGACATTGATCCTGGATATTATTGGAAGAAGAAGAAAGAAATTTTCAGCTTCTAGTTCTAGCAATTGTATCCACATTTTGCCCAAAAGCTCCTTTCTCCCCTTCTGTGTGTGTATAGATATATATCAGAGAAGTGTGTGTGTGTGTGTGTGTGTGTGTGTGTGTGTGTGTGTGTGTGTGTGTGTGTTCAGTTGACCACAAACATAAACACAATGAATAACAAATGTCAACTATTCTTATACAGTTTCATGAACAATCTCATTTTGTATCATGCTTGTGTCTAACAAAGTAACATTTGAGGATAGAGAACTGATGGGGCCATACGTGAATATTCCCTGTTTCCTTAGTATGCTAGGAAAGATTTTACTATAACTAGTAAGCTGAGTAACAATTAACATACTATTATTACTAACAATGTTTTGTTACACGTTTTTGTTTTTTTCACTTACAGGTAGCTTGTGAAAACACACACTCAGTCACTACCTCAAGTCCTCCAGACCACACCCTCTCGCTCTCCTGCGTCATCTCGGTCTTTGCCCAAGATGTCCTTTGACTCCAAAATGCCGTCGGTGGAGGGTGCAGATCCTGAGCTGCAGGGTTTCATTCAGATGGAGACGCAGCGAGCACAGTTCCAGGGACAGGTGCACAAGCTGACGGACCTTTGCTGGGACCAGTGCCTGGACAAGCCCAGAGACAAGCTGGACTCTCGCACCGAGACGTGCATGTCTAACTGTGTCGAGAGGTTCATTGACACCTCACTCAGTATAGCCACTCGCTTCCAGAAGATTTTGCAAGGAAATTGAGCGTGTGAGTGTGCATGTGCGTGTGTGTGTGCGCGTGTGTGTGTGTGCATGCGCGCTCAAACCAAAGTTTGATCTTCAAGACTAACTTGGATATATGTGTTTTTTTCTTTTTCTTTTTTTGTTTGGTTTGTGTGTGAATCTTGTACTACAGCTGCTTCAGCTATTGTTTTGCAACAGAAAGATTTTACAATGACCTTTGTTTTATTTTTTTTAAGAGTGTTGAAAATATACTTTATGTACAACGAGCATAGTAGCTATGGTGTTTTTGTTTCTTTGTTTGTTTTGGAGGTGAACGGTTGAGTTGCTTTTTTTGCAAGTGCATAAGATTACGGATGAATTGAATTTCCCTTTAATTATATGATATAGTAAAAACTCCCGATGAAAGGCTGATGAGAAACTCTCTGTCAGGACCACTTAAGTTTGTCTTTAAGTTTAACATTGCCTGGTAATATTCCCTTGTAAATAATCTCAGACTTAGGATCACACTTCTTTTTTTTCCCTATTTTGTTCTGTTGTTGTGTGTTTAAGAAAACTTGATTTTTTAGGGTAGCTATGAAAGAGTGGTTCCACATTAGTGAAACACACTCATTTTTGGTACATGTAAAAACAAGAGTGGGGAAAATTAAATATAATGTATATTACTGAGTTTACTTCAGATAGATTTGTTGTTGTTGTTGTTGCTAGTTTGACATTACATTAAAAGCTCTAACCATCTGCAGATCTAAAAGCAATAAGCTTGATGGATGTGAGTAGCTGACTGTTTAAAAAATGTTCCTATCCATATTATTGTTTTAATTTAAATTGAGTTGTGTTGCTAATTGTGTATGTCGGTGAAGTTGGAATAAATAAACCAGTCGACTGTGTTTTAGTGATTCATTTTCTGTTTTAATCCTGTTTTCATAATTTTATGCTGCTTAATCTTTGCTGTTTGTGACTGAACTACACTGTTTCAGCATTGTGGGTCATTTTGAAGCCATACTTTTCATATAGGATAATCATTTTTCCGGCTGTATAAAGAGTGTTGGACAGATTTGACCCACAGCGTAGGCAGCATGTAGTTCAAATTAAGTAATAAAAAAAGGTATAAGTTGGTGTTTTATGCCCAATCAACTAGTGCAGTTATATCAGTGCAATTTTTTTTATGGAAACAAATAAAAAGGTATGCATGTACATAATGACAAACTTGAGTATATGAAAAATCAAGGTGACTCCATTCTGAGATGTATGCAGTTTCATGTGCCTTTGGGTCTATTCATACCACACTGTGAAGGTTGAATTGTTTGGTGTTGCATTGCATAACCTGATGCTAATTACAGAATGGCAAAATGGGAAAAAATGGGTGGTAATATGAAGACTCTCCTGCATTAATTAACATATTAATATCTGATGAAAGCTTGATTATAAACCAGCTTATAATCTTTTTATTGTCCTTATGAAACTGCAGGAAAATTCTTGTGCAGCGTTATCTAACAAATGGCATCAAGTGTATTTAATTCTATTACACACACACACACACACACACACACACACACACACACACACACACACACACACTACAAATGCATGCATTACTGTTGATGGGTTGGAAGAATGAGAAGAAAGAATCCAGATCACAGTGTTTTTCAGCACTTTATTCAGTCAAGAACTCATGTTTTAAACAACTCCGTAAACTAATAAAATACACAGTCTTTGTTCTTGTTTGAGGATAAGTTTAGTTGCCGTACTTTGTGCAAATAAACAGATTGAGGGCTGTCTGAAGTGCACACTCCACAAACCTTGCTTTTTCAGTACCCTTCCTCCAAAAATGAGTCTGTCTCGATTCAAATGGATTGTTTTGTTTTTGTGTGAGTGTTTTACAGTTGTTAATTTTTTGGTCATTGAAGAGGCACACAATATCTCTGAACAGCTGTCCACCAATTCTGTCAGCGCTAGACCAATGAAAGGTTTGGAAGCTAACAGATCATACCGCTAAATATCATGCATAGCCATCTTTGGTACTAATAACACTGGAAGCAACACAACGTGAAATCACACACATAAGTATGAGGCACATCCTGCGCCCCAGGTAAAAAATTAGCTTTGTTACAAAGTCACAAACTTTCTGCTATTTGAGCATCAACGAAAATGTCGACTGTAAGTTTTCAGATATCTATGGCATAATCAGTTCCGGCAGTGGCAGGAGGAAGGATGCTAGGAATTTGCGTTTTTGGAGGAAGCCGGGGTGCCAGAAAGCAAGGCTCGGACTGCGAGTTACAGCACAGGTTGTCCAGTGTAAATGCCGAGTGCTCAAAATGTCCAACTTGATTCTTGTGCCTATGGGTGATTTCATTTTTCTATGGCCCACGTCGAAAAAGTGAAAACGACTTGCCTCGACGCCTCTTCTATGTAAATCCTGCCATTGAACCGTACAGAGAGGCACTGCCGGCTTCCGCGTCATTGATGGTTTGACGCACGTCTTGACACGCAGACGCCAGTCCGTCTTAGGCCTAGACTGAGATTTGGTTCCAGGCCGCGGAACATCTCGCCTGTCAAAGACAGCTTAATGAAAAGAGAGAACCCGCTCGCGCCAGCGATCAAGACCGGGTGTCACTAACGGAGATCTCGTCTGCCAAGTCCCAGGTCTCACCACTTTTTCAACACGCTGATTGATGGCAGCAGGATACGACAATATAAATTACTGCCCCATTCTGCTGCATTGTCAGTCCAATCTGCCGTTTTATGCCCCATGTCAAATGGGGGCTTTGGCGGTACCATGAGCCCCCGGTTTTGAATTAGCCTGGCCGGTATCAATACATGGCGGCTGGTGTGGTGGATACGCGCATGCCTGCAAACAGTGGTGGGTCGGTTAGGGAATGGAACACCCTCATAGAATATGCAACGATCGACTGAACAGCGCTCACTTCTTTTGTCATAGTTTGAACTCGAGTTGATCAATGGTTAAGTTTCAAAGTAAAAAGAACTGAAGTAACGTGTGTATGTGCGTGCGTGCGTGCGTGTGTGTGTGTGTGTGTGTTGGTCAGCACTGAAATGGATATCTCCAGGCCGTTAGCACATCCTTCTTTCTCGTTTCTTGCTTTCTCTCTTCTCCTTTAATAACAAATGTACTTTGATAAGTTGTTCAAAACTAGGCGGTCTGACAGAACGTGGCCGTTGAGAGATTTATTACTCGACTTGCGAGTTACTGCAAAATGACAGCTTTGTTTGAAGTGAGTTAACTGATCAATGTGCCACCACCGCCGCAGAGTTGGCCTAGCGTTCATATTTTTGTCCTTGCACTTACAGCATATTAATCATTACATACATATATACATACATATGCAAATAGCCTTCTCCGCCAGAGCAATAATCACCCTGATTTATTACCTGTGCTGTTGGGTGACGCTAGAAGCCCATTTTCAACCTATCGAAGCGATCAAACGTAATGAAAAGCCATAGCCAACCTACCGATCCACCCCCCCCCCCCCCCCCCCCCCCCCCCCCCCCCCCGAGAAAGCCATGTCAGTGGTCGCGGGTATGTCTCGGTAGTCACAAATCATAACAAGCGGAACACCAGGCAGGCCTCTGAAGTGCGATGGCGAATCGTAGGCCAATAATAAGGCATACAGCCCTCTGAAACCACACATTTGAGCCGGTTTGGCCTAGCGGTGTGGCGTAGCTAGCTGGTTAGCAGAGGGACCTCGGTTCGAATCCGCTTCAACTCTCCTCTCTCTTCAAAAGTTGTGGTCTGTGGAAATATTAAAATGGCTCTCATCGCTACCCATCTTAATGCAGAAGTCATTCTGATGTTGACAGTGTAGCGATGTGTATATAATCTCCCTCTTCCACTCCTCTCCCCGTCCCTAATAAGCCTTATGGTTTCTGTGGACGTTAAGCACCATGTTTACTTTTTATGAAACTACTCTCAGAGCTCTGTGCTAAAGTCGAGGTGGCCGTGCTGGGCTCCCTGTCCCTAGCTGATAGTCCTTATGGTCCTTGGTCTGTGGACGTAAAGCGACGTTTGAAGAAGACGAAACCACGCTCGGTCAGCGTCCGTGCAGGCCCAGACTGCGGTATCTCAGGCCCAGACTGCGGTATCTCTGGCCCAGACTGCTGTATCTCTGGCCCAGACTGCGGTATCTCAGGCCCAGACTGCGGTATCTCAGACCCAGGCTGCGGTATCTCTGGCCCAGGCTGCGGTATCTCAGGCCCAGACTGCTGTATCTCTGGCCCAGACTGCTGTATCTCTGGCCCAGACTGCGGTATCTCTGGCCCAGACTGCGGTATCTCTGGCCCAGACTGCGG
The DNA here is from genome assembly GCA_018857735.1 of Alviniconcha marisindica. NCBI lineage: Eukaryota > Metazoa > Mollusca > Gastropoda > Provannidae > Alviniconcha > Alviniconcha marisindica. Next base: position 294,302 of record JABMCL010002848.1, on the reverse strand, counting down.
TATCTCAGGCCCAGACTGCGGTATCTCTGGCCCAGACTACAACCATGGCAAACATTAAAAAAATCAAAAAAATCTTTGAGTTTTAAAATATGAAATATGTGTTATTGTGTACTCTGATGTGTTTACTGAATGTTCAGCCACGTTTTAATTTCTCTGATGAGATAATAAAGTAATCTTGAATGGCAAACCACCGTCGTCTTCTCACGTTCTTCAGGGGGCTGACCCGCTGCTTCTTCAATGTTGCTTTACGTCCACGGAGGCGAGATGGCTTATTAGGGACGCGGACAGAGGGGGGAGGGGACGAAAGACCGCGGATACCGCCCGAAAAAGACCGGAGAGACCGTGGACCGCCGCCAGAACAATGGAAGTGTTAAGGCGGTGTCTCCTCGCCATTGCCCAGCGACTTGAGCACTGCGCAATTGCTGTTTCAACTGCTGTGCTTGGACAGTCACAAAGACAATGTCCGTTGCACTGCTGTTGACGAACAACTTGGACAACTCGAAGCGAAAGAAGTCCAACTTTCTCCCTACTCATGATCTCTTCTGGGCTGACTTGAGGGTCCAGCTCCACCTCCCTGCTCATGATCTCTTCTGGGCTAACTTGAAGGTCCAGCTCCACCTCCCTCCTCTAAGATCTCTTGATCTTTTGATCTCGCCTGGAACCATGACCCGCTACATGACTCGGTTGACCTTGTATTGTTGCCCACAGCCTGCGTTCCGCTGTGAATCCAATGACTAACTCGTCCTGATCAGTCTGACACGTGGTTGACATATCGCGTTACTGGACCGGTCTCATCGATTTGTTTGCTGTGCCATTAAAGTCCTAGCCCACGCTGACCCTTTAGCCCGAGTCATTCCTCCCTGAAGGCGAAAAGTTGCCGGCAGAACAGCGAAGGTCTCGCCGAGTAACGCCAATTCACGCAACTTCACCGTGATCCTAGGCAACAACGCTATTGTCGGCGCTGCTTGGACCAGCTAGTATGCTCTGAAACACGGTATACTTCAGGTAGGACCACTATGCTCTGAAACAAGGCATACTTCGGGTTGGACCACTATGCTCTGAAACAAGACATACTTCGGGTTGGACTGGTATTCTCTGACACAAGGCACACTTCGGGTTGGACCACTATGCTCTGAAACACGACATACTTCAGGTTGGACCACTATGCTCTGAAACAAGACATACTTCGGGTTGGACCAGCCGGTATTCTCTGACACAAGGCACACTTCGGGTTGGACCAGCCGCTATTCTCTGACACAAGGCACACTTCGGGTTGGACCAGCCGCTATTCTCTGACACAAGGCACATTTCGGGTTGGACCAGTATGCTCTGAAACACAGCACACTTAGGGTTGGACCAGTATGCTCTGAAACTCGGCACACTTAGGGTTGGACCAGTATGGTCTGAAACACGGCACACTTAGGGTTGGACCAGTATGGTCTGAAACACGGCACACTTAGGGTTGGACCAGTATGGTCTGAAACACGGCACACTTAGGGTTGGACCAGTATGGTCTGAAACACGGCACACTTAGGGCTGGATCAGTATGCTCTGAAACTCGGCACACTTAGGGTTGGACCAGTATGCTCTAAAACACGGCACGCTTAGGGTTGGACCAGTATGGTCTGAAACACGGCACACTTAGGGTTGGACCAGAATGTTCTGAAACACGGCATACTTAGGGTTGGATCATTATGGTCTGAAACACGGCACACTTAGGGTTGGACCAGTATGCTCAGAACACGACACACTTAGGGTTGGACCAGTATGCTCTGAAACACGGCACACTTAGGGTTGGACCACTATGTTCTGAAATGCGGCATACTTCGTTAGACCAGTATGCTCTGAAACTCGAGGCATACTTCGTGTTAGACCAATATGCTCTGAAACAAGGCATACTTCGGGTTAGACCAGTATTGCGTTGGACCAATATGCTCTGAAACAAGGCACACTTAGGGTTGAATGCTGTCAAACAAGGCACACTACGGGTTGGATGTTTCAGTAAATGTTTCATTTACTCATTCATACTTTATAGGTATATAAATGATGTCCTGTAATTTTTTTACACATCAACAAGGACTAGCTGATGGACAGGTTTTGACTGAACCTAAACTACAATCCTTGTAAAAAAAATTAAAAAATTAAGGAGTTCGAGTTTGGGCCAGTATGCTCGGATTAAAGGATTTTAACGGAGGTGGGTTTGAGCATCAGAAGTTAGTAACTGGATCAGTCATTTAACATCATGTCCAAGAAACGGAGAGAGTACCAAAGCTCAGGTAATTTTCACTGTCCCCTGAAAGCAAAGATCGAGATTCGATCATGCGTGCCACGACTACGGTCCGATCAGCGCTGCCGTCGTTCATGGAAGAGTTTGGTGTAGTTTGCCATAGGGCGTGTCTCCCAGGTGGAGGGTGGCGCGTGCTGGGCTAGGGTGACGGAAAACATTAGCACTCGTGTCGGGGCCTCGCACGTTCCGGCAGTTTTCGATTTGCCTGGTCACTGTGGCCACTGCCTTAGTCCGCTGTCAAGCGATACGAGAGAAGTATATATATATATATATGACCGATACTCACGAGCCAACAAGACCTGCCGGAATGTCTGCACCGCCTGGGGGGTCTGACACGGACTCGTCTTTTGGAAAGTAAACATCTGTCGTAACTCCGAGGTGGTTAGTGAATGTTGGTCGCTGGCCAGGTTTGACCTTGATGATGACTTTGTCTTTCGTCGGCTGCGAACCTCACCGGAGTCCCCCCCCCCCACACCACCCCCCCCACCACCACTCCAGTACATATTAACCATGGCGCAACACACACACACACACACACACACACACCACACCGCGCGCGCCCCACGCACGCACGACTAACGCCGCGCGTACACACACACACACAACCACACACACACACACACACACACACACACACACACACACACACACACACACGCTGCACCTGCCGCCCCACAACAACACCCCCCACACACACACACCCCACACACACACCCCACACACACACAAAACACAGACACACACACACAACAAAACACCACACACACACCACACACACACACACACCCCACACAACACACCCACGCGGCGACACACACACACCGCCGCCGCACACACACAACACAGCAACACGCACGCACACACCCCCCCCCCCCCCACCCCACACACACACACAACCCAAGCATCATACGACTACGAGCCCATCCCCCTGACACTCTTCATATAACCTACTGTCCCGATCTCAGCTAGTAAACCTGGGTGAGGGAGGGGGGGGGGGGGGGGGGGGGGGGGGGGGGGGGGGGGGGGGGGGGATTTGTGATTTGGAGGAATTGATTCCGTGACGTAATGTATCCACTGAGCACCTCACTGAAAAGCGGCATTATTAGAAACATTACGGGGCACAGTGGAGCGCGTATCGATCTTCCCAAGCACACATTTAAAAACAATCCTGACCCGATCCGAGCTGAACCGAAATGACCCACCGAGCGATTTCATCAACAAGGGACTTGGCGCTAGTGTGACCTGAGTAGAAAAAAGTGATGTCGTCATCCTGACCACCCCCACCTCCCAGCCCCCAGCCCGGGCCGTAGAACAAGGTACACCCGGCCGTTTGAAACCAGCAGCGTGGTCACAATCAACAGAGTTACCTACTTGGTTTGTGAAGTCGCGAAGTTTCAGCCAATCAGAACCCTCAGCCAATCAGAACCTTCAGCCAATCAAAACCTTCATCAGAACCTTCAGCTAATCAGAACCTTCATCAGAAACTTCAGCCAATCAGAACCTTCATCAGAAACTTCAGCCAATCAGAACCTCCGAAATAAAATTTGTCGTGAGAAGGTGGAAGTGTGGCCGTCATATCTGGCGAACAAACTAAAACGATTGAGAAAAATACTGACTGTGTGTTTCCGAATGTAGAATTAATTTGTCCCCCCCCCCCCCCCCCCCCCTCTTTCTCTCCTGGTTAACGGGACGGGACGTTAAAAAACAAAAAACAAACAAACTGTGTGTGTCTCCCTGTAATTATTTCTCTCTCACTCTGTGTCTTTCACTGTCTGTGTCTGTCTCTCTGTTTGTCTGTTTCTGGCTCTCTGTCTCCGTCTCTGTCACTCTTTGTCTCTCTGTCTCTCTTTGTCTCTCTTTGTCTCTCTGTCTCTCTCTGTCTCTGTCTGTCTGTCTGTCTGTCTGTCTGTCTGTCTGTCTGTCTGTCTGTCTGTCTGTCTGTCTGTCTGTCTTCTTCTGTCTGTCTCTCTCTCTCTCTCTCTCTCTCTCTCTCTCCTCTCTCTCTCTCTCTCTCTCTCTCTCCTCTTCTCTCTCTCTCTCTCTCTCTCTCTCTCTCTTAAATCCGCAGGCAGAATAATTTGTCGTAGCAGCGGATGAAGCAGGTGACAGCTTTGGGTTCTCGAAGAGGGTACCTTAATTTTTGCTTTCACAGTACCTCAATACGGGGTCTAACCAGAGAACAAGTCTTCAACTGCTTATGGTTTTGTGACTATGTAAACTAAAGCTGGACCAGTATATTTACACTTTATTTGTTTGTTTGTTGCTGTTTTTATCGTGTGATGTTTATTCAAACAGCACGCATCCATCCTCTACAATGTATCTTCATTCACTCACTCATATTTGTTTTCGTAATGCAGCTTCTGGTTGATATTTTATACAACTTAACGCTGCATTCACTGGGTCAATTCAGCAATACATAAGATGACAATAACAAATCGGAAAATTCTAAACCAAAGAATAAATCGAAAGATATGAACTTTACCAGCTCCGATTAGTTGGTTGGTTGGTTGGTTGGTTGGTTCGTTGAACTGGTTTAACGCCGAGTTGTCTCCGAAGAGGCAGTGACGGGGACTGAGACCCCAGGAGGTGGGGGAAGAGAACACTGAACCTAAGCCACACGTAACTACCAGAATGATTTCTGCATTCAGATGGGCAGCGTTGAGAGCCGTTTGATGTTTCATCAACTGTGCGGGACAAAGTCACGAGACAGTGTCCACAGACCACAACTTTTGAAGAGAAAGGAGAACCGAAGAGGAATTGAACCGCGGTCCTTTTGCTTATAGCAGCCTAACGCCTTACCGCCAGGCCAAGTCGGCTCACTCCCAGCTCCGATGATGATGATGTAGAGCTTCGTGTCCTCGGATGTCGGTTGGCATATTAGGGACAAACTGTAACCAGTGCCTAAGCATGGTTCAATGTTGCTTTACGTCCACGGAAACCATAAGGCTCATTAGGACGGAAAGCCCAGGACGGCCATCTCGACTTTCACACAGCTCCTGAACTCTGAACTCTGAACCCAGCTCCGATGACCTTGACCATGTTGCTTTACGTCCACAGAAGCGAGGTTGCTTATTAGGGAGGGGGGGGGGGGGGGGGGGGGGGGGGGGGGAGGGGGGGGGGGGGAGAGGCGAGAGTGAAGGCTCGACCGTGGATACCGCCCGAAAAAAGACCGGAGAGACCGTGGACCGCCGCCAGAACAATGGAAGTGTTAAGGCGGTGTCCCCTCGCCATTGCGCAGTGACTAGTGCACCGGGCAATTGCTGTTTCAACTGCCGTGCTGGGCAGCTCCGATCATTTATACCACACTTATATACCAATGAAGAATGCTCTGCATCCGTCCTGAGATGACCCTGTGTGGTTGCCAGGACGATAAAATCAAATTGCTGACTAGCTTCATAATTTATGCTGCGCTGTTTTCTGTTAACCAGTGTGTGTGTGTGTGTGGTATGCGAGGAATACAATAGGATGTTTGTTTAATTATTATTTTTGAGGTTTTGTGCATACAAAGTTTTTGTTGATCTTGTAAAGCGCGGCGTGCTCAGTCTTGTCGATGAGATACGGCGCTATAGAAATGACCGCTAGTGCTGCTAAGTGTGTGTGTGTGTGTGTGTGTGTGTGTGTGTGTGTGTGTGTGTGTGCGTGCGTGCGTGCGTGCGTGCGTGCGTGCGTGCGTGCGTGCGTGTGTGTGTGTGTGTGTGGGTGTGTGTGTGTGTTGTGCGTGTGTGGGGGTGTTTTGTGCGTGGCTGTGTGTGCGTGCGCGTTGTGTGTGTTGTCTGTGGTGTCGTGTGTTGTGGGGTGTGTGTGTGTGTGCGTGCGTGTGTTTTGTGCGTGTGTGTGTGTGTGTGTGTGTGTGTGTGTGTGGGGTGGTGTTGTGGTGTGTGTGTGTGTGTGTGCGTGTGTGTTTCCATACAATGCCTTATGTAAATTGTTTTGGTAGGACTGTCCTCTACGTACGTATATAGTAGAATATTTACTGTATTTAGGTTAATATGTATGATGTAAGCGCTCAGGGCGTTGATGAGCGCATAATAAATGTACATTATTATTATTTAGTAGTAGTAGTAGTAGTAGTAGTATAGTAGTAGTAGTAGTAGTAGTAGTAACACTAATTACTCTTTCCGCCAGTCATGGTTTTTATCGTTACATCGCTGTGACGAAATAATTACTTCCACATCCCGAAATAAATATTCATTTGCACAGCGGGGAAACTTTGCGTGGCGTACGATTATTCGGCGGTGCGAAAGTCTCAAACGGCACACACATATGCTGTGAACCCACTGTTACACTGTTCAGTGGGTGTACCACGGTCATTGTTCAGGTGTATCGGGATCTACGGGACGATGTCGAAGTTTCGATCTTCGGCGGTTAGTAACCGGGAATAAACTTAGTCTGTCGCCTGTGTCCCGACACGAGTCAGACATGTACCCTAGCGAACCTTACTGAATGCTAATCACGTCACCCGGAGAACACGGGACGACTGCTAAACACTTCGGGCCGGGGGACTTTGTCAGCCCT